>JAJKFL010000011.1:38602994-39180593 GCA_021186555.1 Reticulitermes speratus | reverse complement strand
GTGTGTGGGTTCTCTCAGCGGTTCAATTCGGGATATGACGTCGTGTAGACCAGTGGTATTCAACCTGGGGTACGCGTACCACCGGGGTACGCGAAGACATCTTAGGGGGTACGTAAAATTAAAAAAAATATAATTATTTCATTATAAAAACTGAATAATCAGGGCCAGATTTAGGGTTAGCCACAAGAGACCGGACGTAAGGACATGCGATTTGGGAGCGCCATTTCTCTCTCTCTCTCTCTCTCTCCTTTATGCGATTCTTATCTGGCGGCTAGTTTCATTTTATTCCACATAGTGCATATAATTGTGCTTTGCTAAAATACCTTTGTTCCTTTATTAATTTTTATAAGATAGGCAATAATATATTTGTTATTTAATAGCTTGACTCTCCTTTTTCTCATTTAAAACTTATTATTTAATACATTATTTTGGATGTAATTTATTTAACTTATTTTAGATGTAGATTATAGACTGTGTATAACTTGAATTATGCACCAACAACTATGGGGGTACAAACTTGAAGAGAAATTATATCTGGGGGTACGAGAACAAAAATGTTTGAATACCGCTGGTGTAGACTGGTAGTTACTGACGATTTCTTGGCGTCTTAGAACGTGAACGTGTAGACAGAAAACTCCTCTGAAACGTCGGGCAAACTATTTACCAATCGGCAAGCAGTTACATCCCCGAAGACCTCTTCATTCAGTATCCACATCAAAGTAACTTACAGCTGAATTCAGCTAATGACGGTTTTCTGCCCGATACTGACGGTTCACCAGACCAGCACGACAGACCCATGTGACTGGGTCACATGGTCACTGGGCCATGTGACAGATCATGTGACGCTGATATCTGGCCAACCGATAAACTCTTAGCCTCAATCTTGGGACCTATTATTGGATTGAAGACCGACGGGAGAGACTTTCAGTTTGAGCAGCTCTCAATTTTGAGCTTCATTTCTCTCCCACTTGTGCAGAAGAAACATAACTGCGAGAGAGAGAGAGAGAGAGAGATAATGGGTTTAGGTTCAAAATGACCCTCCTTTTTCTCAGTCGAGCCAAAGCTCCAGTATGAAAAATTTTGTGTTCCTTCACTGCACACACTACAGTGCATATTATTCAACTATTTAACCCTCTAGAGCCCAGTGGTTACTATATGTACCACCACGTTTAACAATCACAAATTCTACGTTCTGCCCACACAGTGTATTTATGTGTTTTGTGTGGATCTCAGAACAAACAGCGATTATTTCACTGTACAACATTAACTGACTGGTTTATATAACTGAGACGGAGTGTGTTTACTGCGCGGTACGGACTGTATTTATGTGTTTTGTGTGGATCTCAGAACAAACAGCGATTGTTTCACTGTACAGCATTAACTGACTGGTTTGTATAACTGAGACGGAGTGTGTTTACTGCGCGGTACGGACTGTATTTATGTGTTTTGTGTGGATCTCAGAACAAACAGCGATTATTTCACTGTACAACATTAACTGACTGGTTTGTATAACTGAGACGGAGTGTGTTTACTGCGCGGTACGGACTGTATTTATGTGTTGTGTGTGGATCTCAGAACAAACAGCGATTATTTCACTGTACAGCATTAACTGACAGGTTTGTATAACTGAGACGGAGTGTGTTTACTGCGCGGTACGGACTGTATTTATGTGTTTTGTGTGGATCTCAGAACAAACAGCGATTATTTCACTGTACAACATTAACTGACTGGTTTGTATAACTGAGACGGAGTGTGTTTATTGCGCGGTACGGACTGTATTTATGTGTTTTGTGTGGATCTCAGAACAAACAGCGATTATTTCACTGTAGAACATTAACTGACTGGTTTGTATAACTGAGACGGAGTGTGTTTACTGCGCGGTACGGACTGTATTTATGTGTTTTGTGTGGATCTCAGAACAAACAGCGATTATTTCACTGTACAACATTAACTGACTGGTTTGTATAACTGAGACGGAGTGTGTTTACTGCGCGGTACGGACTGTGTTTATGTGTTTTGTGTGGATCTCAGAACAAACAGCGATTATTTCACTGTACAACATTAACTGACTGGTTTGTATAACTGAGACGGAGTGTGTTTACTGCGCGGTACGGACTGTATTTATGTGTTTTGTGTGGATCTCAGAACAAACAGCGATTATTTCACTGTACAACATTAACTGACTGGTTTGTATAACTGAGACGGAGTGTGTTTACTGCGCGGTACGGACTGTATTTATGTGTTTTGTGTGGATCTCAGAACAAACAGCGATTATTTCACTGTACAACATTAACTGACTGGTTTGTATAACTGAGACGGAGTGTGTTTACTGCGCGGTACGGACTGTGTTTATGTGTTTTGTGTGGATCTCAGAACAAACAGCGATTATTTCACTGTACAACATTAACTGACTGGTTTGTATAACTGAGACGGAGTGTGTTTACTGCGCGGTACGGACTGTATTTATGTGTTTTGTGTGGATCTCAGAACAAACAGCGATTATTTCACTGTACAACATTAACTGACTGGTTTGTGTAACTGAGACGGAGTGTGTTTACTGCGCGGTACGAGCTGAATACTGAAATAAGATTCCTGTTAATCTTACAATCAAGTTTGTCACGGACTCAACGAAGGTTAGAAAATGTACGCTCGACACCCCCAGTGGGCCTAGGCCGCCTCATTTTTCGAGGCTTCACGATCACACTCAGACATACCACACTCGGTAGGACTCCTCTTAACGAGTGCTCAGCCCAACGCAGACCTCTACCTGTAACACACAACACTCACAAGACAACAGACATCCATGTACCCCGGCAGGATTCGAACCCTCAATCCCAGCAAGCGAGCAGCCGCAAACGCACGCCTTAAACAGCACGGTCACTTGGATCATATTATATATATATATATATATATTTACATATAACTCATTCTTCAAATGACTAAGACAAGTTAACAAGCCCATCAAATGCACTGCAGGAAGTTCCTTTGTTAAATAACTTGTTAGTTAACTGCTTGCTTAAGTAGTATTAATTATTTGTACTAACTTGGCATGACGTGGGAGGAAGTGGTCGCAGTCTATTTTAAGTTATTCTCCCCAGTATTTGCCCGGAATGACTAACACACCCAAGACAAACATCAGAACGACCCCAGAGCCAACCACGTTGCCTCTGGAGGGGTGGGAAAAGTTTACGTTAAAACGGCGACTGCCAAGCATAAACAAACTGCGTTCTGTAAACAGCGTGCAGCCTGCAGTATTTCACTCAGTGCTTGGGGGATGTGTAGAAATTCAAACAGCGGCAGTGGGGGTGGGGGTTGGGGTGGGGTGGGGGTGGATAACTGTGTGAGAGACTAAACAAACGAAAGACAAAAACGATTCGAAAGATTTGCAGCTTTGTGCTGATTTGAAAGAGCTGAGAAGAATATTAGGACCGAACACAGCGACGAAAGGATACAGAAAAATACTGCAAATGGTGAACAACGTGACGTAATACAAAGACCAAGGCGTTCTTTTCTTTAAAATTATCATACAAGCGTCCACGTTTCAGCACAACACAAAGCTACGCTCCAGATGTAGCACTTTACTAGTTTCTTCATTAAATTTAAGTCCAGGTTGCTTGTGAAAATAGTCTTCTTCTTGTTGAATGATGAGACAATGAATACGAAATTTTACGAATCGGTAAAAGAACAAAGGAAAGAGACAACTTGCGATACATAGTATTAGATGGAAGGGTAGTAATGGAGTGAGATGTCAGGTTGTATAGGGTAATGATACGAAGTTTGTGGTTTCTACATTACATAATGCAGCGTTACTGTGCCGACACCTACAGACGTTTCGAATGACCTTACTGCTTTTATCCTCACTCCTAAAGCGCCAAAAATAAGCCAAAGGTGACAAAATGAATTCAGGCCGTCACCAGCGAGCTGCTGTAATGCCAGAGCAGAAGGAAGTCACGTGAACAGCTTGCAACAGGAAGTACGTCTTCGGAATGTGTGACCGTCGGGTATTTGCGTCACGACGTGAGTCAGCGGTCGGCGGAAGACGAGGCGGAGTTGTCGCTAGGCAACCAGACCACCGGTTCTGACTCAGAAGCTGCTACAAGCTAGTTCCGACATTCCGAGCACTGAAACCCGTAACTTCCATCTGCTTCTATGACTTATGCTTATCTTAGCACTACGACATTAAGGACGTGTGGGGGGAATGGAGGTACAGCCACGCCTTCTTTATATCGGCCCTAGATTGTGAGTGGTCAGATTCGCTCCCCGAACCCCCCCCCCCACCCCCAGTGGAAAAGAGTGCCCTATTTTTAGTGGGCGATTTCCGTGATAGGCCACTTGACGTTTTGGAGAAGAGAAACTCTCCCTGTCGGAAGTCGAACCCCGAGATTCTCCCAGTTGTACAGCCACCAGCGTATACACTGAATTAACTGAGCTATCTTTATGTAGTTGGGGGCACGAGGTGGCGCAGTTGGTTGAGGCACTGCGCTACAAACCGTAAGGTCACGGGTTCGATTCCCAATGGTGTCATTGGAATTTTTCATTGACATAATCCTTCCGGTCGCACTATGGTCCTGGGATCGACTCAGCCTCTAACAGAAACGAGTACCAGGAGTATTTCCTGGGGGTAAAGGCGGCCGGTACGTAGGGCTGACAACCTTACCACCTTCATGTGCCGATTGTCTATAAATCTGTGAGCCTCAACCTCCTGGAACCCTAAGGGCCTGTCCAGGCCTGTAATGGGATTGCTTTACCTTTACCCATATATACTAGTAACTGGCAAAGATAATTTCTTTAATTGTTATTTAACGATGCAGTCAATTAATAAGTTTATGTAGCTTCATTAGCTAGATTACATGCCGTCAGCACAACTAATATTAAAACTAACAATACAGGGTATACACAAAAGAATGGTGCGGTTTCAATAGTGAAAACTATTGAAACCGCACCATTCGTTTGTGTATACCCTGTATTTGTGCTGACGGTATTTAGAGTAAGCCTGTATGATCCTACATAACATAACGGAATGTTAACTTAAAGTCTATGTACCGTCAGTCATGCATGAAGATGAGTATGAACAATGGCGGAATGATACTGACAGTGGAAAATTAAGGTGATAGAAGAAAAACTTATTCCAGAATATCTCTAACCACCACAAGTCCTAGACTGGCTGGTCTGAGATCGAACCCTGACCTCTCCACTGAGACGCCGAGGACTAACCATCACAAGTCCTAGACTGGCTGGTCTGAGATCGAACCCTGACCTCTCCACTAAGACGCCGAGGACTAACCATCACAAGTCCTAGACTGGCTGGTCTGAGATCGAACCCTGACCTCTCCACTGAGACGCCGAGGACTAACCATCACAAGTCCTAGACTGGCTGGTCTAAGATCGAACCCTGACCTCTCCACTGAGACGCCGAGGACTAACCATCACAAGTCCTAGACTGGCTGGTCTGAGATCGAACCCTGACCTCTCCACTGAGACGCCGAGGACTAACCATCACAAGTCCTAGACTGGCTGGTCTGAGATCGAACCCTGACCTCTCCACTGAGACGCCGAGGACTAACCATCACAAGTCCTAGACTGGCTGGTCTGAGATCGAACCCTGACCTCTCCACTGAGACGCCGAGGACTAACCATCACAAGTCCTAGACTGGCTGGTCTGAGATCGAACCCTGACCTCTCCACTGAGACGCCAAGGACTAACCATCACAAGTCCTAGACTGGCTGGTCTGAGATCGAACCCTGACCTCTCCACTGAGACGCCGAGGACTAACCATCACAAGTCCTAGACTGGCTGGTCTGAGATCGAACCCTGACCTCTCCACTGAGACGCCGAGGACTAACCATCCGCTTGAGCCAAGGAATGGCCTGCAAAGAGGATGGAAGTTAGTCCGTGCCAGAATTCGACCGTCAGAGGATACACGAAGTGCCAACAGCGTGACAGCTGACGGACATATGACGTCACAGTTCTAGGCAATGACTGTCAGCCTGGTGTAGTGACTTAACTGGGGCGCTACATACTTCTGACCGCGCGGGACATGTCACATTTTTGAAATTAAAATTAGGACAGTAGAACTCGGTTATTGGGCCGCGATAGCTCAGTCGGTTTAGCGAATCGCTACTAGCTGGACGGTCCGGGGATCGAATCCCGGTGGGGGCGAGATTTGTCAGCAACCGTCCAGACCGGCCCTGTGGCCTAACCAGCCTTCTGTACAATGGATATCGTGTATCTTTCCCGGGGGTAAGGCGGCCGAGGCGTGGTGTTGACCACCCACCCCCATCTAGCGCCGAGGTTAAAGAAAGAGTAGAGCTATACCTCTACTCCCCCTCTGGGCCTTCATGGCCTGTTCTAGGGAGAATTTTACCTTTACCTTTACGAACTCGGTTATAACGTCATGAAAGGGAATGAATATTTTGTGTCGTTATAAACGAGTGTCGTTATAACCGAGAAGTATAATGTTATGGTTAACAGTGAGGGATTAATTGGTACCACAGAATATCTGACGTTATAGACGAGGTGTCGTATAAACCGATGTCGTTATAACCGAGGAGTATAATGTTATGGTTAACAGTGAGGGATTAATTGGTACCACAGAATATCTGACGTTATAGACGAGGTGTCGTATAAACAGATGTCGTTATAACCGAGGAGTATAATGTTATTGTTAGCAGTGAGGAATTAATTGGTACCACACAATATCTGACGTTATAGACGAGGTGTCGTATAAACCGATGTCGTTATAACCGGGTTCGACTGTATTTAATTATTTTTTTTCATTACATAATTATGCTTTTTATCTGTTTTGAAACGTAATTACTTAATCTAATTATTTTTGGCCCGTTTCCCAGAACATAATTTGAGAAGTAAAGACATGCCAGTCGCAGTAAAGCTTAAGGGTCGTAGATATAGTCACATAAATTAGTCGACAGTCTAAACATTTGTAGGCAACTCTCTGTTGTATCTTCGTGCTTACGGAATGTAAAGGAACGCTGACAGTTATCGACATCGCCATTACGAACAGCGCTGTTAGTCGGTAGTTTAGAGGGTGCCTGACAGCAAGCACGTGACTTAATGGCGGTGCAGTGTGTATTTCTGTCAGCTGGAGAGGGTTGTAGGGGAAAGGGGTTAGAGACAGGGATGTGAACCGAAGGAAACAACCTGGACACTTAATAAAAATGAAATTACCTACTGATTGTGTAACTAGCAATGAGAAGGAAGTCCTGAAGTGCGAAATACAGTGTGTTTATTTAATTGCTACAAGCAGCAAGGTAGCTTTATTGCATAGGGAGCCTGCACACGGTATGGTATACTGTGATAGCTGCCGTGCTCAGGACTGTGTATGGATGTGAAAGTAATGAATAGGCTCCACGTTCTGCCCACACAGTGTATTTATGTGTTTACTGCGCGGTACGGACTGTATTTATGTGTTTTGTGTGGATCTCAGAACAAACAGCGATTATTTCACTGTACAGCATTAACTGACTGGTTTGTATAACTGAGACGGAGTGTGTTTACTGCGCGGTACGGACTGTATTTATGTGTTTTGTGTGGATCTCAGAACAAACAGCGATTATTTCACTGTACAACATTAACTGACTGGTTTGTATAACTGAGACGGAGTGTGTTTACTGCGCGGTACGGACTGTATTTATGTGTTTTGTGTGGATCTCAGAACAAACAGCGATTATTTCACTGTACAGCATTAACTGACTGGTTTGTATAACTGAGACGGAGTGTGTTTACTGCGCGGTACGGACTGTATTTATGTGTTTTGTGTGGATCTCAGAACAAACAGCGATTATTTCACTGTACAACATTAACTGACTGGTTTGTATAACTGAGACGGAGTGTGTTTACTGCGCGGTACGGACTGTATTTATGTGTTTTGTGTGGATCTCAGAACAAACAGCGATTATTCACTGTACAGCATTACTGACTGGTTTGTATAACTGAGACGGAGTGTGTTTATGCGCGGTACGGACTGTAATTTAATGTGTTTATTTGTGGATCTCAACAAACAGCGATTATTTCACTGTACAACATTAACTGACTGGTTTGGTATATAACTGAGACGGAGTGTGTTTACTGCGCGGTACGGACTGTATTTATGTGTTTTGTGTGGATCTCAGAACAAACAGCGATTATTTCACTGTACAACATTAACTGACTGGTTTGTATAACTGAGACGGAGTGTGTTTACTGCGCGGTACGGACTGTATTTATGTGTTTTGTGTGGATCTCAGAACAAACAGCGATTATTTCACTGTACAACATTAACTGACTGGTTTGTATAACTGAGACGGAGTGTGTTTACTGCGCGGTACGGACTGTATTTATGTGTTTTGTGTGGATCTCAGAACAAGCAGCGATTATTTCACTGTACAACATTAACTGACTGTTTGTATAACTGAGACGGAGTGTGTTTACTGCGGGTACGGACTGTATTTATGTGTTTTGTGTGGATCTCAGAACAAGCAGCGATTATTCACTGTACAGCATTAATCTATTGGTCTTTGTAATGGACACGCCGTGTGAGGTCCAAAGTGTAACATTACGTGCTATATTGGATGGCTTTGGCTTTAAAGGGTTAATTTGCATAATCTGTGACAGAAAATGTAACAGGAGAATGTGTGACATTAGAAGGGCAGAATAATGTTTTGTTAAAACTGCCACAGGAAAGAAGAATGCTGGAGATCTAGCTACAATGGAAGGTTTTAAACGGTATAGGTTACAATGCGCGAAGCTCATCCGGCTCAGGGAATGGTCTAGCGGTTGCTGTTGTGAATACGGCCATGAACCCACGAGTTACTTAACAGGCCGAGTATGCGACTAGCAGCTTTTCACGAAAGACTCTGCTCCATGGAATTAGCGAACTAAGCAACTCGCTAACAAATTACTCGCAAACTTTCACAACTGCCTGCCAAACGAAGTAACAAGTTAATGCTAGACGTAATTAAATAAGTTGCAGCAGAAACACAAGACACACCAGCGATATAAGACACAGCGATAAACCGCGCGCCACACTTGTTTAAGCAACACCCAGCGGTTTCTCGCTGCTCCGTGTCTGAAACACTAGTTCTGTCTGCGTGTATTAATTGTGTTACGAAGCACAAATAAACTAAAACCAGAGGAATGACTTATGATGGGGGTTGGCTTTGGGCTGCAGCTGTTTGGGGCCTATACCCCTGGCTACTTGTTCTTTCTAACAAGAAGTCCCGACGTTTGGGAGAGCGAAGAAGAAATAAGAGGCAAGCGTTTATACGTGATGTAAGAGGGATTTCTGTAGAACAGTAATCAGAAACAGGAAAATGCGTACATAATATAATTTTCTTTTTTAATGGCTCGACAGCCCCTTGGGGCCTAGGCCTCCTCATTGTTCGAGGCTTCACGATCACACTCAGACACACCACACTCGGTAGGACTCCTCTGGACGAGTGATCAGTCCGTCGCAGAGACCTCTACCTGACAACACACAACACTCACAACAGACAGACATCCATGCCCTAGGCGGGATTCGAACCCGCAATCCCAGCAAGCGAACGGCCGTAGTCCTACGCCTTAGACCGCGCGGCCACTGGGATCGGCCATATAATATAATAGCTTAACAATTTAAGAGGGACGGGTAACAGGGAGTGGAGAAGACTACATAACGAGGAACTTAATGATCTGTACTGATCACCAAATATTATTCGGGTGATCAAATGAAGGAGGTGGGCGGGGCATGTAGCACGTATGGGTAAGGGGAGAGGTGCATACAGGATTTTGGTGGGGAGACCTGAGGGAAGGAGACCACTTGGAAGACCCAGGCGTAGATGGGAGGATAATATTAAAATGGATCTTCAAGAAGTGGGATGGGGGCATGGACTGGATTGATATGGCTCAGGATATGGACAGGTGGCGGGCTGTTGTGAGTGCGGTAATGAACCTTCGGGTTCCATAAAACGCGGGGAATTTCTTGACTAGCTGACGACCTGTTAGCTTCTCAAGAAGGACTGTGCTACATGGAGTTAGTTAGTTAGTTAGTTAGCTTAACAATTATTAGTTTAGTCAGAATTACACACAGCTGCCCCCGCTGACACCACGCACGTTGCGTTACGCAGCACACTACAATAACCGCTGTCCAAAAAATATTCAATCAAAATTTCTCCCCTTACCAATTACCACAATAATATCGCCGTCATCCCCGGACATACTTTCTTAGATCTTCCTTGGTCTTCCTCAGACCCTCATGACAAGTGCTCAAATTCGGACACGGCCTTCTCCTTCCACGTCCTTTCCAATTCATTATTCACTAAACATTCGAAGCTATACAATCTGAACCACTCACAGCGTTGCCTAATAAAATGCGGACAGATACGCAATCGAAACACGTGTTAAAGCTGCTACACTTTACAGAGACTCACGTAGAAAGAAGGAGACTTAAGGCTCCAGGACACGTAGTGACTATTGTACACGTGGGATATACATCGCCACGACTACAGCACTCAGAATTGTGGGTCACACGTGCACAGCGCGGCACGCTGACCAGAAATGTTACGCCTTCATTATCACAGTCTGAACATTTAACAGCAAGCCTGGTTCACACTAACACGACTCAAACTTACCGACGGCAACTGACGTTTCGACGTGCTGACATACGACGTGAGGAAGTTGCCAGTAAAGGCATCTCCTGAGGTATGCGTCCACATGGTAAGATCGTGATACAAGCACTCCGTGAAGGGGTATAATGAGTGTGCAGGGGGGTAAGGAGAAACAGGTAACTTAAATTGGGGTACAGAGGAATGGGTCTGTAATAAATGCCGTACCAGGAAGAAAATACAGCTTGGAAAAAAAATTAAAAAAATTGAAAAATATTATAAAACGAACAGATAAATCGTGCGTCGGGATAGCTCGGTCGGTATAGTGACTCTCTACGAGCTGGACGGTCCGGGGATCGAATCCCGTTGGGGGCGAGATTTTCAGCACTCGTCCAGACCGGCCCTGGAGACCTACCCAGCCTCCTGTACAATGGGTACGGGTCATTCCCGGGGTAAAGCGGTCGTGGCTTGGCGTTGACCACCCACTCCCATCTAGCGCCGAGGTTAAAGAAAGAGTAGAGCTATACCTCTATACCCCCTCTGGGCCTTCATGGCCTGTTTATAGGTGACCTTTACCTTACGTTACAGATACATCGATATTTAGACGTATATTGTTCAGCTGTCCGGAAACAGTGGAATGGATCGCGGAATTTCTCATTAAAACTAGCTGCATATGAATGACAAACTGGCATACAGATGTAATAGACTGTAGAGATATCAGGCAAATAAGAGACTTAGGAACGCATTTCGATTTAGTACGGGTAAATGGCAAAAGAGAGTAAAAAAATGTAAAAATAATATATGGATAGGACTGTGAGTCGTGACAACAGGGTGTTACAGGGCGTTCATATCCACGAACTGAAGGAAATTAAATAAATTATTATTATTACTATTATTATGTGGGCCGCGATAGCTCAGTCGGTATAGCGACTCGCTACGGGCTGGACGGTCCGGGGATCGAATCCCGGTGGGGGCGAGATTTTCAGCACCCGTCCAGACCGGACTGGGGCCTACCCAGCCTCCTGTAAAATGAGTACCGGGTCTATTTCCCGGGGGGTAAAAGCGGCCGGGGCGTGGAGTTGACCACCCACTCTCATCTAATGCCAGGGTTAAAGAAAGAGTAGAGCTATACCTCTTCCTCCCTCTGGGCCTTAATAGCCTGTTGTAGGGAGACCTTTACCTTTACCTTTACCTTAGTATTATTATTATTATTATTGTTATTAACGAGAAAAATAGCAAGAAAGACGTCAAGTGAGTAAAAGAGGCTAATACACGCAGAGAAGAATAGAAGGAAATGCAGACGGACAACAAAACAAAGAAGAAATAAACAAAAAAAAAGAAAGCAATAAGAACGGTTGGATCCGGGAGCTACTAAAATACGAAGCACTGAACCGCCACATTCGGTTCCGAAAGTAAGGGGTTCGTGAAGCACCCGGTATAGCACAACGGTCAGCCTGCATTCCCCAGTAAGATCAATCTTGGGTAGCCGTGCTGCGGGCGACAGCTCGGTATCTGCCGCCCCAGCACGTCAGGACACAGGGATGAACCAAGCCGTACTTAGGGGAAGGTCCGCAGTGACAGCTACAAGTGTCCGTCTGTCCGTCCGTGCATCTTCTGGTTCAGTTAAACCATCACAAATACACTCATTACTGGCATAAACCTCACAGACCCTCAACCTCGTTCAACTACAAAAAAATTATCACCATTTCTATAAAAAACAACGGCTCATTACCGTGCTCACAAAAGCCTGGCACTTGACCCATTCCGAGTCATATAAATCCAGTCCCATACTCTCTACGGTTCATTTAAGATAGCTGTATAATAATGTCCTACCATCTGCGGCAAGGTCTTCCCAAGTGGTGTCTTCCATTCAGGTTAACGCAGATACAAGATATAAATATTTCTCGCGACTTCTCTGCGTGCTATATAGTCCATCCATCATATCATAAACCATTTTATGACAATAATATTTGGCCAAGAGACAAAATTACGAAACCTGTTACGAAATTTGCAATCATAAAGTAATTTTGCGAGGGTACGTGTTAAAAATTAGCTGATTAAAATGATGAATGAGTAAGGATGGATTAAGCCGTATACACGTGGTGCAACAGACGAACAACCAAGAACATGAACAACATCGCAATGCGTTTTGATAAACTTTAGTGAAATAATATTTAAGTTGTTAATGTAAAAACATTCTACGCCTCTAAATTTCACGTTATATTCTCCGCGCATTCTGATATCAAATCACAAATTAAAAAACCAGCAAATGCACTGTAGTAATGTGGACATATTTTGGTGAATGTTTTTCGAATTTGCAAATCTTTTTTGAACCAAATTGATGCGATAGTTTTATGTTTTATTGCATTTGTTGGTTTTTTTTAAATTTGTGATTCTAAGCGTCGTTTTTAAAACGGACAGACACATCGAGTACTAAATTTGTGATTCTACGCTTCGTTTTTAAAACGGACAAACACATCGAGTACTAAATTTGTGATTATACGCTTCGTTTTTAAAACGGACAAACACATCGAGTACTAAATTTGATTCTAAGCTTCGTTTTTAAAACGGACAAACATATCCAGTATTAAATTTGTGATTCTAAGCGTCTTTTTAAAACGGACAAACACATCGAGTACTAAATTTGTGATTCTACGCTTCGTTTTTAAAACGGACAAACACATCGAGTACTAAATTTGTGATTATACGCTTCGTTTTTAAAACGGACAAACACATCGAGTACTAAATTTGATTCTAAGCTTCGTTTTTAAAACGGACAAACATATCCAGTATTAAATTTGTGATTCTAAGCGTCTTTTTAAAACGGACAAACACATCGAGTACTAAATTTGTGATTCTAAGCGTCGTTTTAAAACGGACAAACACATCGAGTACTAAATTTGTGATTCTACGCTTCGTTTTTAAAACGGACAAACACATCGAGTAATAAATTTGCGATCCTACGCGTCGTTTTTAAAACGGACAAACACATCGAGTACTAAATTTGTGATTCTACGCGTCGTTTTTGAAACGGACAAACACATCGAGTACTAAATTTGTGATTCTAAGCGTCGTTTTAAAATGGACAAACACATCGAGTACTAAATTTGTGATTCTAAGCGTCGTTTTAAACGGACAAACACATCGAGTACTAAATTTGTGATTCTAAGCGAAGTTTTAAAACGGACAAACACATCGAGTACAAAATTTTGTATTCTAAGCGTCGTTTTTAAAACGGACAAACACATCGAGTACTAAATTTGTGATTCTACGCGTCGTTTTTGAAACGGAAAACACATCGAGTACTAAATTTGTGATTCTAAGCGTCGTTTTAAAATGGACAAACACATCGAGTACTAAATTTGTGATTCTAAGCGTCGTTTTAAACGGACAAACACATCGAGTACTCAATTTGTGATTCTAAGCGTCGTTTTAAAACGGACAAACACATCGAGTACTAAATTTGTGATTCTAAGCGTCGTTTTTAAAACGGACAAACACATTGAGTACTAAATTTGTGATTCTACGCTTCGTTTTTAAAACGGACAAACACATCGAGTAATAAATTTGCGATTCTACGCGTCGTTTTTAAAACGGACAAACACATCGAGTATTAAATTTGTGATTCTACGCGTCGTTTTTAAAACGGACAAACACATCGAGTACTAAATTTATGATTCTACGCTTCGTTTTTAAAACGGACAAACACAACGAGTACTCAATTTGTGATTCTAAGCGTCGTTTTAAAACGGACAAACACATCGAGTATTAAATTTGTGATTCTAAGCCTCGTTTTTAAAACGGACAAACACATCGAGTACTAAATTTGTGATTCTACGCTTCGTTTTTAAAACGGATAAACACATCGAGTACTAAATTTGTGATTCTACGCGTCGTTTTTAAAACGGACAAACACATCGAGTACTAAATTTGTGACTTTAAGCGTCGTTTTTAAAACGGACAAACACATCGACTACTAAATTTGTGATTCTACGCGTCGTTTTTAAAACGGACAAACACATCGAGTACTAAATTTGTGACTTTAAGCGTCGTTTTTAAAACGGACAAACACATCGAGTACTCAATTTGTGACTTTAAGCGTCGTTTTTAAAACGGACAAACACATCGAGTACTAAATTTGTGACTTTAAGCGTCGTTTTTAAAACGGACAAACACATCGACTACTAAATTTGTGATTCTACGCGTCGTTTTTAAAACGGACAAACACATCGAGTACTAAATTTGTGATTCTACGCGTCGTTTTTTAAAACGGACAAACACATCGAGTACTAAATTTGTGACTTTAAGCGTCGTTTTTAAAACGGACAAACACATCGAGTACTGAATTTGTGATTAGGAACTGCTATTTTTCTAGCAAAGTTTGATCACTCGATACAAATTACATGTACATTTATATCTTGATCGATGTATTTAGAATATCTCTCGGGCGATGGTTCTTCGCGCTAACAATACACAAGGTTCGACGTGTCCTGCGGCCGTTACGTCACGTACTGACTTACACGGTTCAGGACAGAACATCTGGAGCTGACTGTGGATAATACAGCACAAATAACTACTGCGACAACTATGTGCATTGAAATGTACCGTATCGATATCGAAATTAAACTGAAAACATTTTTTATGAAATCTCTCAATAAAAATTCTCTTATATTTCTTTGGACGGCAGTAAGGCCACAAAAGGGTTATTCGCCGGCCTCCCACCGCGGAGGACCCGGATTCGATCCCGGGATAAGTCCATGTGGGATTTGTGGTGGACAAAGTGGCATTTAGACAGGTTTTTCCGCGAGTACTTCGGTTTTCCCCTGTCAATTTCATTCCACCGGTGCTCCATTACTTGGAAAAATGAAAAAAAAAACTGATAATCTTCATCATAGGGTTGCACAATAAGCCTTAAGCCTGCGGTGCGTCCGTAGTATCAGCTGCGGGGCCCTTCAATAAAGTCCATCAGCAAGTTCGCTGAACACTGTCTTCATTCCACTGTTTCCAGTTCTTTAAACGTATTCAGCCAGACCGCTCTGCCTTCGCCCGCCTGTGCCTGCTTATATGTTACGAAATGTACGATCAGCTTTTCATTTCGATCTTCCCCTCATTCCGATCAATTCAATTTATTTCTGTAGCGCACTTTGTGAGTCACAGCGCTACCTGTATCGATAAAATAGCAAGAATACAGGCTGGTTACAAAAACACGTACCATAGGAAACCTTTCACAGAGCAAAGCGTACTAGTATGATATGTAGTGTGCAGATGATAACCTCTAACCCAGCGGTTCCCAACCTGTTACGTGTGTGACCCTAAAGTAACAAATAGTATGTGACCCGCGACACTATCATGTAAACGGCAATAGTCAGTGATATTTACTGCAAATGAACTAATACTAATGCCTTTACTTGAACACTACATAACATTGACACTTATTAAGAAAAATATTGAATTTTGAATGTTACTTGTCAAATACAATATTTTTGGGACAATATTAAATACACAAAATAGGCAAAAAAACAAATATTTATTTAAATAATTCATAAATGTGCTGGTTAGAGAAATAATTTGCTTATAAATAAAAACCTGTGAAATAATGGACATATAGAAAGTTATATAACATTAACAGAACAATAATTATCGAGTTCTCCATAAAACCCTCTCGCGACCCTCATTTGGGTCGCGAGCTGAGGTTGGGAAACACTGATCTAACCAATCAGGGGTTCAGATGTTAAAGGAAAACACCCTTAGTGAATTAGTGACCAACGTCTGGGGCACATAAATAAGAGACGTGAAAAATACAAGAAGATTAGACTAAGAGAAAGGATACATGTGAAACTAAAGGCAACTTTGTTCAACACTGCTTGACCCTTGACGATGGAAAAGAGTGTACCGAAACGTTGGTAATCAACGCCGAGTAATATCCTAGAAGTGAGAAGGCCTCAACTACACCGCGGAGGAAACATGAAATCTCGCAAATTTGTCCCTGAACTGAGAGATGAGTTTCACGTTAAGTCCGCTTTAACCACCCACCACGGTATCGATGGAACATGGGACTGAGTGAGGGCCGACAGGTGGTGTGGACGCTTATGAGAAGAGAACGTTCTACGTTCTGCCCACACAGTGTATTTATGTGTTTTTTGTGGATCTCAGAACAAACAGCGATTATTTCACTGTACAGCATTAACTGACTGGTTTGTATAACTGAGACGGAGTGTGTTTACTGCGCGGTACGGACTGTATTTATGTGTTTTGTGTGGATCTCAGAACAAACAGCATTATTTCACTGTACAGCATTAACTGACTGGTTTGTATAACTGAGACGGAGTGTGTTTACTGCGCGGTACGGACTGTATTTATGTGTTTTGTGTGGATCTCAGAACAAACAGCGATTATTTCACTGTACAACATTAACTGACTGGTTTGTATAACTGAGACGGAGTGTGTTTACTGCGCGGTACGGACTGTATTTATGTGTTTTGTGTGGATCTCAGAACAAACAGCGATTATTTCACTGTACAACATTAACTGACTGGTTTGTATAACTGAGACGGAGTGTGTTTACAGCGTGGTACGGACTGTATTTGTGTTGTTTTGTGTGGATCTCAGAACAAACAGCGATTATTTCACTATACAGCATTAACTGACTGGTTTGTATAACTGAGACTGAGTGTGTTTACTGCGCGGTACGGACTGTATTTATGTGTTTTGTGTGGATCTCAGAACAAACAGCGATTATTTCACTGTACAACATTAACTGACTGGTTTGTATAACTGAGACGGAGTGTGTTACCGCGCGGTACGGACTGTATTTGTGTTGTTTTGTGTGGATCTCAGAACAAACAGCGATTATTTCACTGTACAGCATTAACTGACTGGTTTGTATAACTGAGACTGAGTGTGTTTACTGCGCGGTACGGACTGTATTTATGTGTTTTGTGTGGATCTCAGAACAAACAGCGATTATTTCACTGTACAGCATTAACTGACTGGTTTGTATAACTGAGACGGAGTGTGTTTACTGCGCGGTACGGACTGTATTTATGTGTTTTGTGTGGATCTCAGAACAAACAGCGATTATTTCACTGTACAGCATTAACTGACTGGTTTGTATAACTGAGACGGAGTGTGTTTACTGCGCGGTACGGACTGTATTTATGTGTTTTGTGTGGATCTCAGAACAAACAGCGATTATTTCACTGTACAACATTAACTGACTGGTTTGTATAACTGAGACGGAGTGTGTTTACTGCGCGGTACGGACTAAACAATTCAGGTTAATTTTTAGTCTTCAAGAGATAGATTCTTGCGTGAGTCTCAGTTCAACTGACGTACGATGTTTCAGTCGTGTTTTGCGCGTCATCACTTGACATTGTCTCAAGTAATCATTGCGTTTGCAATTCGTTTGCACTGAGTCTGTGACAGTCAGAAGTGGCGACACAACTTTGCACAGTGCGACACAACACAGCGCACAGTGGGACACTGAACACAGCAGCACAGTGGCGACACAACACAACAGCACAGTGGCGACACAACACAGCAGCACAGTGGCGACACAACACAGCAGCACAGTGGCGACACAACACAAGCCGCACAGTGGCGACACAACACAAGCAGCACAGTGGCGACACAACACAGCAGCACAGTGGCGACACAACACAGCGGCACTAGTGGCGACACAACACAGCAGCACAGTGGCGACACAACACAGCAGCACAGTGGCGACACAACACAGCGGCACAGTGGCGACAACAAGCATCACATGCGACCAAACAGCAGCACAGTGGCGACAAACACAGCAGCAGTGGAACACCGCAGCACAGTGGCGACCAGGCCAGTGCGAAACACAGCAGCACAGTGGTGACATAACACAGCAGCTCTGTGGCGACACAACACTGCCTCCACTGGCCTCCAGTATTTCAACACTCCTGTCTGTCTGTCTGTCCGCACGAAATCTCACACACTGCATTATACTTATTTTCCCCGTTTGTCATCTATTCTTCAGCTGACGTCATTACCCCCAATTCATCACCTCCCCAGTCGCCCCGTGCCCTCTCCAGCACAAGTTTTTCATTCAACAAAATTTGCTGGGCTCCTAGGTTGCCCCAGCAATACAGTTTCCCGGCTATTTCTACCTGTTCATAGATGGCACTGCTGTACAGCAATGACTCGCACTCCGTATCGCCATGTTTTATGATAGGTTAGATCACGTAAAGTCAGGTTAAGTCAGATGAAGCTAATAGCTTACGAAACTGGTTTTTATAATCTTCACACAGACCTGAGAACCAATTGTCTTCTGGACTTTGTCCATCGTCCGGATAAAATATAAAAATAAAATATAAAAATCACGACGTTTCGGAAGATGGTTCTTCTTCCGTCTTCAGGTGATGGGAGGGGAGGACACCTACTTAGATGGGTCCTTCATACTGAGCTAATCTCAATCACTGGACCTATTTAGAAAGGTTAAGAATAAATTTCTCAGAGTCCGATTTTGGGGCAGGCCCGACTGTGTTCTGTTGATTATTGAGTGAGAAAACCTGAAGAATATGGCATGCTTTTTTGCTTATCCGAAACGTCGTAATTTTATATTTTTATATATTTTATCCGTACGATGCACAAAGTCCACAAACCAATTAGTTCTCAATGTTATACACCATCGTCAGAAGCTTTTAGAATTTACAAACACAGACAGTTTTCTACGAGGTATAAACTGACTCTTTAAATAAAATTCAGGCTTATCTTCGTGTTTAAAGTGTCAACTAGTTCAGAATTTTGGAGCGACGTACAGATTCACACACAGACAGTACGGTGGTCTGATAAGTCTACATTATTTCCTTTTTTTGTTCCAATGGCTCGACAGCCCCTTGGGGGCCTAGGCCGCCTCATTGTTCGAGGCTTCACGATCACACTCAGACACACCACACTCGGTAGGACTCCTCTAGACGAGTGATCAGTCCGACGCAGAGACCTCTACCTGACAACACACAACACTCACAAGACAACAGACATCCATGCCGACGGCAGGATTCGAACCCGCAATCCCAGCAAGCGAACGGCTGCATACCCACGCCTTAGACCGCGCGGCCACTGGGATCGGTAAAGAAGAGGTTACTTTGTATTTAGAATTGCATTTTGAGTTACAAACCCTTAGAATCTGACAGTTGCTTATCAGCATTTCGGAAGAAGCGACTGACATCGTCTGTACACCAGTAGAGAAAAGATGAGTAGTACTTCAAACGGAAGCTTCGGAAACGAACAAATCAGACGGTGTCACAAACCAGAAGGCTTGGGCCGTGCCAAGTTTTGATTTCTGATTTTTTGTTTCCACAAAAAAGAGAACCAAGAACTTGGAGATTTGTAGCGAAATACGCAGTTTATATCAACACCCTGTATAGCGACTTGCTACGAGTTAGACGGTCCGGGGATCGAATCCCGGTGGGGGCGAGATTTTCAGCACACGTCCACAGACCGGCCCTGGGGCCCACCCAACCTCCTGTACCATAGGTACCGGGTCATTCCTGGGGGTAAAGCGGCCGTGGCGTGGCGCTGACCACCCACCCCCATCCAGCTCCGAGGTTAAAGAAAGAGTAGAGCTATACCCCTACTCCCCCTCTGAGCCTTCATGGCCTGTTATAGGGTGACCTTTACCTTTACCTTTACGATGTCTGGCTGATAGAGAGTCTATACAAAATGTCTCAGAATTAATACCAGCTCTAGGTTGAAATCATCGGGCAATTTGATTTAAATGTTATCTTTTAGCTACTTTAGAGTTCTGCAGTTTACTACAAAATATCTAGGATTTATACAAGAAATTTTGAAAGTCAGTTTTGACCCGTTGGTTGGCTAATGGCGAAAATTACACAGATAGGAGAACAGATGAGCAAATAATACTTTCATGGGAGGAAAGTTACGTCCACGGATGGCTTGGATGCTTGCGAAGTCTACATAAATATTCAATAGGACTAAATTGCCTTGCAAATGCTTAAATAGATGCGTAAGTAACGAAATGCGAGCGAAGATGAGACACGGACTGCTTCAGGGCAGTTGCGTACGACAACATTACAATCACATTAAACAGCGTTCGCGTGATTAAGAAACAGACACTGCCTCCAGGGGCACAACTCGTTACCACTTGCTTTAGACTTATATTTATACCACGATGTGGCTGTGGGAAGAAAGTGTGTAGTGCGTACAGTGCGTAGTGCGTACAGTGCGTGTGTTTACACTGAGATTCTTTCACCTCCAGCATAAATAAAGCAATTCGGAATACGAGAAACCCAACAAACTAGAATAAACACAGCGGTAGCTACTTCCAGATTCTCAGAAGGAAATATTTAATTCTTTTTAGGAGCGTATACGTCAAAGGGAGCGGCCAATAGAACATGTGGATAGAACTGGCTCAGGATCGTGTCCAATGGTGGGCTTTGGTATTAGCGGTGTTGAACCTTTGTGTTCTGCTGCCAGAGAGTTAGTTAATTAGTAAGATGGATCTTAGGGAATTAGGTTGTGAGGATGGGAGGTGGATAGAACTGGCTCAGGATCGTGTGTAATGGTGGGCTTTGGTATTAGCGGTGTTGAACCTTTGTGTTCTGCTGCCAGAGTGTTAGTTAATTAGTAAGATGGATCTTAGG
This sequence comes from Reticulitermes speratus, assembly GCA_021186555.1. NCBI lineage: Eukaryota > Metazoa > Arthropoda > Insecta > Blattodea > Rhinotermitidae > Reticulitermes > Reticulitermes speratus. Next base: position 39,159,384 of record JAJKFL010000011.1, on the reverse strand, counting down.
GATAGGTTGTGAGGATGGGAGGTGGATAGAACTGGCTCAGGATCGTGTGTAATGGTGGGCTTTGGTATTAGCGGTGTTGAACCTTTGTGTTCTGCTGCCAGAGAGTTAGTTAATTAGTAAGATGGATCTTAGGGAATTAGGTTGTGAGGATGGGAGGTGGATAGAACTGGCTCAGGATCGTGTGTAATGGTGGGCTTTGGTATTAGCGGTGTTGAACCTTTGTGTTCTGCTGCCAGAGAGTTAGTTAATTAGTAAGATGGATCTTAGGGAATTAGGTTGTGAGGATGGGAGGTGGATAGAACTGGCTCAGGATCGTGTGTAATGGTGGGCTTTGGTATTAGCGGTGTTGAACCTTTGTGTTCTGCTGCCAGAGAGTTAGTTAATTAGTAAGATGGATCTTAGGGAATTCGGTTGTGAGGATGGGAGGTGGATAGAACTGGCTCAGGATCGTGTGTAATGGTGGGCTTTGGTATTAGCGGTGTTGAACCTTTGTGTTCTGCTGCCAGAGAGTTAGTTAATTAGTAAGATGGATCTTAGGGAATTAGGTTGTGAGGATGGGAGGTGGATAGAACTGGCTCAGGATCGTGTCTAATGGTGGGCTTTGGTATTAGCGGTGTTGAACCTTTGTGTTCTGCTGCCAGAGAGTTAGTTAATTAGTAAGATGGATCTTAGGGAATTAGGTTGTGAGGATGGGAGGTGGATAGAACTGGCTCAGGATCGTGTCTAATGGTGGGCTTTGGTATTAGCGGTGTTGAACCTTTGTGTTCTGCTGCCAGAGAGTTAGTTAATTAGTAAGATGGATCTTAGGGAATTAGGTTGTGAGGATGGGAGGTGGATAGAACTGGCTCAGGATCGTGTCCAGTGGCACGCTTGCGATAACTTACTGTAGCAGTGTTCATAATTACTCAGGCACAAGTGAAGGCAGTACTTTAAATGTTCATCGGTCAGACGGCTTTGGTATCGAGATTTAATTATCTTCGTCTGTAAGAAGGCTTCTTCACAGAGGTACGTTGAACCACAAAGTGCTGTCACACGAAGAGCTGTTGATCGTACTGAGGGGCAAATACATTTTGATACAGACCAAAAAGGGGCGCGATCGACTGTTTGGCCACCTCTGGGCTACAATTTGCAGCCTAATAACAGGTTCACACACACACACACACACATACAATAAACAAATTTACGGCGTCGGCAGAGCGTAAGAGATGGGGTGACCGATGGATTGATGGAGAGCAGACGGAATGGACTGATGGGTTGCGGAAAGGACTGATGGGTTGAGGAAAAAACTGATGGGTGGCGGAAAGGACTGATGGGTGGCGGAATGGACTGATGGGTGGAGGAATGGACTGATGGGTGGCGGAAAGGACTGATGGGTTGGGGAAAGGACTGATGGGTGGCGGAATGGACTGATGGGTGGAGGATTGGACTGAGGGGTGGAGGATTGGACTGAGGGGTGGCGGAAAGGACTGATGGGTTGCGGAAAGGACTGATGGGTTGCGGAAAGGAATGATGGGTGGAGGAATGTACTGATGGGTGGAGGAATGGACTGATGGGTGGAGGAATGGACTGATGGGTTGCGGAAAGGACTGATGGGTGGAGGAATGGACTGATGGGTGGAGGAATGGACTGATGGGTGGCGGAAAGGACTGATGGGTGGAGGAATGGACTGATGGGTGGCGGAATGGACTGATGGGTGGAGAAATGGACTGATGGGTGGCGGAAAGGACTGATGGGTTGCGGAAAGGACTGATGGGTGAAGGAATGGACTGATGGGTGGAGGAATGGACTGATGGGTGGAGGAATGGACTGATGGGTGGAGGAATGGACTGATGGGTGGCGGAAAGGACTGATGGGTGGAGGAATGGACTGATGGGTGGAGGAATGGACTGATGGGTGGAGGAATGGACTGATGGGTGGCGGAAAGGACTGATGGGTGGAGGAATGGACTGATGGGTGGCGAAAAGGACTGATGGTTGGCGGAAATGATTGATGGGTGGTGGAAAGGACTGATGGGTGGCGGAAGGGACTGATGGTTGGCGGAAGGGACTGATGGGTGGTGGAAAGGACTGATGGGTGGCGGAAGGGACTGATGGTTGGCGGAAAGGTCTAATGTGTGGAGGAATGGACTGATGGGTGGCGGAAAGGACTGATGGTTGGCGGAAATGATTGATGGGTGGTGGAAAGGACTGATGGGTGGCGGAAGGGACTGATGGTTGGCGGAAGGGACTGATGGGTGGTGGAAAGGACTGATGGGTGGCGGAAGGGACTGATGGTTGGCGGAAAGGTCTAATGGGTGGAGGAATGGAGTGATAGGCGAAGGGAGGGATGGGATAATGGTTGGACTGACGGAGGGGTGAATAAATGGACAGATGGCCGGTAGGGGGATGGCTGGATGCAGAGAGTGACTGAGAAAACATATCTTAATGCATGCATGGAGAGATGGATCGATATGCAGATACAGACAAACAGGCACAGGTAGGTAGGCAACACGCAGATCCTCCACAGTCACCAAGACACCAAACTAGTTCCTTCCTGCCAGCCAGCACGCAGTCACAAATTTTAGGGACCGCTCTAAGGAAGAATTACGGCTCGTGACGTCACGGCTGATTTCTGGCGTTTATAATCGCGTCGCACATTGAATGAAAAATGAAATTTGTCTAAGAGAGTGAAGTTAATTTCTGAGAGATGAAGACGCCTGATAGCACCACGATTTACCGTTCTACGCACTTTTAATTATCATCCACTCTGAGCGCCTCACAGCGGCGAAACTGCAAACTACACTGTGCACTGACGTGGAAAAAGAGTACGTCAGTAGGCTGAGGGAAGGAGACGTATTCCGGGAACTTTATTACAACACCTAGAGGCGGATGTACTACAGTTTCGATTACAGACAGAATTCAAATGATGGCAGCACTACTCACTAACACGTATTCTGTTGACAAAGCATCGCGTTCGCGCGCTGTAATAAAGTGACCACTCTACGAGATTTAGCACTTTAAAGTTCAGTGGTTACTATATGTACCGCCAGTTTAACATTCACAAATTCTACGTTCTGCCCACACAGTGTATTTATGTGTTTTGTGTGGATCTCAGAACAAACAGCGATTATTTCACTGTACAACATTAACTGAGAGGTTTGTATAACTGAGACGGAGTGTGTTTACTGCGCGGTACGAACTGCATCTTTAAAGCCCAGTGGTTACTATATGTACCGCCATGTTTAACATTCTCAAATTCTACGTTCTGCCCACACAGTGTATTTATGTGTTTTGTGTGGATCTCAGAACAAACAGCGATTATTTCACTGTACAGCATTAACTGACTGGTTTGTATAACTGAGACGGAGTGTGTTTACTGCGCGGTACGGACTGTATTTATGTGTTTTGTGTGGATCTCAGAACAAACAGCGATTATTTCACTGTACAGCATTAACTGACTGGTTTGTATAACTGAGACGGAGTGTTTACTGCGCGGTACGGACTGTATTTATGTGTTTTGTGTGGATCTCAGAACAAACAACGATTATTTCACTGTACAACATTAACTGACTGGTTTGTATAACTGAGACGGAGTGTGTTTACTGCGCGGTACGGACTGTATTTATGTGTTTTGTGTGGATCTCAGAACAAACAACGATTATTTCACTGTACAACATTAACTGACTGGTTTGTATAACTGAGACGGAGTGTGTTTACTGCGCGGTACGGACTGTATTTATGTGTTTTGTGTGGATCTCAGAACAAACAGCGATTATTTCACTGTACAGCATTAACTGACTAGATTGTATAACTGAGACGGAGTGTGTTTACTGCGCGGTACGTACTGTATTTATGTGTTTTGTGTGGATCTCAGAACAAACAGCGATTATTTCACTGTACAGCATTAACTGACTGGTTTGTATAACTGAGACGGAGTGTGTTTACTGCGCGGTACGGACTGTATTTATGTGTTTTGTGTGGATCTCAGAACAAACAGCGATTATTTCACTGTACAGCATTAACTGACTGGTTTGTATAACTGAGACGGAGTGTGTTTACTGCGCGGTATGGACTGTATTTATGTGTTTTGTGTGGATCTCAGAACAAACAGCGATTATTTCACTGTACAGCATTAACTGACTGGATTGTATAACTGAGACGGAGTGTGTTTACTGCGCGGTACGGACTGTATTTATGTGTTTTGTGTGGATCTCAGAACAAACAGCGATTATTTCACTGTACAGCATTAACTGACTGGTTTGTATAACTGAGACGGAGTGTGTTTACTGCGCGGTATGGACTGTATTTATGTGTTTTGTGTGGATCTCAGAACAAACAGCGATTATTTCACTGTACAGCATTAACTGACTGGATTGTATAACTGAGACGGAGTGTGTTTACTGCGCGGTACGGACTGTATATTATGTGTTTTGTGTGGATCTCAGAACAAACAGCGATTATTTCACTGTACAACATTAACTGACTGGTTTGTATAACTGAGACGGAGTGTGTTTACTGCGCGGTACGGACTGAGTCTTTAAGTACAAAATAACTCAAAAACAAGGTAACACGTTTGTAACGCAGTGACATACATATATGTATCAGTTGTTAGAAAAACTCTCAAAGTTTGTAAGACGTAACAAATGATAGGTATCAAGTCACTGTAAGATCACGGGTTACATCATTATAAACATGAGAAAGGGTAACGTTATTTCTGAATAACCCTGTCTAATTCAGGTTAATCTCAGTGTTTAAAGCGTTGATATTAAATATTAAACAGACGGCAGGCAAGGCGGCCTAGCGCGACAGGAATCGTAAACACGTAACCGGGCACGATTCCAGAGGGAAAAATTAATGGGGAGCATATGTCAATGGTGTACACATGAGACCCTTATTTCAGCCACCCCGTTAATAAGTGACGGTTGTCTTCTTGTCGTGGGGGATGTAGCGAGCTATGGCATGGGGAGCAGGAACACAACAACCTGACACTGATGCCTGCAGCCCCTAGCGCAGTGGGACTGTTTGTGAGAATAAATATATGGTAAGACTGAATACCACTAGCAAGTTACGCTCTGCCATTCACATCCATTCCATATTATCAGTTATTAATAATGTTGCCAATACATCTGTGTTTTCTCTTGCTCTAACTACATAACGTAATTGGTAAAGGTAAAGGTAAAGCAATACCATTAAAGGCCTAGACAGGCCCTTAGGGTTCCAGGAGGTTGAGGCTCCTAGATTTATAGACAATCGGCACATGAAGGTGGTAAAATTGTCAGCCCTACGTACCGACCGCCTTTACCCTCCCCAGGAAATACTCCTGGTACTCATTTCTGTTAGAGGCTGAGTCGACCCCAGGGCCATAGTGCGGCCGAAAGGATTATGTCAATGAAAAATTCCAATGACACCATTGGGAATCGAACCCGTGACCTTACGGTTTGTAGCGCAGTGCCTCAACCAACTGCGCCACCGCGTGCCCCCAACTACATAAAGATAGCTCAGTTAATTCAGTGTATACGCTGGTGGCTGTACAACTGGAGCATCTCGGGGTTCGACTTCCGACAGGGAGAGTTTCTCTTCTCCAAAACGTCAAGTGGCCTATCACGGAAATCGCCCACTAAAAATAGGGCACTCTTTTCCACTGGGGGTGGTGTAGGGGGGTTCGGGGAGCGAAACTGATCACTTACAATCTAGGGCCGATGTTAAGAAGGCGTGGCTGTACCTCCATTCCCCCCACACGTCCTTAATGTCGTGGTGCTAAGATAAGCATAGCGATTACTGTCTGCCTATCAACGTTCTGCCCTATTTGTGCAAAACCCACAAGTCGGCCAACAGATGTCTCTGGCTTACATAACAAAGTACTAACAAAGTACGAACAAACGGAGTAGCGAGAATATAATTGTTACGTGAAATCTGCAAATTAATTTGCGCCCTGCTAAAACAGAAAAAACGGAACACATAAAGTTCCAGCTCTATATTGTTTCTCTTCTTCATTAAATCCTACAAATAATACAATAAAAGGTGAAAATGGAGAGAAGGAATAGAGATACACGTTATACTGCTAAATAAACAAGAGAAATTAATTACCCAAAAACCGGGCAGATGGTTTGAATTCAGAAGGTAGGCGAATTGAGTTCACATTACAGTGGTGTTGCCTGCAGGCGGTCAGGTGTGGCGAAGAGAGCGAGGGAGACTCATTGTTACGTGGCGAACGTACGAACAGCAGCGCCAAGCGCGGGATTGTTCTTACACTGGCAATTAGAAGAACAGTGTAGCACAATTTTACACAATTAAAAGTCCCGTGTTCATTAGACGAAACCGAAAAATAGCTGGCGCGTCTGTATTCACGTAACAGCGTCTGTATTCACGTAACAGCGTCTGTATTCACGTAACAGCGTCTGTATTCACGTAACAGCGTCTGTATTCACGTAACAGAATCTGTGTTCACGTAACAGCGTCTGTATTCACGTAACGGCGTCTCCGTTTACACAAACAAATTTTTATACAGAACGACTTTGAGAATATTAACCCTTTATAGCCCAGTGGTTACTATATGTACCACCAGTTTAACATTCACAAATTCCACGTTCTGCCCACACAGTGTATTTATGTGTTTTGTGTGGATCTCAGAACAAACAGCGATTATTTCACTGTACAACATTAACTGACTGGTTTGTATAACTGAGACGGAGTGTGTTTACTGCGCGGTACGGACTGTATTTATGTGTTTTGTGTGGATCTCAGAACAAACAGCGATTATTTCACTGTACAACATTAACTGACTGGTTTGTATAACTGAGACGGAGTGTGTTTACTGCGCGGTACGGACTGTATTTATGTGTTTTGTGTGGATCTCAGAACAAACAGCGATTATTTCACTGTACAACATTAACTGACTGGTTTGTATAACTGAGACGGAGTGTGTTTACTGCGCGGTACGGACTGTATTTATGTGTTTTGTGTGGATCTCAGAACAAACAGCGATTATTTCACTGTACAACATTAACTGACTGGTTTGTATAACTGAGACGGAGTGTGTTTACTGCGCGGTACGGACTGTATTTATGTGTTTTGTGTGGATCTCAGAACAAACAGCGATTATTTCACTGTACAGCATTAACTGACTGGTTTGTATAACTGAGACGGAGTGTGTTTACTGCGCGGTACGGACTGTATTTATGTGTTTTGTGTGGATCTCAGAACAAACAGCGATTATTTCACTGTACAGCATTAACTGACTGGTTTGTATAACTGAGACGGAGTGTGTTTACTGCGCGGTACGGACTGTATTTATGTGTTTTGTGTGGATCTCAGAACAAACAGCGATTATTTCACTGTACAGCATTAACTGACTGGTTTGTATAACTGAGACGGAGTGTGTTTACTGCGCGGTACGGACTGTATTTATGTGTTTTGTGTGGATCTCAGAACAAACAGCGATTATTTCACTGTACAGCATTAACTGACTGGTTTGTATAACTGAGACGTAGTGTGTTTACTGCGCGGTACGGACTGTATTTATGTGTTTTGTGTGGATCTCAGAAGAAACAGCGATTATTTCACTGTACAGCATTAACTGACTGGTTTGTATAACTGAGACGGAGTGTGTTTACTGCGCGGTACGGACTGTATTTATGTGTTTTGTGTGGATCTCAGAACAAACAGCGATTATTTCACTGTACAACATTAACTGACTGGTTTGTATAACTGAGACGGAGTGTGTTTACTGCACGGTACGGACTGTATTTATGTGTTTTGTGTGGATCTCAGAACAAACAGCGATTATTTCACTGTACAGCATTAACTGACTGGTTTGTATAACTGAGACGGAGTGTGTTTACTGCGCGGTACGGACTGTATTTATGTGTTTTGTGTGGATCTCAGAACAAACAGCGATTATTTCACTGTACAGCATTAACTGACTGGTTTGTATAACTGAGACGGAGTGTGTTTTACTGCGCGGTACGGACTGTATTTATGTGTTTTGTGTGGATCTCAGAACAAACAGCGATTATTTCACTGTACAACATTAACTGACTGGTTTGTATAACTGAGACGGAGTGTGTTTACTGCGCGGTACGACTGTATTTATTGTTTTGTGTGGATCTCAGAACAAACAGCGATTATTTCACTGTACAGCATTAACTGACTGGTTTGTATAACTGAGACGGAGTGTGTTTACTGCGCGGTACGGACTGTATTTTATGTGTTTTGTGTGGATCTCAGAACAAACAGCGATTATTTCACTGTACAGCATTAACTGACTGGTTTGTATAACTGAGACGGAGTGTGTTTTACTGCGCGGTACGGACTGTATTTATGTGTTTATGTGTGGATCTCAGAACAAACAGCGATTATTTCACTGTACAGCATTAACGACGACTGGTTTGTATAACTGAGACGGAGTGTGTTTACTGCGCGGTACGGACTGTATTTATGTGTTTTGTGTGGATCTCAGAACAAACAGCGATTATTTCACTGTACAGCATTAACTGACTGGTTTGTATAACTGAGACGGAGTGTGTTTACTGCGCGGTACGGACTGTATTTATTGTTTTTTGTGTGGATCCAGAACAAACAGCGATTATTTCACTGTACAGCATTAAACTGACGGTTTGTATAACTGAGACGGAGTGTGTTCTACTGCGCGGTACGGACTGTATTTATGTAGTATTTGTGTGGAATCTCAGAACAAACAGCGATTATTTCACTGTACAGCATTAAACTGACTGGTTTGTATAACTGAGACGGAGTGTGTTTACTGCGCCGGTACGGACTGTATTTATGTGTTTTGTGTGGATCTCAGAACAAACAGCGATTATTTCACTGTACAGCATTAACTGACTGGTTTGTATAACTGAGACGGAGTGTGTTTACTGCGCGGTACGGACTGTATTTATGTGTTTTGTGTGGATCTCAGAACAAACAGCGATTATTTCACTGTACAGCATTAACTGACTGGTTTGTATAACTGAGACGGAGTGTGATTTACTGCGCGGTACGGACTGTATTTATGTGTTTTGTGTGGATCTCAGAACAAACAGCGATTATTTCACTGTACAGCATTAACTGACTGGTTTGTATAACTGAGACGGAGTGTGTTTACTGCGCGTACGGACTGTATTTATGTGTTTTGTGTGGATCTCAGAACAAACAGCGATTATTTCACTGTACAGCATTAACTGACTGGTTTGTATAACTGAGACGGAGTGTGTTTACTGCGCGGTACGGACTGTATTTATGTGTTTTGTGTGGATCTCAGAACAAACAGCGATTATTTCACTGTACAGCATTAACTGACTGGTTTGTATAACTGAGACGGAGTGTGTTTACTGCGCGGTACGGACTGTATTTATGTGTTTTTGTGTGGATCTCAGAACAAACAGCGATTATTTCACTGTACAGCATTAACTGACTGGTTTGTATAACTGAGACGGAGTGTGTTTACTGCGCGGTACGGACTGTATTTATGTGTTTTGTGTGGATCTCAGAACAAACAGCGATTATTTCACTGTACAGCATTAACTGACTGGTTTGTATAACTGAGACGGAGTGTGTTTACTGCGCGGTACGGACTGTATTTATGTGTTTTGTGTGGATCTCAGAACAAACAGCGATTATTTCACTGTACAGCATTAACTGACTGGTTTGTATAACTGAGACGGAGTGTGTTTACTGCGCGGTACGGACTGTATTTATGTGTTTTGTGTGGATCTCAGAACAAACAGCGATTATTTCACTGTAACAGCATTAACTGACTGGTTTGTATAACTGAGACGGAGTGTGTTTACTGCGCGGTACGGACTGTATTTATGTGTTTTGTGTGGATCTCAGAACAAACAGCGATTATTTCACTGTACAGCATTAACTGACTGGTTTGTATAACTGAGACGGAGTGTGTTTACTGCGCGGTACGGACTGTATTTATGTGTTTTGTGTGGATCTCAGAACAAACAGCGATTATTTCACTGTACAGCATTAACTGACTGGTTTGTATAACTGAGACGGAGTGTGTTTACTGCGCGCGTACGGACTGTATTATGTGTTTTGTGTGGATCTCAGAACAAACAGCGATTATTTCACTGTACAGCATTAACTGACTGGTTTGTATAACTGAGACGGAGTGTGTTTACTGCGCGGTACGGACTGTATTTATGTGTTTTGTGTGGATCTCAGAACAAACAGCGATTATTTCACTGTACAGCATTAACTGACTGGTTTGTATAACTGAGACGGAGTGTGTTTACTGCGCGGTACGGACTGTATTTATGTGTTTTGTGTGGATCTCAGAACAAACAGCGATTATTTCACTGTACAGCATTAACTGACTGGTTTGTATAACTGAGACGGAGTGTGTTTACTGCGCGGTACGGACTGTATTTATGTGTTTTGTGTGGATCTCAGAACAAACAGCGATTATTTCACTGTACAGCATTAACTGACTGGTTTGTATAACTGAGACGGAGTGTGTTTACTGCGCGGTACGGACTGTATTTATGTGTTTTGTGTGGATCTCAGAACAAACAGCGATTATTTCACTGTACAGCATTAACTGACTGGTTTGTATAACTGAGACGGAGTGTGTTTACTGCGCGGTACGGACTGTATTTATGTGTTTTGTGTGGATCTCAGAACAAACAGCGATTATTTCACTGTACAGCATTAACTGACTGGTTTGTATAACTGAGACGGAGTGTGTTTACTGCGCCGTACGGACTGTATTTATGTGTTTTGTGTGGATCTCAGAACAAACAGCGATTATTTCACTGTACAGCATTAACTGACTGGTTTGTATAACTGAGACGGAGTGTGTTTACTGCGCGGTACGGACTGTATTTATGTGTTTTGTGTGGATCTCAGAACAAACAGCGATTATTTCACTGTACAGCATTAACTGACTGGTTTGTATAACTGAGACGGAGTGTGTTTACTGCGCGGTACGGACTGTATTTATGTGTTTTGTGTGGATCTCAGAACAAACAGCGATTATTTCACTGTACAACATTAACTGACTGGTTTGTATAACTGAGACGGAGTGTGTTTACTGCGCGGTACGGACTGAGTCTTTATGTATAATTCAGGTTGATGGGAAGTGTAACTTCGCATACCTAAGCTGTCGTTTTAGCAAAGGTTCTGCACCTAATATAGACTTCTTTCAAATCCATAATTAATCAGAAGTCTGTCTCCTTTAGCATCATCGCGAGGTACACAGAGTGTCATTAAATAAGTTATTATTGCATAAATATTATGGAAAAGAAGGTACTTATAAGTGTCCTATGCAGTGGTTATTATTATTATTATTATTATTATGACGATAATATTCTCACAGTACTACTACTACTACTACTACTACTACTGCTACTGCTACTACTACTACTACTACTACTACTGCTACTGCTACTACTACTACTACTACTACTACTACTACTACTACTACTACTACTACTACTACTACTACTACTACCACTACCACTACCACTACTACTACTACTACTACTACTACTACTACTACTACTACTACTACTAACAAATTATTTTCTTACTTATTGTTACATACCTACAAATCGATATTTTAAATTTTGATAGAGGCAGCGAAAATAGCGTGCTTTAAAGTATAGCCATAACGTATCAAATTTGTCACCAAAGGTAGTTGCACGCTCGTTAGCGAGACACACTCATTCGTATCGCGCGAACTTGATAAATAAGCCCATAAAGAATACGAGCTCGATGTCTCTACCTTCAGGATCAGAGCGGCTTAAAGAACTGAACAAAGGCTTACTGCGGAGTTTTGATTTCAATTTTTTAGTACGAATTAAAATTTCCCCGCGGTCAGAGCACGGACAACAGTAGCACTGCGGTTAAATTCGGTTTAGCGTTATTGTTGTGCATAGACAGTGTTCTGCCATTTTCAGTCGACAGCTGCTGATGGCGTGTGGCGTCGTGTCAGCTGTGACATCACATAAACTGCGTCGAACTGCGTTAAAGAGTGGATCAAGTGACAGACAGACAGACAACAAGTACAAGTACAGTTTTACACCGACGATCCAGTCACACTTGTTAAAATACACCATCGTCACAATGATCACATGTACATACAGGGTCATTATTCTATCTGACAACCATCAGATGGAATTTCCTGTCGGGCGACCTCCCGCATGAGAGACGGAGTAGCGGCAGGAAGTGATAACCAGTTGTTGTGAGATAAAATAAAGACCCTGTATTTTGTCATAAACTTTGTTTCCAAAAAGTTATATCGACTGCTAAGTTACGTGGGGTAGAAACAGTAGAGGGTGAAAATTATCGCCACCACAAAAAGCCTGTCAGTAGGCTACAACTAGCAGGCAAGCCGAGATCTGAAACGGGAACCCTTTGAATACAAAGCAGGTAAAGGTAAAGGTAAACTTCACCCTATAACAGGCCATGAAGGCCCAGAGAGGGAGTAGACGTATAGCTCTACTCTTTCTTTAACCTCGGCGCTAGATGGGGATGGGTTATACAAAGCAGGGTGGTTGCAATTACACTGAAACACTGGGTGTATCCCAGTGGAGAGCCATCTGTTAGCCAAATATGCAAACAAAGCATCCTGAAAATGAATATGAATTTTAAATGCGTCCCTACTCAGCGTGTGTGCGTTGTCACAGCTACCAACACAACGAAAAAAAAAATGTACCTCGTTGCAGGACGATCAGTCTCCCGGACAAATTACCGTATTACATGTTTGGGCACGACCTGGTGACAATCCGCAAATAGAAGTTCATCTTTCTTCACGAGATTTAAAAAAAATAGGTCCCAAGACAACGTCACGTCAGGCCGATTAGCATTCCATCATCCCTGGTGCAACTGCCAATGAATACAGTTCCGTATAGGGTGTGTCAAAACTCCTGTCCCTCTGGCAAGCACGTATAATTCATGTATATAAACTTTTACGTTCCACATGAAGCATACAAAGTCTGATTGATGAATCAAACAAATAGTTGACTGGTCCCTCTGTCTTGATTTTCCCTTCTACGTGTTCTTTCGTAACTTCATATCTCAAGTCCTCGCGGCAGTAAATATGATGCCGTGTAACTGGTATACGAAACGACGTTTCGGAGAAATCTGCCTCCCTCCAGTACATACGCAAGACTGGGTCAGTACAGGGATATAAGTGGGCCAGTGGGAGCCACTGATCTTGAAGGGCGTGTTTGTTAGGAGGAGAAAACGAAGCGAAGAGGAATAGGTGAGGGGGGAAAAGAAAGAAGTTACGTGAAAGAAGATGGAAGTAGAGAGGAGGAAGAGAAAATGGAAAGGAAGCCAAAGAAGCAGCAGGTTGAGATGCCTTCAAAAGAGGCAGAGTAACCAAACATGACGCAAGTTTTAAACTTTCAAACATTTTGTGTTTAAATCTTTGAACACTGAAAATAACACATATTATATTTAAAGACCCAGTCCGTACCGCGCAGTAAACACACTCCATCTCAGTTATACAAACCAGTCAGTTAATGTTGTACAGTGAAATAATCGCTGTTTGTTCTGAGATCCACACAAAACACATAAATACAGTCCGTACCGCGCAGTAAAACACACTGCGTCTCAGTTATACAAACCAGTCAGTTAATGTTGTACAGTGAAATAATCGCTGTTTGTTCTGAGATCCACACAAAACACATAAATACAGTCCGTACCGCGCAGTAAACACACTCCGTCTCAGTTATACAAACCAGTCAGTTAATGTTGTACAGTGAAATAATCGCTGTTTGTTCTGAGATCCACACAAAACACATAAATACAGTCCGTACCGCGCAGTAAACACACTCCGTCTCAGTTATACAAACCAGTCAGTTAATGTTGTACAGTGAAATAATCGCTGTTTGTTCTGAGATACACACAAAACACATAAATACAGTGCGTACCGCGCAGTAAACACACTCCGTCTCAGTTATACAAACCAGTCAGTTAATGTTGTAAGTGAAATAATCGCTGTTTGTTCTGAGATCCACACAAAACACATAAATACAGTGCGTACCGCGCAGTAAACACACTCCGTCTCAGTTATACAAACCAGTCAGTTAATGCTGTACAGTTAAATAATCGCTGTTTGTTCTGAGATCCACACAAAACACATAAATACAGTCCGTACCGCGCAGTAAACACACTCCGTCTCAGTTATACAAACCAGTCAGTTAATGTTGTAAGTGAAATAATCGCTGTTTGTTCTGAGATCCACACAAAACACATAAATACAGTCCGTACCGCGCAGTAAACACACTCCGTCTCAGTTATACAAACCAGTCAGTTAATGTTGTAAGTGAAATAATCGCTGTTTGTTCTGAGATCCACACAAAACACATAAATACAGTCCGTACCGCGCAGTAAACACACTCCGTCGCAGTTACACAAACCAGTCAGTTAATGCTGTACAGTGAAATAATCGCTGTTTGTTCTGAGATCCACACAAAACACATAAATACAGTCCGTACCGCGCAGTAAACACACTCCGTCTCAGTTATACAAACCAGTCAGTTAATGTTGTACAGTGAAATAATCGCTGTTTGTTCTGAGATCCACACAAAACACGTAAATACAGACCGTACCGCGCAGTAAACACACTCCGTCTCAGTTATACAAACCAGTCAGTTAATGTTGTACAGTGAAATAATCGCTGTTTGTTCTGAGATCCACACAAAACACATAAATACAGTCCGTACCGCGCAGTAAACACACTCCGTCTCAGTTATACAAACCAGTCAGTTAATGTTGTACAGTGAAATAATCGCTGTTTGTTGTGAGATCCACACAAAACACGTAAATACAGTCCGCACCGCGCAGTAAACACACTCCGTCTCAGTTATACAAACCAGTCAGTTAATGTTGTACAGTGAAATAATCGCTGTTTGTTCTGAGATCCACACAAAACACATAAATACAGTCCGTACCGCGCAGTAAACACACTCCGTCTCAGTTATACAAACCAGTCAGTTAATGTTGTACAGTGAAATAATCGCTGTTTGTTCTGAGATCCACACAAAACACATAAATACAGTCCGTACCGCGCAGTAAACACACTCCGTCTCAGTTATACAAACCAGTCAGTTAATGTTGTACAGTGAAATAATCGCTGTTTGTTCTGAGATCCACACAAAACACATAAATATAGTCCGTACCGCGCAGTAAACACACTCCGTCTCAGTTATACAAACCAGTCAGTTAATGTTGTACAGTGAAATAATCGCTGTTTGTTCTGAGATCCACACAAAACACATAAATACAGTCCGCACCGCGCAGTAAACACACTCCGTCTCAGTTATACAAACCAGTCAGTTAATGTTGTACAGTGAAATAATCGCTGTTTGTTCTGAGATCCA
Organism: Reticulitermes speratus; assembly: GCA_021186555.1. NCBI lineage: Eukaryota > Metazoa > Arthropoda > Insecta > Blattodea > Rhinotermitidae > Reticulitermes > Reticulitermes speratus. The sequence goes on along the minus strand of JAJKFL010000011.1, from coordinate 39,144,062 downwards.
CACAAAACACATAAATACAGTCCGTACCGCGCAGTAAACACACTCCGTCTCAGTTATACAAACCAGTCAGTTAATGTTGTACAGTGAAATAATCGCTGTTTGTTCTGAGATCCACACAAAACACATAAATACAGTCCGTACCGCGCAGTAAACACACTCCGTCTCAGTTATACAAACCAGTCAGTTAATGTTGTACAGTGAAATAATCGCTGTTTGTTCTGAGATCCACACAAAACACATAAATACAGTCCGTACCGCGCAGTAAACACACTCCGTCTCAGTTATACAAACCAGTCAGTTAATGTTGTACAGTGAAATAATCGCTGTTTGTTCTGAGATCCACACAAAACACATAAATACAGTCCGTACCGCGCAGTAAACACACTCCGTCTCAGTTATACAAACCAGTCAGTTAATGTTGTACAGTGAAATAATCGCTGTTTGTTCTGAGATCCACACAAAACACATAAATACAATCCGTACCGCGCAGTAAACACACTCCGTCTCAGTTATACAAACCAGTCAGTTAATGCTGTACAGTTAAATAATCGCTGTTTTTTCTGAGATCCACACAAAACACATAAATACAGTCCGTACCCCACAAAGCAAGCATCTGAAGACAGAAAAAGTTCTGTCCGAAACGTCGCATCTTAATCCATACAATGGATAGCGTCCGAAGAAAAAGCCTGTAGCGATTTACACCGTCGTTACTTGCTTTCACAACCAATCTGTAGGCCGACAAACATTAAACAGAAAAACCATTCAACCACATAATCACCAATTCATCAACCATGTGATATTTCAGGTTTCTGCCGTTACATAATTGAGATCTTCGCTCTTCTGGGTTGTTGTACGTTGTAGGGTGTCTTGTCACCGACGTTTCGGGACAGCGTTTCGGTCCCACCTTCAAGGGACAAGGTGTCTTCCTACAACGGCCGCCTTTACCCCCAGGAAATATTCCTGATACACATTTCTGTTAGAGGCTGAGTCGACCCCAGGGCCATGGTGGAGCCGGAAGTATTATGTCAATGAAATTTCCAATGACACCATCGGGAAACATACCCGCGATCTTCCGGCTTGTAGCGCAGTGCCTCAACCAACTGCGCCATTTAAATAGGTAATAATGCAGAAATAAAGGATGAATGAGATAGGGAAAGAGAAACACTGGAAAGTAATAAAAGTATGGAGCAGAAAAGGAGAGGGAAAAGCACCAAAATTTTGGCACAGCTTATACTTGTGACACCCCCTCCTGATATTGGATTCCGGCCACGCATTTATACAATTGATTTCAGATGCGGTGAAAATCCATATACCAGACCGAACGGACATCCAGGGGGCAGGAGTTCGACTGTAACCGTGACACTCTTTATGACATACCAGAAAATGAGGCTTCATTCTCGGGTTCTGTAACAACACTGGATCAAGTACAGATGTTAGAAACCGGTGACTTTGGAAAACTAAAGTGTGGACTGCAGTGCCTCAGCTTCAGGCTACTTAATACCGCTATATCAACTGTCGATCTTATTTAACACAGAACAATATGACAGTCATTATGTAAGGTAAGAGTCAATCAGCTTTTGGCCTCTTCTGTACAGTGCCATTACGTCGGTATTTGCCTGAAGGCAGTGACAGAGTGTATGTAGTATGTAGGTCCACAAAGGAAGAGCCCTGGGCGAGGTTTGAACCTCGTATCTACCTCAACAAAAGTCAGTTTCATTAAAACCTCAGCTAAAATATTTAGTCAAGGAAGGAACGTTATGTGTAAGCCAGTACAAGCTTATAGTACTAGCTGTTCTGTAACAACGTTCATACACAAAAGTTACATAAAGCCTTAAAATACATGAACTATATAAGAATGCCGTGACACCACAGCGCGGTGTCGACACCACAGCGCGGTGTCGACACCACAGCGCGGTGTCGACACCAATTGTCCAGTGACGCGTCGCAGAAGAAAGGAAAATTCAGGCACACTGCTGTGTAAACCTGAAATCTCGCAGGTACATACTTCTGCCGACTGAAGGTGTGTTTAAGTATACTTGTGCCATCTGAACCTGTGTTGAAGTATACTTGTGCCATCTGAGCATGTATTGAAGTATACTTGTGCCATCTGAGCCTGTGTTGAAGTATACTTGTGCCATCTGAGCCTGTGTTTAAATAGAATTGTGCCATCTGAACCTGTGTTGAAGTATACTTGTGCCATCTGAGCCTGTGTTGAAGTATACTTGTGCCATCTGAGCCTGTGTTGAAGTATACGTGTGCCATCTGAGCCTGTGTTTAAGTACACTTTTGCCATCTGAGCCTGTGTTTAAATATACTTGTGCCATCTGAGCCTGTGTTGAAGTATACTTGTGGCATCTGAGCCTGTGTTGAAGTATACTTCTGCCATCTGAGCCTGTGTTTAAATAGACTTGTGCCATCTGAACCTGTGTTGAAGTATACTTGTGCCATCTGAACTTGTGTTGAAGTATACTTGTGCCATCTGAGCCTGTGTTGAAGTATACTTGTGCCATCTGAGCCTGTGTTGAAGTATACTTCTGCCATCTGAGCCTGTGTTTAAATAGACTTGTGCCATCTGAACCCGTGTTGAAGTATACTTGTGCCATCTGAACTTGTGTTGAAGTATACTTGTGGCATCTGAGCCTGTGTTGAAGTATACTTGTGCCATCTGAGCCTGTGTTGAAGTATACTTCTGCCATCTGAGCCTGTGTTTAAATAGACTTGTGCCATCTGAACCTGTGTTGAAGTATACTTGTGCCATCTGAACTTGTGTTGAAGTATACTTGTGCCATCTGAGCCTGTATTTAAATATACTTGTGGCATCTGAGCCTGTGTTGAAGTATACTTGTGCCATCTGAGCCTGTGTTTAAGTACACTTGTGCCATCTGAGCCTGTGTTTAAATATACTTGTGGCATCTGAGCATGTGTTTAAATATACTTGTGGCATCTGAGCCTGTGTTGAAGTATACTTGTGCCATCTGAGCCTGTTTTTAAGTACACTTTTGCCATCTGAGCCTGTGTTTAAATATACTTGTGCCATCTGAGCCTGTGTTGAAGTATACTTGTGGCATCTGAGCCTGTGTTGAAGTATACTTCTGCCATCTGAGCCTGTGTTTAAATAGACTTGTGCCATCTGAACCTGTGTTGAAGTATACTTGTGCCATCTGAACTTGTGTTGAAGTATACTTGTGCCATCTGAGCCTGTGTTGAAGTATACTTGTGGCATCTGAGCCTGTGTTGAAGTATACTTCTGCCATCTGAGCCTGTGTTTAAATAGACTTGTGCCATCTGAACCTGTGTTGAAGTATACTTGTGCCATCTGAACTTGTGTTGAAGTATACTTGTGGCATCTGAGCCTGTGTTGAAGTATACTTGTGCCATCTGAGCCTGTGTTGAAGTATACTTGTGCCATCTGAGCCTGTGTTTAAATAGACTTGTGCCATCTGAACCCGTGTTGAAGTATACTTGTGCCATCTGAACTTGTGTTGAAGTATACTTGTGCCATCTGAGCCTGTATTTAAATATACTTGTGGCATCTGAGCCTGTGTTGAAGTATACTTGTGCCATCTGAGCCTGTGTTTAAGTACACTTGTGCCATCTGAGCCTGTGTTTAAATATACTTGTGGCATCTGAGCATGTGTTTAAATATACTTGTGGCATCTGAGCCTGTGTTGAAGTATACTTGTGCCATCTGAGCCTGTTTTTAAGTACACTTGTGCCATCTGCGCCTGTGTTGAAGTATACTTGTGCCATCTGAGCCTGTGTTGAAGTATACTTGTGCCATCTGAGCCTGTGTTTAAATAGAATTGTGCCATCTGAACCTGTGTTGAGGTATACTTGTGCCATCTGAGCCTGTGTTGAAGTATACTTGTGGCATCTGAGCCTGTGTTTAAATATACTTGTGGCATCTGAGCCTGTGTTTAAGTACACTTGTGCCATCTGAGCCTGTGTTGAAGTATACTTGTGCCATCTGAGCCTGTTTTTAAGTACACTTGTGCCATCTGAGCCTGTGTTTAAGTATACCTGTGCCATCTGAGCCTTTAAGTATATATGTGCCCTATGAGCTTGTGTAAGTATACTTGTGCCCTCTGAGCCTCTGTTTAAGTATACTTGTGCCCTCTGATTTTGTGATTAAGTATACTTGTGCCCTTTGAGCCTCTGTTTAAGTATACTTGTGCCCTCTGATTTTGTGTTTAAGTATACTTGTGCCCTTGGAGCCTCTGTTATGTATACTTGTGCCCTCTGATTTTGTGTTTAAGTATACTTGTGCCATTTGACCCTCTGTTTAAGTATACTTGTGCCCTCTGATTTTGTGTTTAAGTATACTTGTGCACTTGGAGCCTCTGTTTAAGTATACTTGTGCCCTCTGATTTTATGTTTAAGTATACTTGTGCCCTTTGAGCCTCTGTTTAAGTATACTTGTGCCCTCTGATTTTGTGTTTAATTATACTTGTGCCCTCTGAGCCTCTGTTTAAGTATACTTGTGCCCTCTGATTTTGTGTTTAATTATACTTGTGCCCTTTGAGCCCTGTTTAAGTATACTTGTGCCCTCTGATTTTGTGTTTAAGTATACTTGTGCCTCTGAGCCTGTGTTTAAGTATACGTCAATAGATATTGTTCAGATCTGACAACAAGACATTCAACTAATTTGCATCTCAATATTTTCATTTTAGTTAAACTGTATAACCTTGAACTAAAGCCGCTGCTCATACTGTGCGCTGCATTACGGAGTACAGACTGGCCACATTAAGGAGAGGTTCTGAAAGCTCTGGAGTCTACCTTAGTCGACTGCAACGGCAGAGAATCGAGAGAAACCGATATTTATCGCATCACAAAGCATGTAATTCCGTTTCTTTTCAACAATGAACTCCCCGCCTTGAAGCCATGTTTGGCGCCATTTATCTACAGAACATGAAAGGTGGACGATTAATGACCGGTCACGAGCGGCGAAGAAGGGCGAACTGACCACACCTGAGGGTTCTTATTGTACAGCAACAACTTGTACGTCGTAGTGGCTTTTTGGTGAATATATACTGCCATCGACTGAGGAGAACAGCCTTGACCTTGACGGCGTGGGTAGGGTCTGTTATACACGGGCTCACCTCGCAAAGTAAACATATGCATTCATCAAGTAGTCTGTCTTACGACAGGTCCGTAGCCTCTTCATTCTGCAGTCTGTCTTACGTCAGGGCCGTAACCTCTTCATTCTGCAGTCTGTCTTAAGACAGGTCCGTAGCCTCTTCATTCTGCAGTCTGTCTTACGACAGGGCCGTAGCCTCTTCATTCTGCAGTCTGTCTTACGACAGGTCCGTAGCCACTTCATTCTCCAGTCTGTCTTATGACAGGTTCGTAGCCTCTTCATTCTGCAGTCTGTCTTAAGACAGGTCCGTAGCCTCTTCATTCTGCAGTCTGTCTTACGACAGGGCCGTAGCCTCTTCATTCTGCAGTCTGTCTTACGACAGGTCCGTAGCCACTTCATTCTCCAGTCTGTCTTATGACAGGTTCGTAGCCTCTTCATTCTGCAGTCTGTCTTAAGACAGGTCCGTAGCCTCTTCATTCTGCAGTCTGTCTTACGACAGAGCCGTAGCCTCTTCATTCTGCAGTCTGTCTTACGACAGGTCCGTAGCCACTTCATTCTCCAGTCTGTCTTATGACAGGTTCGTAGCCTCTTCATTCTGCAGTCTGTCTTACGACAGGTCCGTAACCTCTTCATTCTGCAGTCTGTCTTAAGACAGGTCCGTAGCCTCTTCATTCTGCAGTCTGTCTTACGACAGGGCCGTAGCCTCTTCATTCTGCAGTCTGTCTTACGACAGGTCCGTAGCCACTTCATTCTCCAGTCTGTCTTATGACAGGTTCGTAGCCTCTTCATTCTGCAGTCTGTCTTACGACAGGTCCGTAACCTCTTCATTCTGCAGTCTGTCTTAAGACAGGTCCGTAGCCTCTTCATTCTGCAGTCTGTCTTACGACAGGGCCGTAGCCTCTTCATTCTGCAGTCTGTCTTACGACAGGTCCGTAGCCACTTCATTCTCCAGTCTGTCTTATGACAGGTTCGTAGCCTCTTCATTCTGCAGTCTGTCTTACGACAGGTCCGTATCCTCTTCATTCTGCAGTCTGTCTTATGACAGGTCCGTAGCCTCTTCATTCTGCAGTCTGTCTTACGACAGGTCCGTATCCTCTTCATTCTGCAGTCTGTCTTACGACAGGGCCGTAGCCTCTTCATTCTGCAGTCTGTCTTAAGACAGGTCCGTAGCCACTTCATTCTCCAGTCTGTCTTATGACAGGTTCGTAGCCTCTTCATTCTGCAGTCTGTCTTACGACAGGTCCGTAGCCTCTCCTAATCACATCACAAACAGCACAAATTGACTTCACTCGCTGTAGCTACCAATGACACCGTACATATATTTAAGAGTTTAGATTAAATTTCGTAACATATTTAGGTGTTCTTCATCAGGTACGTGCTAGGGAGGAGGAAATTGAGGGGAAAGTTGTGTTAAATGCGTGCAGGGTGTTCTACAGCCCCTTTACGGCCTTGACTGCTGTCCCAACAGAAAAGGCGCTCCGGAAACACAGAATGTGCTTTTTAACGGTGAGGTGTAGGGGAAATGTATTTTGTGCGACTTGCAGAGCCTTGATATAAACAGAGGTTCTATGGCAACCATGAGGTTCTATGGCAACCATGGGGTTCTATGACAACCATAAGGTTCTATGGCAACCATGAGGTTCTATGGTAACCATGAGGTTCTATGGCAACCATGAGGTTCTATGGCAACCATGAGGTTCTATGGCAACCAAAGGTTCTATGGCAACCACGAGGTTCTATGGCAACCATGGGGTTCTATGACAACCATGGGGTTCTATGGCAACCATGAGGTTCTATGGCAACCATGAGGTTCTATGGCAACCATGAGGTTCTATGGTAACCATGAGGTTCTATGGCAACCATGAGGTTCTATGGCAGCCATGGGGTTCTATGGCAACCATGGGGTTCTACGACAACCATGAGGTTCTACGACAACCATGAGGTTCTATGGCATCCATGAGGTTCTATGGCAACCATGAGGTTCTATGGCAACCATGAGGTTCTATGGTAACCATGAGGTTCTATGGCAACCACGGGGTTCTATGGCAACCACGGGGTTCTATGGCAACCACGGGGTTCTATGGCAACCATGAGGTTCTATGGTAACCATGAGGTTCTATGGCAACCATGAGGTTCTATGGCAACCATGAGGTTCTATGGCAACCATGAGGTTCTATGGCAACCATGAGGTTCTATGGCAACCGTGAGGTTCTATGGCAACCACGAGGTTCTATGACAACCATGAGGTTCTATGGCAACCGTGAGGTTCTATGGCAACCATGAGGTTCTATGGCAACCATTGTAGAGTATCTGTTGTTCGTTCTTCGGCTGTTCTGAAAGGGCTGTGGAGTTTTGAATAGGAATAAAAATAGAGGTGAATTAAGGAAACGACAAGGCGAGACAACAGGAAAGGAAAACATAAAATGAATGAAAGAAAAAGTAGGACAAGGAAGGGCAAAGAGAAGAGAAAGTGTATAGAAAAAATACTAAAATAAATAAATAAAAAGAAGGAGAAATGAAATACAGGAAAATCGGATGCGATACAATGCAGGGTTTAAGAATAAAACAGTGTAAAGAGAACGAAGGAAGTTAAGAATAGAGAGGAAAAAAAAAAACTAAACGTAGCAGTGGAGCGCGAAGAGTAAATGAACAACACGCAATAACATCTACAAAAGAAGGAAACGAAAAGTACAATTAAAGCCAAGAATATAATATAGAAGCGGTATGAAAATAATTGAGTGTCAAAGCGTGTTATAACGGGGAAGGTGGAGATGTCTGTGTTCAGTGAATAACACGGCATGTAGACACAGGCGGCGTGGAGGTACGTATCCACTCTTCTTAATGTCGTCACTAGATGTGGCTAGTGTCACGCTCCCGCCGCTTTACCAGCTAGGAAAGAAACCTTGTTGCCCATTGGATCAAAGCTGTGTGGGCCCCAGAGATGGTCTGATCGGAATGACAAGCAGACGAATATCTACCGACACCGGAATCGAACTTCAGTTTATATTCACCGTGCATATTTGTACAGGGTGTCTACAACGAAACGCCCTGTATAATTGATTATTTCTACCAACAAATGCACCAAGACAAGTTTGTCACTGTCTTCTTTATTGAAAGAGTGCCTCAATACGCATTTCGGCAATTATACAGGGCATACACAAAACAATGGTGCGGTTTCAATAGTATTCACTATTGAAACCGCACCATTCTTTTGTGTATACCCTGTATTGCCATCATCAGGGGGTTTTTTAAGTGAGCTGTTACAGTGACGCTCAACAAGCAAAAAAATCTATAAATTCCAAAGTCTTAAGGAGAAGATACATAAGACCAATGCAGCAATATGGTTCAATACTTAAGAATTGGTCTATGTAACAACTCACTTAAAAAACCCCCTGATGATGGCAACATAATTGCCGAAATACGTATTGGGGCACTCTTTCAATAAAGAAGACAGTGACAAAACTTGTCTTGGTGCGTTTGTTGGTAGAAATAATCAATTGCCGGGAATAGAAATTGAACACACTGCTGGGGGTACAGACCGCCAGGCCAGTCACTGTACTCACTGAGCTATCCCAGGTGCGAAAGGTGATAAGATAAAGTGTGGGGAAAAACAAAGCAACAAAATATGAAGAAGAAATTAGAATTCTAGAAAAACACATAAAAAGAGATGAAATAACGGAAAGGCAAAAAGTACTAAAGGAAAGCGAAGCGGGAGGAAATAACAGAACAGTTAGAAGTAAAAAATAAAACCACGAATGAATAAAAAGAAAGAAAGAATAAACATGAATAGACAAGGAGATGAGAGAGAAAGAAACATTTAAGATAAAGAAAAGAGTAAGAAATTGACACATAAAAAGAGCCGCAAACAGGGGGATTACCGAAGAAACAGTGGAAGCATGTAATCACGTGACCTGTGACGCAATGGAATGACTGTGCATTCATTGGTGGAGCTAAATTGGCAGAAGGCCGACACGCAAACTGCCCGCATCACGTGATATTTACTGAAACTCTTGGTTTCCTTGACACTGCTCCATTTCATATCATTTGTTACCAAATATTATTAATGTTTCACGTTTCAAATTTAGCTGTAAAGAAAGGCGGAGCCGAAAACAAGAAGAAAAACTACAGGAAAATATAAGTTATGTGCCTCTGTGTGCCGTATTAGCATTCCGATTGAAGCTGTACTTTTTAAGCTTCGCAACATGAAGATGAATTGGGGCGTATAGGAATAGCTCCATTCATTCTTTTATCTCGGGAGGTGTGTGGGCTCCACAGCAGCTCTGAACACTGTGGAACTGCGAAATATTCTCTTGACTCTGCCCCGAATCTAACCGGAATTTCTCATTTGTCCGGCCTATAGCTTAGTCACTACACTTACTGAGCTATACCGGTAAGAAGCATTAATCACGTGAGGAAATTGGCGATTTGCACGTCATGGTGATTTGCACGTCATGGCGATTTGCACGTCATACAGCTATGATAGTGGCGATATAAGCGCACACATGTAATTGGTTAAACTTGGTTTTGTTAATTATGCAGCTGTGAAATTTCCAAGGATTAAATAATCGTTTCCTAAAATCTCAAAATAAATAGCAAATCAAAACGGATGAAGCGTGACACTGAACAGCAAACAGGCGACTGACGTCAAGACTTAAGAGCATTCTGTGGTTAAATGCGCGAACTAAATCCCTCAAAATTCGTGGACGAAAAATTAATTACAACACGATCCTAATCGCATTATTAGCTGATACAAACGTAATTAAAATTTCAATTACTCACGAATTACAAATGACTGCCAAGGGATTTGGTAACAAATAGACAAACTCCATTCGGACGGATTGAATTATGTGTTTAAAGTCTCCGTACGTAACTGTAGCGATACAGTAAGTGAATAATTTAGCTTTAAATAACAATGTAGTTGGCAACACACAAATCACACACTTTTGTAAGAACGGCGAACAGGTTATGAGGATTTTGACGTTTCGTAAGCATACAGGAGACAAGCACTCTGCTGGCTATATACAATTAAACAGACCACCATCACACTCTTTCATAAATTCTTAACCACCGACAGTTTGGCGCTCCGGTCGCATTTTACCTTTGAAGGAGCCCATGGTAATGTCATTCATCAATATGTCAGCTCTGGACAGGCGTAGCTAGTGTGCCCTTATCCGTCAGACTTGAAAATACAGCAAGTCTACGCATTGGACTGGCGGGTGAGTGAGGGATCACTGTTAGCCACGTCCGCCCACAGCTCACAAGTCCGTGGACGACCTATACCGTTACGACAGGGATCAGGTTGGACCTCAGGATAGCGAAGTGCGCAGAATATATGTATAGCTTCATTCCTAATTTGAAGTATTTGTGTGACACTCCGAATTACATGCGTTCAGAGTGAAGGCACTTCCGTTAATGACTTGACATATGTCAGTGCCATCAGTTTCATTGCGAATTTGTGTGACAAATGTTCATCTTTCTCCCTTCCCGCCTTTAATAACAATAGTGGCTGATGGGACAGCTAAAAGGCAGCGCGAATCAGAAATGGAAGGCAGATCGATACGTTTTCACTTATTTTCGGAGAAGTTGTCGAGGGCTTAGGATTGTTTCTGAGAAGTGTAGTGGGGGTTGGGGTGTCTGAGACAGCCAGCAGTAATCAATTCTCACCCTCTTACAAACCTTTCAGGGAAAGCAAAGACAGGCAGGCCTGTCGTGTCCCACTGCCCTCTACTGTGTATGCCATAAACCACACCCCCCCGGGGGCCCATTCCAATAACGATCATATTGTAATGTCCTTACAAGCCATGACAGTGCACAGTTCCTACAAAGATTACTGTCTTGCGCAACTTGACGTTTTGTATTCTGGTAGACGTTTCAGACAAACCTGATGCCTCCATCATCAAAGTAGATTTAGTAACTAAGACATTGGATGGACGAACGGGGCATTCGGGTTCGATTCCCGGCAGAAGTAGACTTTTCCTTTACCCACAGCATCCACAACAATTCGGCCCACAAAACCCTCTGTAAAGCGGGTACCGGGGGCCATTTACCTTAGGGTAAATTGTCCGGAGAGTGCAGCTAACTACCCAGCTCCAAGCAGTAACGAAGATAAGAATGGGTGGAGCTATCCTTCACTACCCGATATGCCATCACGTTTTGGTCCTTATTAAACACAGGGGCTGGTACCTCGAATAAGTAACACGTACGTGATAATTATTTTATGTGCCAATTATAGTTTCAGGCTGGACGGTCCTGGGATCGATCTCGGTGGGGGCGAGATATTCAGTACCCGTCCAGACCGGCCCTGGGGCCCACCCAGCCTCCTATACAATGGGTACCAGGTCTCTTTACCGGGGGTAAAGCGGTCGGGGCGTGGAGTTGACCACCCACCCCCATCTAGTGCCAAGGTTAAAGAAAGAGTACAGCTATACCTCTATTCCCCCTCTGGGCCTTCATGGCCCGTTATAGGGTGACCTTTACCTTTACCTTTACTATCGTTTGCCACTTACTGCCTGCTCGCTTCTCGTTCTAACTTCGACCATTCAACCGACTGACCAAACACGCGGTGGGGAATGACAAATGGTATTTGTCAGATAAAATGAGGATCTGTCTCAGACAGGTGTCTAAATTCACGAGCCTTCTAATTTCATCAAGGTTATTTGTTCTTATTACGTGCGGCACAAAAGTTCGACAACACCAAACTAAACTGAACAGTTATCCACGATGATATTCACCTTCTGGCACACCGAGTTCTGAAGATTCACCCCTCGGCTATATGCAAGCGGCAACTGCAGACTGTTGCTTCATTAGCGCGACAGTGGCGCTGCCAACAGCAGACTGTTATTTCATTACCGCGATAGTGGCGCTGCCAACTGCAGACTGTTGCTTCATTAGCGCGACAGTGGCGCTGCCAACTGCAGACTGTTATTTCATTACCGCGATAGTGGCGCTGCCAACTGCAGACTGTTGCTTCATTAGCGCGACAGTGGCGCTGCCAACTGCAGACTGTTATTTCATTACCGCGATAGTGGCGCTGCCAACTGCAGACTGTTGCTTCATTAGCGCGACAGTGGCGCTGCCAACTGCAGACTGTTATTTCATTACCCTGATAGTGGCGCTGCCAACTGCAGACTGTTGCTTCATTAAGGCGACAGTGGCGCTGCCAACTGCACACTGTCGCTTCATTAGCGCGACAGTGGCGCTGTGAGCAGCAGACTGTTGCTTCATTAGCGCGACAGTGGCGCTGCTAACTGTTCATTGTTGCTTGATTAGCGCGACAGTGGCGCTGCCAACTGCAGACTGTTATTTCATTACCCTGATAGTGGCGCTGCCAACTGCAGACTGTTGCTTCATTAAGGCGACAGTGGCGCTGCCAACTGCAGACTGTCGCTTCATTAGCGCGACAGTGGCGCTGTTAACTGTTCATTGTTGCTTGATTAGCGCGATAGTGGCGCTGCCAACTGCGGTCTGTTGCTTCATTAGCGCGACAGTGGCGCTGCCAAATTCAGACTGTTGCTTCATTAGCGCGACAGTGGCGCTGCCAAGTAATGGCATGCCACATGTAATTCAATTCTTTTTACCAGAATTGGTGTTTCGAGGTCTGTAGTTAACCAGAAGACCAATCTGCAGTTAGACTATGGCTGCATCCACGTGATTAGGAAGGCCGACGGAGAAACATTTGACGGTTCGTGCTGCGACATTGTTACTGTGTTTCGGTACCACTGTCGACGTCCGTAAAGCCGAAAGAGGTGTTAGATCGTAAAATATAGCTGTATACTCACTGCAACAAAAATTTATCGGCGGGGCGTTTCAGAAGAACAACTGAACCTAAGGGGGACAAAGTAACAGGAGGATGGAACAACTACATAATGAGATGCGTCATAATCGTGCAGCCGAAAACAATCCCAGGACACCAATAAATACCGATAAAAATTTATTTTTATCTTCAACATGTTTCGGCCAAATAGGTTCATCCTAAGGGGGATCGTGTAAGATTATAGGACATTATGTATGTTTACTGTCCGACAAATGTACACTTTTATTCACTATTAAATTGTGAAATACAGTGCTACATGTTTCGAACTTTATCCCGGTTCATCTTCAGGGACTTCAGTATTTTTAATTTACACTGATTTGTTTTACATCAATGGTATAATTTATACAGTGGTTAAAATGATAGAAATTGAATATTGCTATACACCTAGTATTATAGTCACCATACGGATGGCATTATTGGGCCGAAACATGTAGATAAAAAAATTAATTTGCTTTTAACGGTATTCTTGTACTGGGATTGGTTTTTTGATTACACAAATATACATCACACACACACACACACACACACATACACAGTAAATAATGCAATAACATAAGACGAGTCTTACAGTTCGTATTCTAGCCTTATATTTTAGGGATCATCATGTCAAGGCGTATTTGATAGGGCGAGGTACGTAGCACGCATGGTGAGATCAGAAATGAATACAGACTTCTGGCTGCAAAATCCACAAAATACAGACTTCTGGCTGCAAAATCCACAAAATACAGACTTCTGGCTGCAAAATCCACAAAATACAGACTTCTGGCTGCAAAATCCACAAAATACAGACTTCTGGCTGCAAAATCTACAAAATACAGACTTCTGGCTGCAAAATCCACAAAATACAGACTTCTGGCTGCAAAATCCACAAAATACAGACTTCTGGCTGCAAAATCCACAAAATACAGACTTCTGGCTGCAAAATCCACAAAATACAGACTTCTGGCTGCAAAATCCACAAAATACAGACTTCTGGCTGCAAAATCCACAAAATACAGACTTCTGGCTGCAAAATCCACAAAATACAGACTTCTGGCTGCAAAATCCACAAAATACAGACTTCTGGCTGCAAAATCCACAAAATACAGACTTCTGGCTGCAAAATCCACAAAATACAAACTTCTGGCTGCAAAATCCACAAGAAACAGACGTAGAAGGGAAAATAATATTAAAATTTGTTAAGGAAGTAAAGTGAAAAGCTGCGGACTGGATACATTTGATTCCGGACACGGACCAATGGACGCTTTTGTGGAAAAGGTAATTAATCTTCGTGGTATATAAAGCAAAAGGTAATTTCTTGAGCAGAATAGCGGCTATGAGCGTCGTCAGGACTCCACGGGATTTGACGTAATGGCTAGGATTCAGTTTTCTCCCTCACTCACGCACCGAACCACGCACCTCACTCACGCACCGAACCACGCACCGAACCACGCACGAAGCAAATATCTAGAAGCTCTCCTCTTTCCAGCTAGACGAAAATGTCCTAATTTACTTTCTTTCGTGTAAATATGAAGCAAGCTGCTCGCAATGAAACGTCTGAAGTCTTGTGCAAACAATCTTCGCTTCTCGAATAACATGTAAATACAGGAAAAGCTGGGGCGGATACACACACGTGTACAGCTTTGAGAGAGTCACGTGTGTCAGATCTCGAAGAGCAGAGCCTAGAAATTTGATTTAAAAAACGCGACTTCAATTTTGTTGTTGATTCGGAGAGGATTGAATGCAGCAGGATATTCCTTTTGTTAACTGCAAGATGGCGTTCCTGCCGGCAACCACTTCCAACACCTGCATGATGACGTCATCACATCCATACAGTTAAATATTACCTTATACAACCAACACCACGGAGCACATCCTTCTTCAGAAGCTAATCGTTGCTCAACTGCTCAAGAAATTCATTGAATTTTGTTGGATACGAATGCTCATCACAGTGTTCACAACAGCTTGCCATTTGTCCCTCCCCAAAGCCAGATCAATCCACTCCACGTCACCCAACCTTTGCTCCACTTTAATCTTACCATCATATCTACTTCTAGACCTACCAAGTAGGCTGTTTCCCCACCAAAATCATGCGTGCATCTTTCTTATCCCCCAAAAACGTGCCACCTCGTCTTTCCATGATTTGGTCACCGTCATATTATTTCGTGAATAGTACAAATCATGAAGTTTCTCAAAATGTAATTCTCTCCAGTCTCCTGTCACTTCTCCCTTCTCCCTCCAAATATCCCCCTCAGCACCCTATTCTCGAACACCCTCAGCCTATGTTCCACAATATGAGAGACCAAGTTTCACACCCATATAAATCAAAAGGCAAAATTATAATTCTGTACATTTTAATGTTCATAATTTTATACAGCGAATCGGAGGACACCAGATTATGTTCCTAAGTCCTTTATTATTATTATTATTATTATTGCAATTATCATAATTTTTAGCAGCTTTACTGTACATACTCTCCTGTTTACTCTAATTGTCATCTCTTTTCTTTTTTTTCTTAAAAAAAAAGCACACTGGCACATTTAGTGACGAAAGCAAAACAAAACATAAATTCTCTTTTTTTTTTTTACAAAGCTCCACTTATTCAAACGCAGTCTCTCTGCAACTTCCTACGTCACAGGCTTTGAAAATTAATTCATTTGATCCAGTTAACAGAATACACAGTTACACAATAAATCACAGGCATTGATGTTCTTGTCACTGTATTTCACTAAATATTCGAAAATGCAGAAAGCACATATATAAAAAATACTTTTATGGTTTTCGGAATACGGAGCTTGAGCCTAATTTTGTGTCTAACGCCTCAAAACAGACAGTATTAAAAGCGCGTATAGTGCTTCTAGCCGATCCCAGTGGCCGCGCGGTCTAAGGCTTGGGTCTACGGCCGTTCGCTTACTGGGATTGCGGGTTCGAATTCCGCCTAGGACATAGATGTCTGTCTGTTGTGAGTGTTGTGTGTTGTCAGGTAGAGGTCTCTGCGACGGGCTGGTCACTCGTCCAGAGGAGTCCTACCGAGTGTGGCGTGACTGAGTGTGATTGTGAAGCGTCGTAAAATGAGGCGGCATAGGCCCCCAAGGGGCTGTCGAGCCATTGGAAAAAAAAAATAGTGTTTGTAACCTGAAAGTTGCAGGATACGCACTTATGCCTTAACTCCGACATGACCGACTGTCGGTACCAAGCATCAGAAATACGCGTTTTCAAATTTGTAAACCGAAACACTTACGAATCCTGAAACGTGACAAAACCGAAACTCGTTTTAATTTCGCTTTCATTTATGCATTTTCCTACATTCAGATATGCCCTTGTTGCTAAACACAGCGTCTGTACCATATATCCCCTTACAATCAGAGGCACGAATTAAGGGGCAACGTCGCTCCAACACGGCGTCGTGTTAAAAACAATCTATGTAACTTGATAACAAATTAAAATTGACTATATGTGTATGTTATGTAGTTTTCACTTACACAGTTGGCAGCTCTGTGATTGAAAATGTGCTGAAAGACAGAGATGTAACTTCGTTCTCAGTCTTATCACAAAAAGCAGATCAAGTTGCATCGTGCTTTTCCAATTTCACTTTTCCAATTTCACTTGACTTCAGTCCCAAGAAAACAGATTTAGTACTTCTAAGGGTAAGACAGATAATCTTTCCCGCCCCAATTTCAAAAAGCTTTCGGTACGTACAGCGTACTGACATTCGTTTCTTTCTTGCTTCCTTTCTTTCTTCCTGTGCTACTCACTCAGTCTTATTTTCATATCTTTGTTTCCCTTTATCGTTCCTTATTCATCCCTTCTGTATACATTCAATTGACCCTTACCTAATACCGCTGTTTCTTCGCCATTCCTTTCCACCTGCACATCGCCTGTCTGAACACTGTGCATGACTGACCGGAAGCAATAGAAGACTTTCCTCAGTACCTCCAAGATCGCTTCCTTCCACATAATTTCCAATTCATTATTCACTATATTCACTAGCCATCCCCATTTGACGCTATACAGTCTGATGAACTCACACAGTCGTTAAACACAATGTACACAAATATGCCTTATAAAACTCAACACATTGAGGTTGACACAATTAAATAAACTGTACACAAATATGCCTTATAAAACTCAACACACTGAGGTTGACACAATTAAATAAACTGTACACAAATATGCCTTATAAAACTCAACACATTGAGGTTGACACAATTAAATAAACTGTACACAAATATGCCTTATAAAACTCAACACACTGAGGTTGACACAATTAAATAAACTGTACACAAATATGCCTTATAAAACTCAACACACTGAGGTTGACACAATTAAATAAACTGTACACAAATATGCCTTATAAAACTCAACACATTGAGGTTGACACAATTAAACTGTACACAAATATGCCTTATAAAACTCAACACACTGAGGTTGACACAATTAAATAAACTGTACACAAATATGCCTTATAAATCTCAACATACTGAGGTTGACACAATTAAATAAACTGTACACAAATATGCCTTATAAAACTCAACACATTGAGGTTGACACAATTAAACTGTACACAAATATGCCTTATAAAACTCAAAACACTGAGGTTGACACAATTAAATAAACTGTACACAAATATGCCTTATAAAACTTAACACACTGAGGTTGACACAATTAAATAAACTGTACACAAATATGCCTTATAAAACTCAACATACTGAGGTTGACACTATTAAACACAATGTACACAAATATGCCTTATAAAACTCAACACACTGAGGTTGACACAATTAAATAAACTGTACACAAATATGCCTTATAAAACTCAACACACTGAGGTTGACACAATTAAATAAACTGTAAACAAATATGCCTTATAAAACTCAACACACTGAGGTTGACACAATTAAATAAACTGTACACAAATATGCCTTATAAAACTCAACACACTGAGGTTGACACAATTAAATAAACTGTACACAAATATGCCTTATAAAACTCAACACACTGAGGTTGACACAATTAAATAAACTGTAAACAAATATGCCTTATAAAACTCAACACACTGAGGTTGACACAATTACCGCGCTAAAATAACTGGCATTGCGGGGAAAAGTCTCTCGGACAGGCGAAAATAGCACTGCATTTAATTAAACGGGTGGGCGTAAGATCATGAGACGATCCATCACGAACTGTTTTGACACCAAACTTAGGCTTGTCTAAATACTGTACAAAGGTATGATTTGGATTTAACTGGCTCAGGATAGCGTCGAAGTGCTGGTTTTTATAAGTACGGTAATGAATGGTAAGAAATATGTCAAGTACTGTACTTTAAATGCCTTTGGGAGCCCCAATTCATTCACTGACGTAATGAATTGGGGCCCAGGTTAATTAATACGTATTATCTGAGACCTCACACCAACCACACACAATGTCACAATTAATACGTATTATCTAAGACCTCACACCAACCACACACAATGTCACAGTTAATACGTATTATATGAGACCTCACACCAACCACACACAATGTCACAGTTAATACGTATTATCTGAGACCTCACACCAACCACACACAATGTCACAGTTAATACGTATTATATGAGACCTCACACCAACCACACACAATGTCACAGTTAATACGTATTATCTGAGACCTCACACCAACCACACACAATGTCACAATTAATACGTATTATCTGAGACCTCACACCAACCACACACAATGTCACAATTAATACGTATTATCTGAGACCTCACACCAACCACATACAATGTCACAGTTAATACGTATTATCTGAGACCTCACACCAACCACACACAATGTCACAGTTAATACGTATTATCTGAGACCTCACACCAACCACACACAATGTCACAATTAATACGTATTATCTGAGACCTCACACCAACCACACACAATGTCACAATTAATACGTATTATCTGAGACCTCACACACAATGTCACAATTAATACGTATTATCTGAGACCTCACACCAACCACACACAATGTCACAATTAATACGTATTATCTGAGACCTCACACCAACCACACACAATGTCACAGTTAATACGTATTATCTGAGACCTCACACCAACCACACACAATGTCACAATTAATACGTATTATCTGAGACCTCACACCAACCACACACAATGTCACAATTAATACGTATTATCCGAGACCTCACATCAACCACACACAATGTCACAATTAATACGTATTATCTGAGACCTCACACCAACCACACACAATGTCACAGTTGTCCGAGCCTATAAAGCGATGTTCTTCTGTTCTGCTGACGTCGATCGGTTTCTTAAGATGGCTGCCGACAGTCGCATGGCGCCACTATCGGCCCTTTTTTTTTATATTTCAGCATCCCTTAGGTTGTGAGTGGCTTAGCCAAACTTTTGTCTGCCTCTACGGTAGAGGCAGCCAGGAGTCGCAAATCCAGCCGAACTTTCTTAAGTTTTAAAAACCACCGGCCGCTAAAGGCCGCGCAAACTTTTTGCCTAAAGGACTTTGGCACGCCAATGGCTTAATCCAAACTCTTTTCTGTGTACGAAAAGACATAGGGAAGGGATGGATACACATAATGTTACAGTGGTGTACATTTAGTGCATCGAGTTATTCTTATAAAACAAAACACTAAATATAAAGCTGCATCTATTTCTTTTCCCCAATGGCTCGACAGCCCCTAGTGGGCCAGGGCCTCATTATCGAGGGTTCACGATCACTATCAGACACAACACACTCGGTAGGACTCCTCTCGACAAGTGATCAGCCCGTCGCAGAGACCTCTACCTGACAACACACAACACTTACAACAGACAGACATCCATGCCCTCCGACGGGATTCGAACCCGCAATCCCGGCAAGCGAGAGGCCGCAGACCCACGCCTTAGACCGCGCGGCCACTGCGATCGGCATAGTGCATCTATACTGAGATTAAAATTCCAAGGCGACTGCGCATTAACAGAAAGTTTCACATGATGCGAGTTAAAATCATCAGAATTAGCCTCTGTTACGTCACTACGGCTCTAAAATTTAGAAAAATTCGTGATTTTTTTAAAAATTGTGTTGCGAAGTGCAATAAACTAGCTACTTATCCCGCAGAAACTAAGAATGCCATACGGCGTTGTTTACATCAATCAGAAGAGGTGAGCGTTACTGTTACTACGGTTTGAAGCATTACAAAAATCGTCTTTGGGACTTTTAGGAAAGAATGTTGTGGAGTAGATTAAACTGGCTGGAAGTTCGGTAGAATTGATGGCTATAGAGCTAAATGAAATTGAACTGAAAGGAATTTCATGATCAGGTACATGACCGTGTAGTAATGAAGAAAGACAGCGCTGTAAATTCATTTTTTAGTCTGGCATCCGAGGGACTTCAGCAACAACACTAGAAGGTCACGACATCAAAACTTAACGTCTGCAGTACAAAAGACGTGCTCCCCCCCCCCCTCTTGTTCCTAAGTGATCCTTCAGACTACGTGTTTAAACATATATCACTATTTTCCTTAATCACTTCCGAAAGTATTTAAGATATCAAGATACAACGAGCTGAGGAGGATATTTGGGCCTAAGAGGGACGAGGTAACAGGGGAGTGGAGAAGACTACACAACGAGGAACTTAATGATCTGTACTTATCACCAAATATCATTCGGGTGATCAAATAAAGAAGAATGAGGTTGGCGGGGCATGTAGCACGTGTGGGGGAGGGGAGAGGTGCATACAGGGTTTTGGTGGGGAGATCTGAGGGAAGGAGACCACTTGGAAGACCCAGGCGTAGATGGGAGGATAATATTAAAATGGATCTTCAAGAAGTGGGATGGGGGAGCATGGACTGGATTGATATGGCTCAGGATAGGGACAGGTGGCGGGCTGTTGTTAGTGCGGTAATAAATTTTCGGGTTGCACAAAACGCGGGGAATTTCTTGACTAGCTGACGACCTGTTAGCTTCTCAAGAAGGACTCTGCTACATGCAGTTAGTTAGTTAGTTAGTTAGTTAGATACACCGAGTGGCACCACTTTGTGTCGTCTTGTTGGAAATTCAAATTACATTTATCCAATCCCCACATAAGCTGATCTACAAACCAGCTAAAGTGTGTTTGAGCTCACAATGAAGCAAAAACAGAGCCCGCAGTAATGAAACAGTGCGGTTAAATATCTAAGAAACATTAGGTTCAGAGGCAGAGGACTCGACCGACGTGGTGACATGCCCACAATTTTTGTACAGTATTTCCAGTACAAACACGAAAATACTGAGGCAGTATCCAAAGGCAAGAAACTTAAACGCTACGTTGAGGTGAGACAACGAAAACACGAAAAACGTGATGGGTTCATCTGCACCTTCCTCTTGCGTCGTGAAATTCTGCCTCTCGACGACCTGTTTCCACCAGAAGTCCACCAGGCCTGCCTCCACGAAACGAAGTATAACGCTATCTACAGGGCGGAACAGGGGATTCCCCTTCTGCATAAACATTGAAATTTGATATCCGTTTATCTTATCGGGAAGCCGGCAAAGTAGCGAGTCACCATTTTCATCGACAAACTCGTGACTGTAGACGTAAAAATTTTGGAAATCTAGAATCGTTGCGGCGTCTCCAACTGTTGCTGTTCTTCTTGCACATGATTCAAACTGAGGACACGATACCTGGCGAGACAATATCACTTCTGCCCGTTCATCCGCGTCTTCAAATAAGGCCTTATAGCCGTCATCAAAAGTCAAGGTCAAATTGGATGCCAAAAGTTCTTCGATGTCTGATACCTGCTTCTCGAGACCAGGATCAACGAGGAAACTTGTGAAGTATGTCTGAAATACTGTGGTCATAGCAAAAGAACTCCAAATCCACAGGCAGATAAAACATCTGAGGAACATGTTGCAAGGCATACGGTTTACGCTCACGTTGAGGAATACAGCCATCAGAGCTTGAAGCGTTCCGACAAAGCTGCGGAAAAGTGTGGATTCTTGACGTCCGTCTGGGAATTTGGCGAGACCCCACATCACAATCGCAAAGGCAACAAACGCCAAGAAAAGAGCAGCCCAAACGGAGAGTGCGAATGTCCTCACGAACACCTGCCATCTGGGACGTGGCCTCGCACACTGTACACACCAGTTAAAGCCCGATTCAACATAAGAATGTGTTGAATCGACGTGAGTTTCAAAGAAGACATTTTTAGGAAGTCCACAGAAACTTATGTTCGATCTTCCAAATTTTGCGTCACCAATCACACCCGTGTACGAATTCGTGTGAGGGTCGTAATCACCCCAGACATTACTATAGCCTGGGATGGGGTCTTTAAAAGATTCAGACATGTTGAGTGCTTCAAGGATGTTCCTGTACAAGATGACTTCAAGACCATCCTTGAAGGTTCCTTTTGGTCCGATGCCTTCTCTGTTTGATTCCGATGTAGGCACGACAAGCATTCCCCAATTCATGGTTGATGCAATCAACGGGCATCCATTCAGATTTCTTGTTATTTTCTTTGGGAACAGGTCTGTGTTTTTGACGAAATATCCGTTTTTCCATTGGTCCATCAGCACGATATCTCTCACGCGAGTACAATTTTTGGGCGACTGGAATGGGAACCAACTGAAGAGATCCAGTTGTGTCTCCATGTCTCCGACACCTCTCTGCCGAGATTTCAACTCGACCATGACGACAACATCCAAAACCTTCCACTCCCACAAACCTGCCAGAACGTCCATTACAGTTCCACGATTTACGCTGTTAGCATTCAACAGTATGACGAGATACACACCTTTCGGATTCCCTGTTTCAATCGTCTGAAGATTTCGCACCTGGGAAATTACGGACTCCATCATCGCCCTTACTCCAAACTGAACACTCTGGGGTATAACGATGTACGACAGATACTTTCTACCTGTGTATCCTTGCAGCAATCTGTCGCGTGTTCCCTCGTACAAAATGTACACTGGCCATCGCTCCAATGCATGTACTTCCTCAAGCAGATAAGATGATATTGTACGATACTCGTCGAATGTGTCCTCGTTTGAAATGGACACCAGCAGCGGCTGGCCTGCAGGCACGTACCTGCTGACTATATTCACAGCGCACAGTACAACCTGTCGATGACCTGCAGTCGACGTTTCGGGCTGTGCAATAATTTGTGTCGCCAGAAATAGCATTGGCACAACCTTCATAAAGGCGAAGTTTCTTGGGGAGTTCACTGCAAAGTACATGGAAATGTGCATGAGTGTGAATGAACATTAATAGAGTAATAGGCTTTGGAAATATGAAACGTACAAAAATGCATTGAGTTAAGCAACTTCCCTAAGAGGTTAATTATAAGACGGTTTCAACCAAATCCTAGCCTTTCGTTCTTAGTATGATCTCTTCTACATAGTCATTTTAGAAGCAGAGTGTTTTCCCGCACTTGATCACACTCGTGGACACACACACTCGGTAGGACTCCTCTGGACGAGGGATCGGTCAGGTGCAGAGACCTCTAACTGTAAAGACAGAATATTCACAAGGGACACATATCCATGTCCCTGGACGTATTCGAACCCGCAATCCCAGCAAGCGAGCGGCCATAAATATAAGCCTCAGACTGCGCGCCTTCTGGGATCCGATTAAATCCTAGCCGAAGAGCTTAATAATTCACTGACACATTAAATAGCTTACTGAATAAATGACAGCTATATATGACTAGTAAAAGGGCCAACAGCGCCAAAAACTTAACTAGTCATACAGTACGTCACTCCATTACATCACCGAAAGGTTCTCTTCAGCAATTAACCTCCTGCCCTTAAGATCGGCTGTCTTCACTACAATAAGGTTGCATCTTTCAGTCTTGGTAATTAAATTCTCGGATACTGCCTTAAGTAGGCCACGACCGCTTCCTACCACAATCTTCAAACACCGAAAAATAATCTTACTATTCTACTTTACATACATCAAGCAATGTACAGCCGATCCCAGTGGCCGGCCGGTCTAAGGCGTGGGTCTGCGGCCGCACGCTTGCTGGGATTGCGGGTTCGAATGCCAGCTAGGGCATGGATGTCTGTCTGTTGTGAGTGTTGTGTGTTGTCAGGTAGAGGTCTCTGCGACGGGCTGATCACTCGTCAAGAGGAGTCCTACCGAGTGTGGTGTGTCTGAGTGTGATCGTGAAGCCTCGAAAAATGAGGCGGCCTAGGCCCCCCTAGGGGTGTCGAGTCATTGAAAAAACAAGCAATTTAGATAGAGTCGTTAAACAAATTCTAAATAAAAACAGCAAACCTGAATGACGTATCTTTGTCACTGTTACCAGCTGGTCACAATAAATAGCAGCATTCTCTCTGCATGCACCGGGCTGTGTACTGTACTCCGAGCCAAGTACACCCGGTATAGCAGAAACAGATGGGGCAGGCACTAGGAACCGCATATTGCAGGCATTTCCCACAATAACTTAGAAGTATATTGTGACCTTAAGTATTCGGTCGCTTAGGTTAAATTCTTCTGGGATGTGCGACTGTGTTGCCGGGCGTGTCGTTCAGTTTCGGAGGCTCGCACTGCCCTTATCTTTTAGAGATCTTATACTGTTTTGACCCTTAGAAACGTCGGTAACTATTTACCAGTCGGTACGGCGTAACAACCAGAAGACTGAATGTTCAGCGAAAACACTGCGCGAACCACAAATGTTGTAAAATTAAACTCAATGCTTTATGAATGTGTACGTATTTCACAAGAGAGTGAGAGTGAGGATTCTAATCACTTACAGCAACTCTACCGCAACACTTACATGTCACTTCAGCAGCCGTCGCTACCGTACACATTGGTAAGAGTACGGAGTAAACTGCTTAAAATGTTGGGGAGTTCCGTACGAGGTCAGCTGCAGGAAATAGAAAGGTTGGTTACATTAATGTATACTAGCTCTCTTAAAAATTAGCATAATGCTTATTAAATTTAAGTTCGTACCGCGCAGTAAACACACTCCGTCTCAGTTATACAAACCAGTCAGTTAATGTTGTACAGTGAAATAATCGCTGTTTGTTCTGAGATCCACACAAAACACATAAATACAGTCCGTACCGCGCAGTAAACACACTCCGTCTCAGTTATACAAACCAGTCAGTTAATGTTGTACAGTGAAATAATCGCTGTTTGTTCTGAGATCCACACAAAACACATAAATACAGTCCGTACCGCGCAGTAAACACACTCCGTCTCAGTTATACAAACCAGTCAGTTAATGTTGTACAGTGAAATAATCGCTGTTTGTTCTGAGATCCACACAAAACACATAAATACAGTCCGTACCGCGCAGTAAACACACTCCGTCTCAGTTATACAAACCAGTCAGTTAATGTTGTACAGTGAAATAATCGCTGTTTGTTCTGAGATCCACTCAAAACACATAAATACACTGTGTGGGCAGAACGTAGATTTGTTGAATGTTAAACCTGGTGGTACATATTGAAACCACTGGGCTTTAGAGGGTTTAATTCATATGATCTGAATGCCTGTAATGTTGAAAGAAGAATCTTAAAACTTACATTTCGCGGACATCAATATACTTGCCTGATAGTACACTTTAAATTATAATCTGACTACTCACGCAGTCTGCGTGGCACTGACGCAGTGGCGCTGTAAGCAGATCTAAAGACAAACGTCTTGACAACATTCGGCTGTAGTGACATGGGGAGGCGAATGCAAAAGAAGCACAGCATTGTTACAAGACCTGCGGAATTCCCAGGGCCATTACTGATGCTTTGTGTTTTACACAACGGAAGGACAGACACATAGACAGACAGACAGACAGGTCTTTGTTGTTATGTCTGAGGCCTTCATAATGATGCAGAACCACCAATATTTTATTATTTTCCTCATAATACCGTGTATGAAGCCCGAACAAATACACAAATATGACTGTCAGCTGACAGTACACACGATTTGTATACCCATAAAAATCATTCGGATATCTGTCACACATTTGGAAGTTTTGCACAACAAATTCTGTGCCTTAGACTATTAGATTACGCATTTTGAGATTCTGAACCCCTTCCCCCCAGAAAAATGAGAATAGCAGCTGCTGGGAATCGGGTATCTTTTGTACCCCCATAATTAACGGGAAACTTGATAAGAACCTGTATTATAAACAGTATACAAACTTCGTACATTATTGAACACAAGTCGAAATAATATACAAAACCCTTAAGGACTTTCTTTAATTTATCTTGACACTTATTTAAAATGTCTATAAAGTTTGTCGTGTTTGTTCGAAATTAGCACAACTATACCCGTTCTTACCCCGGGGGTGTGGCTAATTGCCGTATCAATGTCACGATATATAGCAACTAGAACTGTACAGCAGTAACAACACGTAAAGCAGTTCATTTACACTATTACTCCAAAGGAAAATTTAAAATACAACCCGCAATTATTTATTTATTTGTGGCAGGGGTGTACACATCTACCTACAATCTAGGAGCAACTTTAAAATTCTAGGCTCCCGAAGGATCATACAAAAACATCCTTTAGAATTAAACATACCAACGTCAAATTTACAAAAAAAAGATAATAGGTCAAACTGACAGCTCATTTCGAATTCAGTGTACGGAACACTTTTACAGGTCATACAAAGTGTGTGACTGCGTGCGTGCGTGCGTGCAAGTATATAAGTAGAACCGCGATTATCCGAACTTCGCTTAACCGAAACTTGGGTTAACCAAAACGCCTTTTTTTACGCGATTCCCGTAACTGTCTGCCGCGAGACACCTCTGAGCCTCTCGCCGTCAGTTTGCTGTCAAAAGTTGACGTGTGCTGACTGTACCTGTAAATATCGTACACTTTGTTGTGCTGACTGTACCTGTAAATATCGTACACTTTGTTGTGCTGACTGTACCTGTAAATATCGTACACTTTGTTGTGCTGACTGTACCTGTAAATATCGTACACTTTGTTGTGCTGACTGTACCTGTAAATATCGTACAGTTTGTTGTGTAAAGTTGACGTGTGCTGACTGTACCTGTAAATATCGTACAGTTTGTTGTGTAAAGTTGACGTGTGCTGACTGTACCTGTAAATATCGTACAGTTTGTTGTGCAGACTGTACCTGTAAATATCGTACACTTTGTTGTGCTGACTGTACCTGTAAATATCGTACACTTTGTTGTGCTGACTGTACCTGTAAATATCGTACACTTTGTTGTGCTGACTGTACCTGTAAATATCGTACAGTTTGTTGTGCTGACTGTACCTGTAAATATCGTACACTTTGTTGTGCTGACTGTACCTGTAAATATCGTACTTTGTTGTGCTGACTGTACCTGTAAATATCGTACACTTTGTTGTGCTGACTGTACCTGTAAATATCGTACAGTTTGTTGTGCTGACTGTACCTGTAAATACCGTACACTTTGTTGTGCTGACTGTACCTGTAAATATCGTACACTTTGTTGTGCTGACTGTACCTGTAAATATCGTACAGTTTGTTGTGTAAAGTTGACGTGTGCTGACTGTACCTGTAAATATCGTACACTTTGTTGTGCTGACTGTACCTGTAAATATCGTACACTTTGTTGTGCTGACTGTACCTGTAAATATCGTACAGTTTGTTGTGTAAAGTTGACGTGTGCTGACTGTACCTGTAAATATCGTACAGTTTGTTGTGCAGACTGTACCTGTAAATATCGTACACTTTGTTGTGCCATAAACTTTATTAACATAAGACGTGTTTGTGAATGTATGTTATTTTTATTGCACCTTATCACGTCAAGCCGAATTTTCGAATTATCCGAAATATTGCTTATCCGAAATCAGGTCCGCCCCCTTTATTTCGGATAATCGAGGTTCTACTGTATATATGTATGTATGTATGTATGTATGTATGTGTGTATGTATGTATGTATGTATGTATGTGTGTATGTATGTATGTATATATGTGTGTATGTATGTATGTATGTATGTATGTGTGTATGTATGTATGTATGTATGTATGTATGTGTGTATGTATGTATG
This sequence comes from Reticulitermes speratus, assembly GCA_021186555.1. Taxonomy (NCBI): domain Eukaryota; kingdom Metazoa; phylum Arthropoda; class Insecta; order Blattodea; family Rhinotermitidae; genus Reticulitermes; species Reticulitermes speratus. The sequence continues at coordinate 39,116,233 of JAJKFL010000011.1, read as the reverse complement.
TGTGTATGTATGTGAATGTGTGTGTATGTATGTGCGTATGTATGTATGTATGTATGTATGTGTGTATGTATGTATGTGTGTATGTATATATGTACGTACGTATGTATGTATGTATATATGTATGTATGTACGTATGTATGTATGTATGTATGTATGTATGTATGTATGTGTGTATGTATGTATGTGTGTATGTATATATGTACGTACGTATGTATGTATGTATATATGTATGTATGTATGTACGTATGTATGTATGTATGTATGTGCGTATGTATGTATATATGTATGTATGCATGTACGTATGTATGTATGTACGAGGTTCTACTGTACATATGTATGTATGTATGTATGTATGTATGTATGTATGTATGTACGTATGTATATATGTACGTATGTATGTATGTACATATGTATGTATGTATGTACGTATGTATGTATGTATGTATGTGCGTATGTATGTATATATGTATGTATGCATGTACGTATGTATGTATGTGCGTATGTATGTATATATGTATGTATGCATGTACGTATGTATGTATGTATGTATATATGTACGTATGTATATATGTATGTATATATGTACGTATGTATGTATGTACGAGGTTCTACTGTAAATATGTGTGTATGTATGTATGTACGTATGTATATATGTACGTATGTATGTATATATGTACGTATGTATATATGTATGTATATATGTACGTATGTATGTATGTACGTATGTATATATGTATGTATATATGTACGTATGTATATATGTATGTATATATGTACGTATGTATGTATGTACGAGGTTCTACTGTAAATATGTGTGTATGTATGTGTGTATATACGTATGTATATATATGTATGTATATATATGTACGTATGTATATATGTATGTATATATGTACGTATGTATGTATGTATATATGTACGTATGTATGTATGTACGAGGTTCTACTGTAAATATGTATGTATGTATGTGTGTATGTATGTATGTGTGTATGTATGTATGTGTGTATGTATGTATGTATGTGTATATGTATTTATATATATATATGTATGTACGTTCAGCATGTGACGTTGATATCTCAATTACGGTACCTGACAAATAGAATTCATACATATATATACATATATATATATATACATATTAATTCATTTCAAATATATACAAAAGCAAACAATAAAACAAAAACAAAAACCGACCACTGCAGCAGCAGGTCACCGCTAGACCTGTACAAAGTATCAGCAGTTACAGCTTACAGCTCGCTCCCTGCCTCTTGCAATCCTAATCTGGGCTCGGAGCTAAGACGGCGCGCTCTACATGGTGTGGCACGAATTACTGATCCTACACATGGGAAGGGGTCTGAGAATACGAGTAAGGCTTGGTACCGTCCGGAAATAGAAGCAGGCAACATTAAAACGCATCTGCCGACAGTGTACGAAGATGTATCAACTGCTTCATACCTTTTCAGAACACGCAAAGCAATCTGATAAAATATTATTATAATGTACATTCAGCAATTTATACACGTCACTAAAACAACTGTTACAAATACAAAAATATATTTACGACAGGAACCAAACTTTATCTTAATTAAACACGTCACAAACTGTAAAATGAAACTACTGTAGTTTTTCCAACACTCTCTATTCGCGAATAAAAAAAAATGTCTAAACTTTTCCTTCAGGACAGAAATTTTTATGTCCGTTAAATCCGAAGTCCGTTAAATCGAGGTCCTATTGTACTACAATAGATCTTAAATATAAGGGTTTGATGGTTGGATAGAATAAATTTGGTCCGTGATTTCAGCCGCGATGTTGATAAGATCTGTCGGTCCCATCTTCACGTCCCGAAACGTCGGTAAACAATTACCACACGACGCCGCGTAATATCCCAGAAGAGCGCAGATCTAATTTGGCCCTTGTTAGGGCCGGCAATGCAATCTGTTGACATGACGATAAACTTTCGTTTGGCATAAACGGCGGGAATTTGTAAACCAGCTGGCAGCCTGCCTGCCTTTCTAGCAGGATCGCTCCAAGGCATTGGTAGTTAGTTAGTTAGTTAGTTAGTTTGTTTGTTTGTTTGTTTGTCACGCTTATTGTACTTATTCTCATCTTTCTTTATATACGTGTAATTTATTTTACCTCAGTTTTGTACCATCCTGAGGGAGGAACATAGGCTGAGGGTGTTCGAGAATAGGGTGCTGAGGGGGATATTTGGGTCTAAGAGGGACGGAGTAACAGGGGAATGGAGAAGACTACATAACGAGGAACTTAATTATCTGTACTGATCACCAAATATTATTCGGGTGATCAAATCAAGAATAATGAGGTGGGCGGGGCATGTAGCACGTATGGGTGAGGGGAGAGGTGCATACAGGATTTTGGTGGGGAGACCTGAGGGAAGGAGACCACTTGGAAGACCCAGGCGTAGATGGGAGGATAATATTAAAATGGATCTTCAAGAAGTGGGATGGGGGGCATGGACTGGATTGATATGGCTCAGGATAGGGACAGGTGGCGGGCTGTTGTGAGTGCGGTAATGAACCTTCGGGTTCCATAAAACGCGGGGAATTTCTTGACTAGCTGACGACCTGTTAGCTTCTCAAGAAGGACTGTGCTATATGGAGTTAGTTAGTTAGTTAGTTAGTTAACTCTTTACATAGCTCAGTTTAGTTGGATTCAAATCAGCAGAAGGGATTGAAATTTCGAGGCATTCTGCATACGGCGGAAGGATTTGATTTAAAAAAAAACACAAGCGAAAACCACGAAGCTTTAGAATAACTGCGCGTTTGTTATTCAAAAGGAGATGGCTGTGAATTACCTAACGAAGTGTGCTGGCCGCGAGGGAAAACGGGAACGCTGGGTCGACAAGCTTTACTTCCGACTAGCAGCGCCATTTGTATCCAGCGGCGGAACTGAAGACCTTCAGTTCGTCATCTCTGCTTTACGACTCACGGAGTACATTTTCCTTCCCATTTTTTCATTTGTGCAATTCGGACACGTGACACTGCTGACGACATTTCCGATCGTCAACTGTGCGAGGGATAAAAACACTGAACGAGCAACCGTATACAGGGTCATTATTTTATCTGGCAACTATCGTTCGTCACTTCCCGTCGTTACTCCACCGTGCGTGTTGGCGGCTGAGTGGGTTATGTTAATAAATGAGCCAACAGGAAGCGGCAACTAACACCTGTGTATATAAAAGACTAACGTACCGTTATGTACGATAGAAGTCAGCGCTGGTAGCAACGTCGCTACTTAACCACCTCACCGCATGTCCAAATCGTAATATAAATCTCGAACCTCCAAACCACACTTCTCATATTGTCTGATCTCCTAATGCTTGTGACATACAGCGTATCCAGAAAGTCCCTGTTTTATCTGTTACTGTGCAAATCACACAATGAATGTGAACGTAGTTTCGGGGTTATCAAATTGTCTTTAAGATTCTTCCCTTGTTTCTCCCTTATACTAGAAGATCAGTGACACATGCCCCTGTCCCGTATTGTCAATTGTGCACTCAAAAAGACAAGAACAAGTCCAACAATCTTATTTTAAAAAACAGGTACTTTACGCGTGCCCTGTGTATATAAACATATAGGGACTTTACGCGCACCCTTTGTATATTATCCATATAGGGGCTTTACGTGCACCCTGTGTATATTATCCATATAGGGACTTTACACGCACCCTGTGTATATAAACCATATAGGGGCTTTACGCGCACCCTGTGTATATTATCCATATAGGGGCTTTACACGCACCCTGTGTATATAAACCATATAGGGGCTTTACGCGCACCCTGTGTATATGAAACATATAGGTCTTTACGTGCACCCTGTGTATATAAAACATATAGGGGCTTTACGCGCACCCTGTGTATATAAACCATATAGGGGCTTTACGCGCAACATGTGTATATAAAACATATAGGGACTTTACGCGCACCTGTGTATATAAAACATATAGGGGCTTTACGCGCACCCTGTGTATATAAACCATATAGGGGCTTTACGCGCACCCTGTGTATATAAAACATATAGGGGCTTTACGCGCACCCGGTGTAAATAAAACCCATAAATTTTCACGAGATTGTTAAGAAATCCTCTTATTATTCTGTACTACTGAGTTATGAGACTTGTTGCCTACGTCACACATTCCAGCCAATCACAGCTCCAGTTACACTGCAGTAAGAACTTAGACAAGACAATCGCCTTAAGTTTTTACAATATCAGAAGATCCCGCATATTAGGAGCTGCTTGTAAGGCGAAACCCACTGTGTGGTTTGGACGAAGTTTCGTGAGGCTTTAGATCACAATGGCGGCCTGTTACACTCCAGGAAGCAAACCTAAATGTAATCTTGAGGCTCGGCTTGTGTGCAGAGTCAGAATCAATAAGAAACTTTAATTACACGTCACCAGCCATCTCACGGCACACATACATGTATGAAGGAGAGGGGAAACGGGATATGCAAGTCTGAAACTAATGCCGGAAGGACCGGGCGAAACGCTGACTGCCATCTACAGCGCGCTGCATATTTTGCAAACTATTTCTATGCTTGATGCATACCTCGCATGCTGCGCCCTTGTCCATCGTTTTAGCGTTACAAAAGCAAAAGCGACGTTTCGGAAACTGCATCTATTTCTGTCATAAGAAATGATAAAGTGTTGCTAAAATATATATCTGTTACAATGTTCTGAGGAAGACTTCCACAGACAACGAAAGTCCTGACACGCAGCGGAACTACTTAGAACTACAGAGATAATCTAATTGTTATATGTTTAAATTTTAGTATGTGCCAATTTTTTGTTATGTTATAAATATGTGTAAAATGAAGGTTTAAAACCCTGAAGATGATTCCGTTCGAGAACTGAAACATGTTGGATTAATTTTATTGTAGAAAGAAGTTGTATGACGTAATAAAACGTGTGTATTTTGTTGGCTAAACAAATGTGTGATCAGTTGATAATGCAAGGTTGTGAACAATATAACATTTATCTTTGACAAAATGTAATCACAAATGTATGCCTTTGTAACTAAATTCTCCCGAAGAGGGTCTTTATGGGCCGAAACATGTAGGAGGAATATTACGAAATAAAAAAAAACAGTTATTTATAAATTTTAGTTTTAATTCACCGTGCATTTTTGTATTACAGTCAGTCACCAACAAAAGCACAAACCATAAATAAAGGCATAAATCAACCTTTTTGTCATAATTAAAACCCTACACATGTTTCGACTCGCGAGGAGCCATCATCAGGGATTACAGTAGTGCTTATCAAATGCTGTGTTGGGTCTGTTAATGACACTCGTAATGTTACTGCACTGTTTGTATAGGTGATCATAATTATAATTTATAATTATTTATTATTATTATTATTTATAATTATATGTGCCAATTAGTTGTAACAAATATTCCGTTGTTTATCAACTACATTCAACATTTACTAACTTCAATTTGATCAAAACGAGACTTCAATGACATCTGTTAAGGGGTTCTCAGTTTTTTCCGCGGATAGAAAAGGCGAACATTTGTAAAAGTATTCTTTCTAAAGACTCCCAAACGAACCAATCCGTCCGTCACACCTGTTCATCGCCTTGCAGGTCGAAGCAGGTCAGAGCAGGTAAAAACTACGTCTGTTTAAGTCAATTAAGTGTATATAAATTCATTACACCGCCAGCAGTCCCTTTTGTGTAGCCTACAGCTATACAGAACGTCTGTATTGTTAGTCGAGAGCTTTATACAGCTAATTCTGACTTCACAAGTGCTGGGTCCACCTCTATAATACAGTGCCAGTATTACTTCCACAATAAATTACCAAGAAATTCCTGTAAAGCGTAAGGCTATGATCATTAAATCGTACAGTTTTGTTCGTATCCAGCACTCCCGCACAAAAGATCTCGTTGATTTTCTTCATTTGTTTTGTCTGCTCACAACACGAAGCCGGTGGTGTAGCTTTGGTCACGTTCTGAAAGCTGCCTCGAGGGAAAGCCAAAGAAGGAAGAAAAAGGGACTATCCTTTGTTATCTTTGCAATAAAATACATCAGACTCTTTAATTTAAAAAAAAAAAGAAACACAGTTCTTTGTATCAACCCCATGTCTATTATCTTTTGATGAACAGACACTACAGCTCCTGGCCATGAAGAGATATCACAGGCATTCTTTGTAACAAAGGCTTACACCGAAAATAAAGGCGACTCTTACGCGGAGAGCGACAATAATCACGGCGGTAAATGTTTCTCATGTTTTATGTTGGTACGCCTTTTAACCATATAAATGTACGAAATTTGAACGTAAAATTGTCTTTCGGAAAGAGAAATGTCCCTCTTAAAGTCGTGTATTCACTAAAAAAGGCAGCAAACGTATTATTGCTACACACAGCTAGCCTTTAAAGTCCGTAATGCCATTTAAATGTCTCTCTGCATCCTATATACCAGCGGTATTCAAACGTTTTTGTTCGCGTACCCCCCACATATAATTTATCTTCAACTTTGTACCCCCAAAGCTGTTGGTGCACAATTCAAGTTATACACAGTCTATAATCTACATCTAAAATAAGTTAAATAAATTACATCCAAAATAATGTATTAAATAATAAGTTTTAAATGAGAAAAAGGAGAGTCAAGCTATTAAATAACAAATATATTATTGTCTATCGTATAAAAATTAATAAAGCAACAAAGGTATTTTAGCAAAGCACAATTATATGCACTGTGTGGAATAAAATGAAACTAGCCGCCCAGATAAGAATCGCATAAAGGAGAGAGAGAGAGAGAGAGAAATGGCGCTCCCAAATCGCATGTCCTTACGTCCGGTCTCTTGTGGCTAACCCTAAATCTGGCCCTGATTATTCAATGTTTATCATGAAATAATAGATTTTTTTTAATTTTACGTACCCCCTAAGATGTCTTGGTGTACCCCCGGGACTACGCGTACCCCAGGTTGAATACCACCGATATACGAGACACCTACAGACATAACATAATCATTTAATTTATTTGGCCAAAAAAAAAACCACGTGGTTAGACACTGGCGGAGTTTCAAATTAAAAACCAAATAATTTCGTGTCAGATTCTTGATGATCGAAGCGGTACAGGACATGCTTTTCCTCCCAGTGCCGTCAATTTTGCCCTGCCAGTCTGTATTCCACCATTGCTCCATCCCCATAGATACAGCCCTGACCAAGCAAATCATCACAGCCTCAGCTCTTATGGGGGAGGGGTCCATCTCTGATCGTCGTTTGCCTGGTCACAGACTAAGGAAGACGAATAGTAAAGATTCCTGTCTTTTGGAATGTGACGCCGTGTAGTATGGTGTGCAGTTTTAAGATTTCGGAAGAACGCACCGTAGAAACCTTATGGGGTTGAATTTTCGCCCTGAAAGCTCACACCTGGCGAGAGATAATTTGTGTAGGCTGCTGACGTAACACTTGGGGGGGGGGGAAGTCGCCGATTTCACAACAATGAGGAAGCGGAAATGGCTGTTCGTGAATGGCTGCGAAAGCAGGATTCCGAATTCCATTTGCGACGGAGTTTTTTTACATTCGCGTCACGATTAGATAAATGCAGCAAAGTGTTCGCGGGGTTATGCTGAAAAAATGATAGCTGAGTGGAATAAACTGGCTACGTTTAAAGTCGTAGTGACTGCTGATTTAAATTTTATGACTTATGGAACTTTACGTATTGAACAAGCGTCGTACACTCAGCGTCTGTGATGTATCAGCCACACCTTCGGACGCCCAAACAGTCGCTAAATGTGTAACTATATATTTACAAGAAGAATGTTTTATGAAACTTGCAGAATTAATCATTCAACAATTAAACCAACAAATGCACTTTATTTCTTAAGCATGTCCAATAACCCTACACATGTTTCGGCTGCAATAGAGCCATCATCAGGGGTTCAAGGTCACGTTCACTTCAACATTCACTAATCCATTCCGGTTAAATCAATCATTAAAGTATTTATACAAAAATGGATTAGTGAATGTTGAAGTGAACGTGACCTTGAAATCCTGATGATGGCTCTGTTGCAGCCGAAACATATGTAGGGTTAATGGACATACTTAAGAAATAAAGTGCATTTATTGGTTTAATTGTTGAGTGATACCAAAATGCACGGCGAAAACAGCGTAAAATTTAAAACAAGTTTTTCTAACGGCACTCTGTTCGCACTGCAAACAGCATCATCTAGCAGAACATCCGACATTAACCCAACATGACATTACCGGATGAAAGCAACCAATTACCACGCTTCTCATGATTTAATTTTCTCCGTTCTTTTGTTCTCTGTAGTCCTTAAACATAGCTTCAGTTGCTATCCGATCCAAAAGTTACCACCACCGTCATTCGCGCCTGTCACTGTAACATCCACAGCCCGCAAAACACATTTATTTCACTCACGGTACTTTCGTGTCGAAACATGTAGTGACCGTTAATAAGAAAAAGCATTCTGACGACATATCGTTCAGTATAACTGAAATATAAATTAATAAATGTACTTACATTTCATTATCTATAAATTATTTTTATCAGTTATTCTTGTAACATATAAATCGTTTAAAACTTTAAGCACATAGGTCACTATATAAAGTTTGCTTTAACACCAGTAGTCTGTGCGTTTTGCCACAGAGTGTATTTGAATACTTCATGTCATTCGCACAACACGCAAAAATTAGTTCTTTGATGTTGTGCATCCCATTATCTGTAAAGTAATTAATTAAAAAGCATTATGTGGTTGGCCTTCATAACAGAGATGCAGTGTGTTTACTATGAGGTGGAAACTTTATTTACTTATAGACCTACAATTCAGATTAATTTCATGCTTGAAATGTTACGTGGACCTTTAAAGACTAACACTAACCGGAATTATGTATAAACACTCAGTCCGTACCGCGCAGTAAACACACTCCGTCTCAGTTATACAAACCAGTCAGTTAATGTTGTACAGTGAAATAATCGCTGTTTGTTCTGAGATCCACACAAAACACATAAATACAGTCCGTACCGCGCAGTAAACACACTCCGTCTCAGTTATACAAACCAGTCAGTTAATGTTGTACAGTGAAATAATCGCTGTTTGTTCTGAGATCCACACAAAACACATAAATGCAGTTCGTACCGCGCAGTAAACACACTCCGTCTCAGTTATACAAACCAGTCAGTTAATGTTGTACAGTGAAATAATCGCTGTTTGTTCTGAGATCCACACAAAACACATAAATACAGTTCGTACCGCGCAGTAAACACACCTCCGTCTCAGTTATACAAACCAGTTAGTTAATGCTGTACAGAGAAATAATCGCTTTTTGGTTCTGAGATCCACACAAAACACATAATACAGTCCGTACCGCGCAGTAAACACACTCCGTCTCAGTTATACAAACCAGTCAGTTAATGTTGTACAGTGAAATAATCGCTGTTTGTTCTGAGATCCACACAAAACACATAAATACAGTCCGTACCGCGCAGTAAACACACTCCGTCTCAGTTATACAAACCAGTCAGTTAATGCTGTACAGTGAAATAATCGCTGTTTGTTCTGAGATCCACACAAAACACATAAATACAGTCCGTACCGCGCAGTAAACACACTCCGTCTCAGTTATACAAACCAGTCAGTTAATGTTGTACAGTGAAATAATCGCTGTTTGTTCTGAGATCCACACAAAACACATAAATACAGTCCGTACCGCGCAGTAAACACACTCCGTCTCAGTTACACAAACCAGTCAGTTAATGCTGTACAGTGAAATAATCGCTGTTTGTTCTGAGATCCACACAAAACACATACATACACTGTGTGGGCAGAACGTAGAATTTCTGAATGTTAAACATGGTGGTACGAATAGTAACCACTGGGCTTTAGAGGGTAAAATAAAAATACACAACAGTGTTAATACTGGTACCGGTAAGAACTCATTCTCGTATATTAAATATCGTTATCTGCTTGAAAACAGAAAGATTAAAGGAACAATGATTTTAGGTAAAAACAAAGATGCTGAATCCGAAATGCCACTTCCGATTTTTCAATTCGCTGTTCCGTCAGTCTTTAAATTATTTCCACGTTTTCTCTTTAAAAGTTTTTGCTTCGTGACCCCGCCATACATTACATCGTCTGGACATATATTATCACAACACACACACACACACACCTCAAGAAACATAACCTCCAATATTCATGGAAACTGTTCCGTTACGAATCCAACGCGCATGCGCAGTGGTGACGTATGATTTATAGCTACTTACCCCAGTCTTATTCAGGGAACGGCGGCGCGAGAAACGGGAGAAAACACATTTACATACCTGAAACAAGAAGAGGAAGAGATGGTTAGCATAAATTGTTATGCTCATTCATAAATTATCATGAAGAAGGCAGTTGTGTAAACGTTGCTCTCGGAAACAGCGCTGTTTTAAGCCTTTTGGAGGACGTCTGTGTTTCTGAATGCGTCTTTACTCGGTGTATATTCTGTAATGTTAGCTATGTATGTGTTTGTGTGTGTGATGAAGCCAAGAGCGAACTTCTACGTAGCTTCCAGCACGCAAGAACAATATATTAAAACAGTTACAGAAATGCAATATTAAACAAAGACAGACGCCGTCGTCTCAGATTTCATGACAAGTTACATTCTTTCCACATTTTTATACACCTTTACTTATTTCGATAAGATGTCACATGTTTCGTGACGTAACGGGACTGACAGTAGGGGCGAGACGCCTGCTTAGCATTCTTTCGAGACATCGAAACCTTATAAACTCTACATGACGTCACACGTCATAAGCCCAGTAAAACTTCATAGTCACTGACGTCGGAACTTTAAAGACGCAATTTAAAGACCTTTTAAACTCCTTTATGGTATACTTCTGACGTCTGCTCCGTAATACAGTGTGGGCAGAACGTAGAAAGGTACAGCAATGCCATTACAGGCCTGGACAGGCCCTTAGGGTTCCAGGAGGTTGAGGCTCACAGATTTATAGACAATCGGCACATGAAGGTGGTAAGGTTGTCAGTCCTACGCACCGGCCGCCTTTACCTCTCAGGAAATATTCCTGGTACTAATTTCTGTTAGAGGCTGGTGGGCAGAACGTAGAACATTTTAATGTTAAACCTGGTGGTACATAAAGTGACTAGTATTATGTAACCCTTTAAATACTAAGATTTACCTAAATTATATATAAAGATACAGTCCGTACCGCGCAGTAAACACACTCGGTCTCAGCTTATACAAACCAGTCAGTTAATGTTGTACAGTGAAATAATCGCTGTTTGTTCTGAGATCCACACAAAACACATAAATACAGTCCGTACCGCGCAGTAAAACACACTCCGTCTCAGTTATACAAACCAGTCAGTTAATGTTGTACAGTGAAATAATCGCTGTTTGTTCTGAGATCCACACAAAACACATAAATACAGTCCGACCGCGCATAACACCCCGCAAGCAGTAAAAAATCGGAGCCACTACCGCCCTACCAGTCTATTACAAAACCAGTCAGTTAATGTTGTACAGTGAAATAATCGCTGTTTGTTCTGAGATCCACACAAAACACATAAATACAGTCCGTACCGCGCAGAAAACACACTCCGTCTCAGTTATACAAACCAGTCAGTTGTTACAGTGAATAATCGTGTGTCTGAACCAAACAGTGTAATAAATCGCATTAGTATTGTTGTCTGAATTCGCTGGTTGAACCACACAAAACACATAAATACAGTCCGTACTGCGCGAGTAAACACACTCCGTCTCAGTTATACAAACCAGTCAGTTAATGTTGTACAGTGAAATAATCGCTGTTTGTTCTGAGATCCACACAAAACACATAAATACAGTCCGTACCGCGCAGTAAACACACTCCGTCTCAGTTATACAAACCAGTCAGTTAATGTTGTACAGTGAAATAATCGCTGTTTGTTCTGAGATCCACACAAAACACATAAATACAGTCCGTACCGCGCAGTAAACACACTCCGTCTCAGTTATACAAACCAGTCAGTTAATGTTTGTACAGTGAAATAATCGCTGTTTGTTCTGAGATCCACACAAAACACATAAATACAGTCCGTACCGCGCAGTAAACACACTCCGTCTCAGTTATACAAACCAGTCAGTTAATGCTTGTACAGTGAAATAATCGCTGTTTGTTCTGAGATCCACACAATACACATAAATACATTGTGTGGGCAGAACGTAGAATTTGTGAATGTTAAACATGGCGGTACATATAGTAACCACTGGTATCTGAACGGTTACTATTAGTAAACATACAGCGCAGCACAAACTGATACACTTTTCATAGACTTATAAAATCTGGGCGGGCGTGGCTGTGTGTCCCCCTCACTCGCCAGTCCACACAGTAAAATACTTTGTGCACTAGCGGGTGAGGGGGGCACACGATTAGCCACGCCCGCCCAAATATCATGTTTGAATGAATGACCTACACAGACGTAGCTTCGTTCTGGATCCAGAGGGTATTATGCCTGAGAATTTTCGTGGCTTTACAAACTCTATTCAAACAAATTGTATAGTACCTTAAAATGTTCACGGCCCTTTGTTGTAAGCCTCAGTTGCATAACACATCCCTTTTGAAGCAACACAAAACAAGGCAAGCAGCTCAGAAGGCACTGTTAATACAGTAAATGGAATACACTCTGTCACACGGAGACACAGCTATGCATATAAAATTATTAAACGTTTAACCACAGAGATGAATAACAGAACACTGAAATTATACATAAATATGAACAGGGGAGAGTATAATATCCACAGCTGCAGTCTGTAGTACAGGGTGTTCAGAAAATATGAACCTTTTATGAATTACAAATTCCATCAACATACAAAATTTTAAAAACATTTTTGCAACTCAAGAGATTTGCTACGACATGTCCACCTATGAATTATTTCGCACATAATTAATTCCACTAACTTTACGACCTGCAGTGTATTTTCCCTTCAACACAGTTCGAAGACAATGGGGAAATTAGCGTCGGTGATCTTGGTATTACTGACTGAACTACAATACAAGCATATGCTGTTTGGCAGTGGAATTACGAAGGCTGCCATTGTTCGAGTGTAAAGGACTTCTTAGCAAGGTCAGCCGGGGTCCGGCCCTTTGCGCCCTGCAAGTGGCTCTCTGTAAAGTTGCTGACAGCAGCAGCAGGAAGTGATAAATCAAGAGAAGAGTATAGAAGGCAGGAACACGATCTTCTGGACCAAGAATTGTCTCGTTTGTTTACCATAAGACGGAATACTTGTTCCACGGGGCCAATTTCAGGCGCCTAACTGTTATTACACGGACATACGGACAGAAACCTGTATAATACGAAGTACCCACACGGAAATGGATGCATGTATGGAGCAAACGGAGTCGGGATACACCAGACCGCATAGCGACTAGGGTACGTCCTGAGCAGGTACGAATACTCTTGGTAGATTCCTGACAGAGGCGAGATGGCTTCCTCTTCGCTAAAGCGTCCCCCTGTATCTCCGCTCCTCCTTCGCCGTCATGGCGTATATGCGATAACTGTAACTTTATTGAAGGAACAGGGAATGGGTGAACGAATAACGCCACGACGGCTGCGCCAAATGAGACACGCCCATAAGCAACAAAATCGCTCAGCTGTACCGCCTACATAGTAGGCACAGCTCAGTCACAGTAAGCACAGGTCACGCACAGATTAGGCACAGCTGTCACAGCAAGCAAAGATCACGCACAGTTTAGGCACAGCTGTCACAGTAAGCACAGGTCACGCACAGATTAGGCACAGCTGTCACAGCAAGCAAAGATCACGCACAGTTTAGGCACAGCTGTCACAGTAAGCACAGATCACGCACAGTTTAGGCACAGCTGTCACAGTAAGCAAAGATCACGCACAGTTTAGGCACAGCTGTCACAGTAAGCAAAGATCACGCACAGTTTAGGCACAGCTGTCACAGTAAGCACAGATCACGCCACAGTTTAGGCACAGCTGTCACAGTAAGCAAAGATCACGCACAGTTTAGGCACAGCTGTCACAGTAAGCACAGATCACGCACAGTTTAGGCACAGCTGTCACAGTAAGCAAAGATCACGCACAGTTTAGGCACAGCTGTCACAGTAAGCAAAGATCACGCACAGTTTAGGCACAGCTGTCACAGTAAGCAAAGATCACGCACAGTTTAGGCACAGCTGTCACAGTAAGCAAAGATCACGCACAGTTTAGGCACAGCTGTCACAGTAAGCAAAGATCACGCACAGTTTAGGCACAGCTGTCACAGTAAGCACAGACCACGCACAGTTTAGGTACAGCTGTCACAGTAAGCAAAGATCACGCACAGTTTAGGCACAGCTGTCACAGTAAGCAAAGATCACGCACAGTTTAGGCACAGCTGTCACAGTAAGCACAGACCACGCACAGTTTAGGCACAGCTGTCACAGTAAGCACAGATCACGCACAGTTTAGGCACAGCTGTCACAGTAAGCAAAGATCACGCACAGTTTAGGCACAGCTGTCACAGTAAGCAAAGATCACGCACAGTTTAGGCACAGCTGTCACAGTAAGCACAGATCACGCACAGTTTAGGCACAGCTGTCACAGTAAGCAAAGATCACGCACAGTTTAGGCACAGCTGTCACAGTAAGCAAAGATCACGCACAGTTTAGGCACAGCTGTCACAGTAAGCAAAGATCACGCACAGTTTAGGCACAGCTGTCACAGTAAGCAAAGATCACGCACAGTTTAGGCACAGCTGTCACAGTAAGCACAGATCACGCACAGTTTAGGCACAGCTGTCACAGTAAGCAAAGATCACGCACAGTTTAGGCACAGCTGTCACAGTAAGCAAAGATCACGCACAGTTTAGGCACAGCTGTCACAGTAAGCACAGATCACGCACAGTTTAGGCACAGCTGTCACAGTAAGCAAAGATCACGCACAGTTTAGGCACAGCTGTCACAGTAAGCAAAGATCACGCACAGTTTAGGCACAGCTGTCACAGTAAGCACAGACCACGCACAGTTTAGGTACAGCTGTCACAGTAAGCAAAGATCACGCACAGTTTAGGCACAGCTGTCACAGTAAGCAAAGATCACGCACAGTTTAGGCACAGCTGTCACGTAAGGCACAGACCACGCACATGTTTAGGAAACAGCTGTCACAGTAAGCAAAGATCACGCCACAGTTAGGCACAGCTGTCACAGTAAGCAAAGATCACGCACAGTTTAGGCACAGCTGTCACAGTAAGCAAAGATCACGCACAGTTTAGGCACAGCTGTCACAGTAAGCAAAGATCACGCACATTTAGGCACAGCTGTCACGAATAAGCACAGACCACGCACAGTTTAGGTACAGCTGTCACAGTAAGCAAAGATCACGCACATTTAGGCACAGCTGTCACAGTAAGCAAAGATCACGCACAGTTTAGGCACAGCTGTCACAGTAAGCAAGACCACGCACAGTTTAGGTACAGCTGTCACAGTAAGCAAAGATCACGCACAGTTTAGGCACAGCTGTCACAGTAAGCAAAGATCACGCACAGTTTAGGCACAGCTGTCACAGTAAGCAAAGATCACGCACAGTTTAGGCACAGCTGTCACAGTAAGCAAAGATCACGCACAGTTTAGGCACAGCTGTCACAGTAAGCAAAGATCACGCACAGTTTAGGCACAGCTGTCACAGTAAGCAAAGATCACGCACAGTTTAGGCACAGCTGTCACAGTAAGCACAGACCACGCACAGTTTAGGTACAGCTGTCACAGTAAGCAAAGATCACGCACAGTTTAGGCACAGCTGTCACAGTAAGCAAAGATCACGCACAGTTTAGGCACAGCTGTCACAGTAAGCACAGACCACGCACAGTTTAGGTACAGCTGTCACAGTAAGCAAAGATCACGCACAGTTTAGGCACAGCTGTCACAGTAAGCAAAGATCACGCACAGTTAGGCACAGCTGTCACAGTAAGCACAGACACGCACAGTTTAGGTACAGCTGTCACAGTAAGCAAAGATCACGCACAGTTTAGGCACAGCTGTCACAGTAAGCAAGATCACGCACAGTTTAGGCACAGCTGTCACAGTAAGCAAAGATCACGCACAGTTTAGGCACAGCTGTCACAGTAAGCACAGACACGCACAGTTTAGGTACAGCTGTCACAGTAAGCAAAGATCACGCACAGTTTAGGACAGCTGTCACAGTAAGCACAGATCACGCACAGTTTAGGTCACAGCTGTCACAGTAAGCAAAGATCACGCACAGTTTAGGCACAGCTGTCACAGTAAGCACAGATCACGCACAGTTTAGGCACAGCTGTCACAGTAAGCAAAGATCACGCACAGTTTAGGCACAGCTGTCACAGTAAGCAAGATCACGCACAGTTTAGGTACAGCTGTCACAGTAAGCAAAGATCACGCACAGTTTAGGCACAGCTGTCACAGTAAGCAAAGATCACGCACAGTTTAGGCACAGCTGTCACAGTAAGCACAGACCACGCACAGTTTAGGTACAGCTGTCACAGTAAGCAAAGATCACGCACAGTTTAGGTACAGCTGTCACAGTAAGCACAGACCACGCACAGTTTAGGTAAGCTGTCACAGTAAGCACAGACCACGCACAGTTTAGGTACAGCTGTCACAGTAAGCAAAGATCACGCACAGTTTAGGCACAGCTGTCACAGTAAGCAAAGATCACGCACAGTTTAGGCACAGCTGTCACAGTAAGCACAGACCACGCACAGTTTAGGTACAGCTGTCACAGTAAGAAAAGATCACGCACAGTTTAGGCAAGCTGTCACAGTAAGCACAGACCACGCACAGTTTAGGTACAGCTGTCACAGTAAGCAAAGATCACGCACAGTTTAGGCAAGCTGTCACAGTAAGCAAAGATCACGCACAGTTTAGGCACAGCTCAGTCACATCATGCCAGTCGCGGCTGCCTGCCTACAGACGGCCAAGTCGAGCTATGACTAGCACCTTTCGACTACCTTGACTGAGGTTTACTGTAATTCTGCACAGTTTAAAGGCACATGTCAGGCTGCAACTGAACACTCAATACGGCCTGTGTCCCGTCCAAGTAACGTCACTTCCCCCCACCACCAGGTAGCAAAAGCCTTCAGCCATCAGCCTAAGCGACCTACATTTAAACCCAAGACATCCGAACTCTTTCAACCCCCAAAACATGCCCCCATTTGTGGTCCTGAGTATGCCCACGCCAAAGCCCCTAGCAAAGAGGGAAGATCCGTTAGCGTAAGCACAATCCCTATTATAAGATTTCAGTGTCACAGCCTAGCAATGCGTTTGTGCGCAGGAACGGTCAAGCGGGCCGAGGGACGTAGACTGGCGCTTTATGGTTGGTCGGTTACTTGGTTGATTGGTTAGTTGGCTGTTTGGTTGGTGTTAGTTGATTGATTGTTTAGGTAGTTGGTTGATTGATTGATTGCTTAGTTGGTAGGTTGGCTGATTGGTTGGTTAGTTGATTGATTAGTTCGGTGGTTGTTTGGTCGATTTATTGGTTAGTAGGTTGTTGGTTGGCTGTTTGGTTGGTTAGTGATTGATTGGTTAGTTTGGTGGTTGATTAGTTGATTGGTTAGTTTCATTGATTAGTTGGTAGGTTGACTGATTGGCTGGTTACTTTGTTGGTTGATTGGTTGATTAGTTGATTGATTTAGTTTGTTGATGGTTGAGCTAGTTGGTTGTTGTGTTGGTTGGTTGATTGGTTGGTTAGTTGGTAGTTGACTGATTGGTTGGTTAGTTGATTGATTTATTGGTTGGTTTCAATAGTGACTAGGCTACGGGATGGATGAGGGAAAGCTGGGCTTCGATTCCGGGCAGAGGAACAGATTTCTCTCTTCCCCATATCGTTCGGCCTCATAACTGCAAGTCACACCGCAGTGACCTAAAGCTTCCGACGACCGTCTGTCACTGTCATGTGACTCCGCAGTTGTAACGTGCCCAAAACGTAACTCCCAGTTACATAGCCACATGTACATTACACAGCTACATTCAACCCAGTTTCAAATAGACTTTTATGCAATAAAGTGAAACAAATTAAAGCTGTCACTGTACCTAATTAAACACCACGGTAGGAGGGCGTATGAAACAGTAGAGTTCTAGCTCCACAAATTCTTAACACACAACCATGTTGTGAAGGGTGTTCAGATCCACGCTCCGGTCATGTTGTCCCTGTACGCACTGGAGAGGATGTTGGAAATCGCTGAAACATGCAGGAGGGTTGCAGTTTATATATAAAGTGTAATTATTTACGTGCATATGTTGGTTATATACAGCGTGTCCACAAAGTCCCTTCGGGGTTTTGAAAAATTGTGGCGCGCAAAAAATTGAGCTAGCCACATGCGGTTTGCGGCAGATTACAGTGAAACTCTGGAAGTTTTCTTTGCCGCCAACAGATGACTTGATGACCTGAAGAACCGTATCAGGAATGCGATCTCGGCTATTCCAGCGGATATGCTCCACAGAACATGGCAAGAGCTCGAATATCGTCTGGAAGTTCTCCGTGCTACCGAGGGAGACCACATCGAGGTCTACTGAGGTCAGTAAAAAACTTCCAGAGTTTCACTGTAATCTTCCGCAAAATGCATGTGGCTAGCTCAAATTGTTTGCGCGCCACAATTTTTCAAAACCCCGAAGGGACTTTGTGGACACACTGTATACGATTAACTTTACAAAGTTTGGAAGATGAGGGGAACACAAAAATCTCTTTGCTCTGCCTGGAAACGAACCCCGATTCGTGGATTGTGCAGCCCTATGCTAGTCATAATACTGATGGAACTATCCTGCTTCCTGCTGTATTTCTTTCACATTCTTTCAAACGCCGTTCTCCTGCGGCAACTTCTCCGACAGGTCTGTAAAGCGGGCTGCCTTCTGGCAGGCGTTTCGCACCTGCGCTGTGTGTTTCTTGGAATACTTACATCAAATAAAAGTCACAACACACACAGTGCTGGTCCGTTTGTATCTACGAAATAACGGCACGGAATTGAAGAAATTGTAACATGGAAAATGGCGCTGAAAGTTTAAAATATGACAATCTCCCCACTCTCACAATATTGCGCAGATCACTCTCAGCTCAGTGAAGCTGTCTTTCATTAAATGACGTTGATTTTGACACTCCTTTAAACATTTAATGTACTTTATGCTACCAAAAATGGTCTGTATTTTACTAAATACAGACTTTCAACACTTTTTCATTTTTCAGTTTATTTTATACTTTTATTATTGGTAGAGCTGCATACAGGATGTTGGTGGGAAGACCTGAGAGAAGACCACTTGGAAGACCCAGGCGTAGATGGGAGGATAATATTAAAATGGATTTTCAAGAAGTTGAATGGGGGACATGGACTGGATTGATCTGGCTCAAGATAGGGATAAGTGGCGGGCTCTTGTGAGTGCGGTAATGAACCTTCGGGTTCCATAAAACGCGGGGAATATCTTGACTAGCTGACGACCTGTTAGCTTCTCAAGAAGGACTGTGCTACATGGAGTTAGTTAGTTAGTTAGTTTCGTAACTTTATAAAAGAAATACGCGTTTTACATGGACAAAGGATTCCGATGTTCGTGATGGTTTTATGTCTTATCACGAACATCGGAACTTCATCGTACAAAAAAAAACTGACTTCCCACCTCACAATAAATACATCGAATATCGATTATAAAACACATAAGTTACGACCCTAATTGTACAGAAAATCATATACACTACACAGCACAGTGTGCGGCCACAAAGCACAGTTTCTGTACGCTAATGCAGGCTGTACACGTGGCTGTTAAGGAATAACAGCTACCAGCCATCGTCCCTTTACACTGAGCACTACGACTGTCTGCTGGTCTCAACCATCACAACTAGAAGCTTACGACTCCTCTACACTACATCCTGCATCAAAGAGAGATGCTTTGTACTGAAAGCTTCTATCATGGGCTTCAATGGACGCCATCTTATGTGCTAAATGCCTTCAAGGATTTCCAATTAAGTTTGTAGACAATCTGCGCATGCGCGTGGCCAGAGAAGCTCTTTATCCGCTCCACCAAAGAGAAGAAACTGAGACGAAAACAAGAATTCTTCAAAGCATGACTCATCTACATGGTAATGATTTCTAAGTCAGGGATGTGTGGTAATTACCTGTACTACCTTCACTGGCGGTGGGCCGGGATAGCTCAGACGGTATAGCGACTCGCTACGAGCTGGACGGTCCGGGGATCGAATCCCGGTGGTGGTGAGATTTTCAGCAACCGTCCAGACCGGCCCTGGGGCCTACCCAGCCTCATGTACAATGGGTACCGGGTCTTTTCCGGGGGTAAAGCGGCCGGGGCGTGGCGTTGACCACCCACCCCATCTAGCGCCGAGGTTAAAGAAAGAGTAGAGCTATACCTCTACTCCCTCTGTGGGCCTTCATGGCCTGTTCTAGGGTGATCTTTACCTTTACCTTTACTGCCGGTCAGCATCTTCATGTTTATAGCTCCTTTATAAGCTTTACAGAACATATAACGGCGTCATTTAATAATCAGGCCCTAACAACCGTACTAAAATACTAGGTAGCTGCTAAGATCGTGCTATCCCGTGATGGCCAGCTCCGTAGCGCGCGGTTTCACAAGGCATTTGGTTCTAGAAACTTGCCAAAGTAGTAACCAGAACTTGAACACCAGAACTTGAACACCAGAACTTGAACACCAGAACTTGAACACCAGAACTTGAACACCAGAACTTGAAAACCAGAACACTAAATCGGAGTTAATTCACTTAATTAAAACCGTGTGAAACAAACCGCACACAACACGCCTACTTGAACATCGCTTTGACAATTATTTCAAGTTTGTCCATTACGTCCATTTTAGTTAAACGTATTCAATTTATTGTACCAACCAAATACACAATATCAGTTACATATCAGTGTTAAATACGTAGCTGCGACATGTTTCGGTACAAACGTACCAACTTCAGACAGCGCAATACGCCATGTTTTAAACCAACTGCCAGTAACAAGCCGCTATTTACACGGTTCCACAGTCTGCAGTAGGCTGCGTTGTTGGTGTAATTTGTGTATAAATGTGCAGCTTGTACTGTTGTTAAATAATAACTTATTGTTAAAATGTAATTACAATATTTCTTACATAATAAATATCATTTATACAAATCAAAAAATTATTTTTGCGGCTGGTAGTCGAAACGTCTAGTTTCTGACATTATATGTTCACGTCTGTGTATAAATGATACTTATTATGTAAGAAATATTTTAATCACATTTTAACAATAAGCTATTTAACAACAGTACAAGCTGCACATTTATACACAAATTACACCAACAACGCAGCCTACTGCAGACTGTGGAACGTTGTAAATAGCGGCTTGTTACTGGCAGTTGGTTTTAAACATGGCGTATTGCGCTGTCTGAAGTTGGTACGTTTGTGCCGAAACATGTCGCAGCTACGTGTTTGACACTGACATGTAACTGATAATGTGTATTTGGTTGGTACAATAAACTGAATACATTGATCGCTTTAACGGTTGTGAACACCGTACATACTGGTAAGAGTATACAGTACGTGGTATCATAACTTTGGGTGTTCTCTTTTAGGTCCGCAATAAAAAAATGAAACTTAAGATTTAAATGGGTGTTCTCTGTTAGGTCCGCAATATAAAAAATGAAGAAAGATTTAAATGGGTGTTCTCTGTTAGGTCCGCAATATAAAAATAAAACTGAGGATTTAAATGGGTGTTCTCTGTTAGGTCCGCAATATAAAAATGAAACTGAGGATTTAAATGGGTGTTCTCTTTTAGGTCCGCAATAAAAAAATGAAACTGAAGATTTAAATGGGTGTTCTCTGTTAGGTCCGCAATATAAAAAATGAAGAAAGATTTAAATGGGTGTTCTCTGTTAGGTCCGCAATATAAAAATAAAACTGAGGATTTAAATGGGTGTTCTCTGTTAGGTCCGCAATATAAAAATGAAACTGAGGATTTAAATGGGTGTTCTCTGTTAGGTCCGCAATATAAAAAATGAAGCAAGATTTAAATGGGTGTTCTCTGTTAGGTCCGCAATATAAAAATGAATCTGAGGATTTAAATGGGTGTTATCTGTTAGGTCCGCAATATAAAAATGAAGCAAGATTTAAATGGGTGTTTCTGTTAGGTCCGCAATATAAAAAATGAAGCAAGATTTAAATGGGTGTTCTCTGTTAGGTCCGCAATATAAAAATGAAGCAAGATTTAAATGGGTGTTCTCTGTTAGGTCCGCAATATAAAAATGAAACAGGATTTAAATGGGTGTTCTCTGTTAGGTCCGCAATATAAAAATGAAACAGGATTTAAATGGGTGTTCTCTGTTAGGTCCGCAATATAAAAATGAAACAGGATTTAAATGGGTGTTCTCTGTTAGGTCCGCAATATAAAAAAATGAAACTGAATATTTAAATAAGAGATTCCAGCTTTTCATTGCGGTGATCCGGAAGGCTCCCAAGTCTTTTGGATGTCACATCCTAGCACATACTAAATACGTGTGCATTTAGTACGCTGTACACTGTACACTGTACACTGGTACATGCATTACATTATTCAGCAGCATTACGATTCATAAACCTTTCGCGTTTCATGAGACAGATTCACAAGTCCAAAATCCATTTCTTTCGCCCAACGCAATATGACCCCATTCAAATCGCGCCAGCATTACCTCACTTCTTATCACAGCTACGTTGCCTAGCAACAGCCAGTTTGAAGAAAATCTAACTCTGGTTTGTCTTCAAAGAAACCTCAGCGCCTGAAGGAGAAAAAGGTTTAATTTGCATTAAAAATTCTGTAAGAAGGTTTAATTAAAAGAAAAAAAGATATTGAGATGTAAAAAAGCTGCTGGATACGTTGTGGTACATTGCACTTGTTGGAAGGAATTTCAAATGCTCCTCCTTAAATCTGTCATCTCCAGTATTTTATCTTCCCCTCCCCTGGCCTCATCTTAATTCTATGGCTCTTCCCTTCGTATCGTTTGACCCCCCACTGTGCATTAGAAATAACGCTATGCTAACCCTCTCAGACCGTCCTTTACGGTAATGCATTCCATATAATTCCTGCGGAAAATGTCGTAGCCATTCCGCATTGCCTAGCTTGTCTACTAAGTCTCAGCATTTAGTTACTAGCATGAAACTAGTTGATACTTCAACCGGAAGTTATTACAACAAACCTCGTACAACGCCCAAACTCAACAACTCGCACACAATTCCGTAAACACAGTTTAACCACAATTTGCAATGCCAATATTTTCGAATCATCTTCCCGCTGTGCGTATATAAAAATCACTAATTCAGTCTTTACAGAATAATATTCCTTGTGAGGAATAATAAACTGACAATCTTCATAATTTTATATTTGTAATTTTTAAACTGTAAAGGGCAGACCTCCACGTCAACGTACACTTTTCTTTTATGATTTTGTGAGTTTCTACCTGATGATGGCCAGCGTACGCGGTCGAAACATGTAGTACGATCATAAAAAGAGAATGAAGATAGTGTTGCGTTTACTCTGAAAAATTGAATGAGTGAGTTTCCGAGGCCGTTTCATGTGTGTTACGGAGAGTGTTAACCACTGGGTGTTACGGAGAGTGTTAACCACTGGGTGTTACGGAGAGTGTTAACCACTGGGTGTTACGGAGAGTGTTAACCACTGGGTGTTACGGAGAGTGTTAACCACTGGGTGTTACGGAGAGTGTTAACCACTGGGTGTTACAGAGTGTTAACCACTTGGTGTTACGGAGAGTGTAAACCACTGGGTGTTACGGAGAGTGTTAGCCATTGGGTATTACAGAGAGTGTTAACCACTGGGTGTTACGGAGAGTGTTAACCACTGGGTTTTACAGGGAGTGTTAACCACTGGTGTTACGGAGTGTTAACCACTGGGTATTACAGAGAGTGTTAACCACTGGGTGTTACGGAGAGTGTAAACCATTGGGTGTTACGGAGAGTGTTAACCACTGGGTGTTACAGAGAGTGTTAACCACTGGGTATTACAAAGCGCGAAATGTTCTAACATTGGTGGAGAGAGCGGCTTCCACCTGACTCTATTGTCTTATCTCTCATTTATGTTATGAGTACTGGTAAAAGTCGCCTGAAGAATCAAACTATGGGGTCTTTAGCTGACAGAGCATCACAAAATAAAAATGTCCGTGTCCGTCTACACTCACACGTCCTGCATTCAACCGTACGCACAGACACACGCATTCATCACGATAAAATATTGCGTTTAAAGAAACTGGGGTCGCGCTGCGAGTTTCCTGACACAGCCACCAGATATCACTACAGTAGCTGGACTACTGCCACGTCACGACAACATCGTAAATTTCCCGCAGTCAATGAACAGCGAGATATATATCGAAAACAAAAGAAGGTGGAACAAAAAAATTTCGACTTATCGGAATACTTAATTCTCACGTCCGGAATGCTTTTTTTATGTGTAACTTTTAAAATAGGCTACGGCCCTTTATTTTGATTTGACTCACAGCCAACTTCTCCTCCTAAAGCAGTGTGGCTGTTCACATACATCGCTGAAATGTGCACAACAAAGTCTGTTCCTTGTACAAACGCGGACTGATTAAATTTCGCCAGCGCTCGTAGCAACCGAGCGAGCCGAAAGAAGACACAAAGCACAGCGGTTACTGTATCTGCCCCTCACTCTAACATTAAAACATGTCCGTCATGTTTGTGTGTTTGTTACAAACACCGCCTCAAATACCGATTAATTCTCTATTCCATATAAACTGTTTGTTCTTTGTAAATTAACATGAATTCGGTTTAATGTAACATAAATTTAATATTTATATATTACTTACAAGAAATTCTTTCTTCATGGTGTTAAACACATATATACATACATGCATATATACATACATATATAACATACATACATATATACATACATACATATATACATTCCATGGATTCATGATTTTTCTCACAAAACAACAGGATGTGCAATAAGTCATAACATACAAAATGTACATTGCAAAACGCTTTAAACATTCTATGTATGATAGACTTGCTAAGTTAATGGGCGCAGTGGTGCAATTTTACATTGCGACTGCGCAAATAATAATTTGAAGCGTTGTGTATTATTATTATTATTATTATTATTATTATTAATTTACTAATTACATTATGTATGAGCCTAAGCTGGATTAATTCAGAGCTTCTGATTGCAGGCTTCATGCAACGTACTGTCATATAGCAACGTACTGTCATATAGCAACGTACTGTCATAAGCAACGTACTGTCATATAGCAACGTACTGTCATAAGCAACGTACTGTCATATACAACGTACTGTCATATAGCAACGTACTGTCATATAGCAACGTACTGTCATATAGCAACGTACTGTCATACAGCAACGTACTGTCATATAGCAACGTACTGTCATATAGCAACGTACTGTCATACAGCAACGTACTGTCATACAGCAACGTACTGTCATATAGCAACGTACTGTCATATAGCAACGTACTGTCATACAGCAACGTACTGTCATATAGCAACGTACTGTCATATAGCAACGTACTGTCATATAGCAACGTACTGTCATATAGCAACGTACTGTCATATAGCAACGTACTGTCATATAGCAACGTACTGTCATATAGCAACGTACTGTCATATAGCAACGTACTGTCATTATAGCAACGTATGTCATATAGCAACGTACTGTCATACAGCAACGACTGTACATATAGCACCATGCCTCTAAAGCTGCTGCATAAATACGCACAGAACGAAGACAGTGACTGTACGTAAAGCTGCTGCATAAATACGCACAGAACGAAGACAGTGACTGTACGTAAAGCTGCTGCATAAATACGCACAGAACGAAGACAGTGACTGTACGTAAAGCTGCTGCATAAATACGCACAGAACGAAGACAGTGACTGTATGTAAAGCTGCTGCATAAATACGCACAGAACGAAGACAGTGACTACGTAAAGCTGCTGCATAAATACGCACAGAACGAAGACAGTGACTGTACGTAAAGCTGCTGCATAAATACGCACAGAACGAAGACAGTGACTGTACGTAAAGCTGCTGCATAATACGCACAGAACGAAGACAGTGACTGTACGTAAAGCTGCTGCATAAATACGCACAGAACGAAGACAGTGACTTACGTAAAGCTGCTGCATAAATACGTACAGAACGAAGACAGTGACTGTACGTAAAGCTGCTGCATAAATATGAACAGAACGAAGACAGTGACTGTACGTAAAGCTGCTGCATAAATACGCACAGAACGAAGACAGTGACTGTACGTAAAGCTGCTGCATAAATATGAACAGAACGAAGACAGTGACTGTACGTAAAGCTGCTGCATAAATATGAACAGAACGAAGACAGTGACTGTACGTAAAGCTGCTGCATAAATACGCACAGAACGAAGACAGTGACTGTACGTAAAGCTGCTGCATAAATATGCACAGAACGAAGACAGTGATTGTACGTAAAGCTGCTGCATAAATATGCACAGAACGAAGACAGTGACTGTACGTAAAGCTGCTGCATAAATATGCACAGAACGAAGACAGTGACTGAATGTAAAGCTGCTGCATAAATACGCACAGAACGAAGACAGTGACTGTACGTAAAGCTGCTGCATAAATATGCACAGAACGAAGACAGTGACTGTACGTAAAGCTGCTGCATAAATATGAACACAACGAAGACAGTGACTGTACGTAAAGCTGCTGCATAAATACGCACAGAACGAAGACAGTGACTGTACGTAAAGCTGCTGCATAAATATGAACACAACGAAGACAGTGACTGTACGTAAAGCTGCTGCATAAATACGCACAGAACGAAGACAGTGACTGTAGTAAAGCTGCTGCATAAATACGCACAGAACGAAGACAGTGACTGTACGTAAAGCTGCTGCATAAATATGAACAGAACGAAGACAGTGACTGTACGTAAAGCTGCTGCATAAATATGAACAGAACGAAGACAGTGACTGTACGTAAAGCTGCTGCATAAATACGCACAGAACGAAGACAGTGACTGTACGTAAAGCTGCTGCATAAATACGTACAGAACGAAGACAGTGACTGTACGTAAAGCTGCTTCATAAATACGCACAGAACGAAGACAGTGACTGTACGTAAAGCTGCTGCATAAATACTCACAGAACGAAGACAGTGACTGTACGTAAAGCTGCTGCATAAATACGCACAGAACGAAGACAGTGACTGTACGTAAAGTTGCTGCATAAATATGAACAGAACGAAGACAGTGACTGTACGTAAAGCTGCTGCATAAATATGAACAGAACGAAGACAGTGACTGTACGTAAAGCTGCTGCATAAATACGCACAGAACGAAGACAGTGACTGTACGTAAAGCTGCTGCATAAATATGAACAGAACGAAGACAGTGACTGTACGTAAAGCTGCTGCATAAATATGAACAGAACGAAGACAGTGACTGTACGTAAAGCTGCTGCATAAATACGCACAGAACGAAGACAGTGACTGTACGTAAAGCTGCTGCATAAATATGAACAGAACGAAGACAGTGACTGTACGTAAAGCTGCTGCATAAATATGAACAGAACGAAGACAGTGACTGTACGTAAAGCTGCTGCATAAATACGCACAGAACGAAGACAGTGACTGTACGTAAAGCTGCTGCTTAAATACGCACAGAACGAAGACAGTGACTGTACGTAAAGCTGCTGCATAAATACGCACAGAACGAAGACAGTGACTGTACGTAAAGCTGCTGCATAAATATGAACAGAACGAAGACAGTGACTGTACGGTACAGACAGTTCCCAATAATTTCAGCCCAGTTTCGCGACGTTACTGTAACGCTAACAACAAGCGGTCGCACAATGCCTGTCTGCCGCACACCTCACTAACAATTCCACCCCCTGAAGAGTCAGGATAAAGGTGTGTGCTGATAGCCGTATCAGCCGCAGTGGCGCTGCTGTCTCCCTTCCACAGACATCGGCTCTGTCGTTATTACCTTTGCGAGTTAGTCCCAGACTGCACAATATTTCTGCCTATGTGTCCGTCAGTTTAAGCATACGTCTGCGCATTTAATATACAGGTAGGTCCCGTTTTACGACGGTCCATTTTACGACTTTTCACATTAACGACTGTTTCAAAATATTACCTTAAATATTAGTACATACTTGAAAATATTTTAGGAATTTTGGAACCTATCTCATTCAATTACATTATATTTTGGTCTCGTTTTAAGACTTTTTATTTTACGACCCTGTTTTGCTCGAACCTAACCCTGTCGTAAAACGGGTCCCATTTTGGTCTCGTTTTACGACTTTTCATTTTACGACCCTGTTTTGCTGGAACCTAACACTGTCGTAAAAAGGGTCCCATTTTGGTCTCATTTTACGACTTTTCATTTTACGACCCTGTTTTGCTGGAACTTAACCCTGTCGTAAAACGGGTCCAATTTTGGTCTCGTTTTACGACTTTTCATTTTACGACCCTGTTTCGCTGGAACCTAACCCTGTCGTAAAACGGGTCCTACTTGTACATGTTCTGTCCGTCTGTATATGTTTGTTATGTGTTTGATGTCGCTCAAAACGGACACACATTACTTCACTAACCAGCGGTTATACACTGATGTTTGTAACTGAGGCAGTGCAGTTTTTGTCGGCGAGATAGGAACTGGATCTTTATATACGTCTACTGCTTAGAAAGTAACTTCATTATGGAGACTCCATCCCCATTTAAATTCATAAAAATTAAACCCTTTCCTGTAGGGGTCACGGAATTTGCTGTCCAAATTAGTAACTAACTCCATGACTAACTCCATGGAGCACAGTCCTTCTTGAGAAGCTAACAGTTCCTCAGCTAGTCAAGAAATTCCCCGCGTTTTATGGAACCCGAAGGTTCATTACCGCACTCACAAGAGCCCGCCACCTGTCCCTATCCTATTACACGTTTGACAATTCAAAGATCATAATTCCGAGGCTCCCTGTATAAAGCCACCATTCATCACCATTCTAACGTCTGTATCCTCATGACACTCTTATCAAAACACAAAACGGGCGACGCCTGGACGTTTTGTAACAAAATGATGCTATTTCAGAGCCCCCCCAACCCCTATCGGCCCAAAGTGTGTCGCTAACTTCTCCCACGACTTTCCTTCTATTATTCTACTGCGTGTTTCTTACGCCCCCCCTCTCTCTCTCTCTCTCTTTGTATCTTTCGTACTTAAAGGGTTAAAACGAAGTATTTGTGAAGCTAGATGTTAATTCTATTTGCATATGGAGTTCCGAAATGAGTTTACATTTCAGACAACGTAGTGGCTGTCTGCAGAGCGCGATCCTCGCAAGAATGTTATCTGCTTACTAAATAAACACTTGTCACTGCAGTGTTGCAACAGACGACGGAGCGACAAGCAAGTATGGCTCTGAGCTACGTTAGTCAACATACAGCGTGTCCATAAACCGCTGACTGACTTACTGACATATCAGTTACTTTATTACACTGAGCACGTATTTCGTAAAGAGCGTACAAGAACACGTGACATCAGTAGCAGTACAAGAACACGTGACATCAGTAGCAGTACAAGAACACGTGACATCAGTAGCAGTACAAGAACACGTGACATCAGTAGCAGTACAAGAACACGTGACATCAGTAGCAGTACAAGAACACGTGACATCAGTAGCAGTACAAGAACACGTGACATCAGTAGAAGTACAAGAACACGTGACATCAGTAGCAGTACAAGAAAACGTGACATCAGTAGAAGTACAAGAAAACGTGACATCAGTAGAAGTACAAGAACACGTGACATTAGTAGCAGTACAAGAAAACGTGACATCAGTAGAAGTACAAGAATACGTGACATCAGTAGCAGTACAAGAACACGTGACATCAGTAGCAGTACAAGAAAACGTGACATCAGTAGAAGTACAAGAAAACGTGACATCAGTAGAAGTACAAGAACACGTGACATCAGTAGCAGTACAAGAAAACGTGACATCAGTAGAAGTACAAGAAAACGTGACATCAGTAGAAGTACAAGAACACGTGACATTAGTAGCAGTACAAGAAAACGTGACATCAGTAGAAGTACAAGAAAACGTGACATCAGTAGAAGTACAAGAAAACGTGACATCAGTAGAAGTACAAGAACACGTGACATTAGTAGCAGTACAAGAACACGTGACATCAGTAGCAGTACAAGAAAACGTGACATCAGTAGAAGTACAAGAAAACGTGACATCAGTAGAAGTACAAGAACACGTGACATTAGTAGCAGTACAAGAACACGTGACATCAGTAGCAGTACAAGAAAACGTGACATCAGTAGAAGTACAAGAAAACGTGACATCAGTAGAAGTACAAGAAAACGTGACATCAGTAGCAGTACAAGAACACGTGACATCAGTAGCAGTACAAGAACACGTGACATCAGTAGCAGTACAAGAACACGTGACATCAGTAGCAGTACAAGAACACGTGACATCAGTAGCAGTACAAGAACACGTGACATCAGTAGAAGTACAAGAACACGTGACATCAGTAGCAGTACAAGAAAACGTGACATCAGTAGAAGTACAAGAAAACGTGACATCAGTAGAAGTACAAGAACACGTGACATTAGTAGCAGTACAAGAAAACGTGACATCAGTAGAAGTACAAGAATACGTG
Organism: Reticulitermes speratus; assembly: GCA_021186555.1. NCBI lineage: Eukaryota > Metazoa > Arthropoda > Insecta > Blattodea > Rhinotermitidae > Reticulitermes > Reticulitermes speratus. Next base: position 39,085,598 of record JAJKFL010000011.1, on the reverse strand, counting down.
ACATCAGTAGCAGTACAAGAACACGTGAAATCAGTAGCAGTACAAGAACATGTGACATCAGTAGGAGTACAAGAACACGTGACATCAGTAGCAGTACAAGAACACGTGACATCAGTAGAAGTACAAGAACGCGTGACAGAAGTAGCAGTACAAGAACACGTGACATCAGTAGCAGTACAAGAACACGTGACATCAGTAGCAGTACAAGAACACGTGACAGAAGTAGCAGTACAAGAACACGTGACATTAGTAGCAGTACAAGAACACGTGACATCAGTAGCAGTACAAGAACACGTGACATCAGCAGCAGTACAAGAACACGTGACATCAGTAGAAGTACAAGAACACGTGACAGAAGTAGCAGTACAAGAACACGTGACATTAGTAGCAGTACAAGAACACGTGACAGAAGTAGCAGTATAACAACACGTGACAAGTAGCAGTACAAGAACACGTGACATCAGTAGCAGTACAAGAACACGTGACATCAGTAGCAGTACAAGAACACGTGACAGAAGTAGCAGTTCGAATTAGCAACTTTACAGTTCGGTAGGATTCGAAGGAGAATTGCCAAATGCGTCGACCTGCCGATAAAGCATCTCATTATTTCAAAAAATTAAAGATGAACACTTTGTAGAGGCACGCCGTGTAGGGTACGTTGTAACAGACGTACAACAAACGAACATAATTTTTCATGTTTTAGAAGAATTTGAGCAGATATTAGAGGGCCAGCAGGTACCATTCTCTGGTCCACGGTTCAAATCCCGACACGACAGGTTTTTCGCGTCTTCCTTAATCTCCATTGACGTCCAGGTGTGCTGCAACCCCTGTATCGTGCCTGATTTGGTCCGTCTGTCGGTACTTTCGCTAAAACGCTATTCATTTGGTTTAAAAATAATTTCACATTACATTCCATGACAGGCGTCACACCCTTGCCGCCACTGCGTCAACCCACAGAATTACGGAAACAGCAAAACAGAGGTTTATTAGAGGCTCACCGTCATGTAGCAAATTCTTAATTAACTAATTAACGAATTAGCTAATTAGGTCAAACATGTATCGAAGTAGGCCTAAACAACTGGAACAGCTGACACTTTGCTAAAACATCCCGATCCAGTGGCCGCGCGGTCTAGGCGTGGGTCTACGGCCGATCCCTTACTGGGATTGCGGGTTCGAATCCCGCCGGAGGCATGGATGTCTGTCTGTTGTGAGTTTGTGTGTTATCAGGTAGAGGTCTCTGTGACGGGCTGATCACCTATTGAATGTGGTGTGTCTGAGTGTGATCGTGAAACTCGATAATGCGGAGGCCCTGGCCCACTAGGGTGCTGCGCCATGGTTAAAAAAAATGGTCCACTTTTATTAAAATCGGATGATACCAACAGAACTTGAAATGAATACCTGCAGGTGATTTCTGAACGCATCTGCAGACGTAACCTGTTCAATATGTAACTTGGGTAAAAACGTTTGGAGCAGAAATGTGGGAGAAGAATGACAATCATTTTAAGGGTCCACCAAGGGAGTCCTGTGAGCCTACGAAGTTCTTAGAGCAAGGTAACAAATTTAAGTTTGTGTTGTTTTATTGTTTTTTGGTAAGCCAATATAACACCGTTTTCACTGTCACAACGGTTTCATAATTACAGGAGGTGTTTACTGCGCGTACGAGCTGATTTTACTGTACAGGTTCTTTAGTCGCCACAGTGATTATGATTTGTGTCTCAGAACAAACAGCGATATTTCACTGTACAGCATTAACTGACTGGTTTGTATAACTGAGACGGAGTGTGTTTACTGCGCGGTACGGACTGTATTTATGTGTTTTGTGTGGATCTCAGAACAAACAGCGATTATTTCACTGTACAGCATTAACTGACTGGTTTGTATAACTGAGACGGAGTGTGTTTACTGCGCGGTACGGACTGTATTTATGTGTTTTGTGTGGATCTCAGAACAAACAGCGATTATTTCACTGTACAGCATTAACTGACTGGTTTGTATAACTGAGACGGAGTGTGTTTACTGCGCGGTACGGACTGTATTTATGTGTTTTGTGTGGATCTCAGAACAAACAGCGATTATTTCACTGTACAACATTAACTGACTGGTTTGTATAACTGAGACGGAGTGTGTTTACTGCGCGGTACGGACTGTATTTATGTGTTTTGTGTGGATCTCAGAACAAACAGCGATTATTTCACTGTACAGCATTAACTGACTGGTTTGTATAACTGAGACGGAGTGTGTTTACTGCGCGGTACGGACTGTATTTATGTGTTTTGTGTGGATCTCAGAACAAACAGCGATTATTTCACTGTACAACATTAACTGACTGGTTTGTATAACTGAGACGGAGTGTGTTTACTGGCGGTACGGACTGTATTGTGTTTGGTGGATCTCAGACAACGATTATTCACTGTACAACATAACTGACTGGTTGTATAACTGAGACGAGTGTTTACTGCGCGGTACGACTGAATTTATTGTTTTGTGTGGATCTCAGAACAAACAGCGATTATTTCACTGTACACATTAACTGACTGGTTTGTATAACTGAGACGAAGTGTGATTTACTGCGCGGTACGGACTGTATTTATGTGTTTTGTGTGGATCTCAGAACAAACAGCGATTATTTCACTGTACAACATTAACTGACTGGTTTGTAAAACTGAGACGGAGTGTGTTTACTGCGGGTACGTACTGAATTTATTTTTTGTTAATTCAGTACAAACGCGATTATAACGTACAAACCTTAACTGCACTCGTTGGCAAGCTTGGCACGATATCTGCGCAGAGGATGTATTTCAGCGTCGTGATGAGTTATCTGCGAACAACGCAGGATATCCATTTACAACTACCTCGACGGTTGGTATGAACTGGACGAGTGTTCTTAGACAATTTATTTCTTTGTTGATCCGAACAAACAGCGATTATTTCACTGTACAGCATTAACTGACTGGTTTGTATAACTGAGACGGAGTGTGTTTACTGCGCGGTACGGACTGTATTTATGTGTTTTGTGTGGATCTCAGAACAAACAGCGATTATTTCACTGTACAGCATTAACTGACTGGTTTGTATAACTAAGATGGAGTGTGTTTACTGCGCGGTACGGACTGTATTTATGTGTTTTGTGTGGATCTCAGAACAAACAGCGATTATTTCACTGTGCAACATTAACTGATTGGTTTGTATAACTGAGACGGAGTGTGTTTACTGCGCGGTACGGACTGTATTTATGTGTTTTTGTGGATCTCAGAACAAACAGCGATTATTTCACTGTACAACATTAACTGACTGGTTTGTAAAACTGAGACGGAGTGTGTCTACTGCGTGGTACGGACTGTATTTATGTGTTTTGTGTGGGATCTCAGAACAAACAGCGATTATTTCACTGTACAACATTAACTGACTGGTTTGTATAACTGAGACGCAGTGTGTTTACTGCGCGGTACGGACTGAATGTTTATATATAATTCCGTATTAATTTTCGTCTACAACGGCTTAATAACGATACAATACGCGGAAACTGCAAGCATCCAGTTGGCAAGCTTGGCACGATATCTCGGAGAGGATGTATCGATTCAGCGTCGAGATGAAGTTACATCTGCGGGACAGCTGCAGGAACCCCCTCCCCACTACCTCACCCCCAGCCTGGTGATGACTTTCAGGTTCTTGACAATTTATCTACTCCTCTGCTTATCCGATACAGCGAGCTCGCTGGGACCCTCACTGCATTCAGTGGGAAGCTCAGAAGGTTCCGAAGGATCACAATGCTTCTTAACGTGTATCCCACTCCCTTGCTTTACTACTGGCGTACATGTAACATACGAGTTTAGTTATTCGCCCCCCAAGAAATAACTTTTTGAAAATCTCAGATTTAAAGTGAATCTGTACTTCAGCTGTTTCCAGATACGAATGTTAGTTTCATATCCTGCGTAACACATGGCTAAATAAGTAAATATATTTTGATCACGCCGCATCAACTTTTAAGACAAAAATTGTTACGTAATTGAAGGCTTCCGCCGTGGTCTTAATTTTGCTTAAGATTGTTTGGGTTGTTGCCCGGCGTCAATTTTTGGTGTATGACCAAAGTTTCGGGATCACTTGTTTGTCCCGTCTTCGGGGTCTTAGGTAAAAAAGGTTGGTAATACACCAAAAATTGACGCCGGGCAACAAGCCAAAAAATTGTAAGCAACAAAAATTGTTATCACATAAAACTCCAGGCTCACACAAGCATCATCACCAGAGCCATCTATGTGCATGTCTGTTATTTATTGTAATAAGCAGTTGTGTTAAAATGTTGTTGGTATTTGATCAAAAGACATTACTACAAACATTGAGGCGCGTTCGCGTAACCATTGTTGCCGTGTAAAAGCTATAATATTACACATTCTGAGTGTGTGTCTGTACCTTAGTTATCCGCATGCAAAGCACATGCGCCGTATTATATTGTCATATGTGGCCTGTCTGGCTGTACCATATTTTTCCACATTATCTCATAAACGGCACGATTTACGGAAAAAATTTATTGAACATAAAATGTGTGTTTCTGATTTTCTCTACAACTTTTGTTTTAAAAAATTTCTCATTCTAAGAAGAATTAAGCGAGATATTATCATAAATGTACATAGGTCTTCATGTAAAGTACCGTATTAATGTCATATTGTACTGAAACTTGAGTTTTCTCTACAGATTTTCGAAAAAATTCTCAAATATCAAATCCAAAGAAAACCCCCTCCAGTGGATGCCGAGTTGTTCCATGCGGACAGACAGACGGACAGGCATGACGAAACTAACAGTCGCTTCGAGAACCAATTGTCTTCTGGACTTTGTCCATCGTCCGGATAAAATACAATATATAACATGACGACGTTTCGGAAGCTGTTCCAGTGATTGAGATTAGCTCGGTTTAAGAGACCCCAACAGAGTAGGTGTCTCCCCTTCCCATCACCTGAAGACGTAAGAAGAACCAGCTTCCGAAACGTCGTGATTTTATATTTTGTCCGGACGATGCACAAAGTCCAGAAGAGAATTAGTTCTCAATGTTTTATACCGTCGTGAGAACATTTTAGAATTTAACAATCGCTTTTCGCAACTTCGTGAAAACGCCTAAGAACTGACTGCAGCTGGATTTGAATTCAGGACCACCTACTTTCGTCACTCACCCCGTCCATTCCATTCCTCTGCCTCACTCGTACCTTAACCTCCTTCATGTAAATTTTTCCGTGTTCTTTACCATCACGTTTTAATTTTCCGCGCCATCTGTCATTCGTCTCCCCCTTCCGTCCTACCTCTCCTTTACAGTAAAACAGTTGACAGCCGTCAGAACATGTCAGTACAGCAGAATAAGAATGAAAAGTGTCAGCTGTGCTACGTAATGCCGTGTGACAACTATTTCCACGAGGTCAAGGTCTTCTGCGTTCCAACCAAAAAAAAAACACACACGACGGCCTTTATGATTATCGATGTGAATATTATTACAATTTATATCGAAAGATGGGTCGAAGCTGGCTGGCAATTAACGCGGTCAGACACTGAGATTAAGTATGCTTTAATTACGCATTAGAAATTATCAAACTGCGATCTATGTACACAATTCTCGCTTTTTGAGCCACACAAAGCGACTTGGTACATTGCACCGAGATACAGCACGGTTAATGATTCATGAGGCCTCCAAAGTTTCTCGAAGTGTTGCCATATTTCTTAGAATTTTGACGGCTTAGACAAAGAGAATTATAAACTGCGAGCGAGTTTCTTCTGCAGAACCAAATAACCGAACTAATTACACATAAATTTCATTATTAAAGAAAGAACGTAATTCTTCTTGGTGCGATAAATTCGTGTTTATTTTGAGTAACCCTTTGAAGCCCAGTGGTTACTATACGTACCACCATGTTTAACATTCACAAATTCTACGTTCTGCCCACACAGTGTATTTATGTGTTTTGTGTGGATCTCAGAACAAACAGCGATTATTTCACTGTACAGCATTAACTGACTGGTTTGTATAACTGAGACGGAGTGTTTACTGCGCGGTACGGACTGTATTTATGTGTTTTGTGTGGATCTCAGAACAAACAGCGATTACTTCACTGTACAACATTAACTGACTGGTTTGTATAACTGAGACGGAGTGTGTTTACTGCGCGGTACGGACTGTATTTGTGTGTTTTGTGTGGATCTCAGAACAAACAGCGATTATTTCACTGTACAACATTAACTGACTGGTTTGTATAACTGAGACGGAGTGTGTTTACTGCGCGGTACGGACTGTATTTATGTGTTTTGTGTGGATCTCAGAACAAACAGCGATTATTTCACTGTACAACATTAACTGACTGGTTTGTATAACTGAGACGGAGTGTGTTTACTGCGCGGTACGTACTGTATTTATGTGTTTTGCGTGGATCTCAGAACAAAGAGCGATTATTTCACTGTGCAACATTAACTGACTGGTTTGTATAACTGAGACGGAGTGTGTTTACTGCGCGGTACGGACTGAGTATTTATGTGTTTTGTGTGGATCTCAGAACAAACAGCGATTATTTCACTGTGCAACATTAACTGACTGGTTTGTATAACTGAGACGGAGTGTGTTTACTGCGCGGTACGGACTGAGTATTTATGTGTTTTGTGTGGATCTCAGAACAAACAGCGATTATTTCACTGTGCAACATTAACTGACTGGTTTGTATAACTGAGACGGAGTGTGTTTACTGCGCGGTACGGACTGAGTATTTATGTGTTTTGTGTGGATCTCAGAACAAACAGCGATTATTTCACTGTACAATATTAACTGACTGGTTTGTATAACTGAGACGGAGTGTGTTTACTGCGCGGTACGGACTGAGTATTTATGTGTTTTGTGTGGATCTCAGAACAAACAGCGATTATTTCACTGTACAACATTAACTGACTGGTTTGTATAACTGAGACGGAGCGTGTTTACTGCGCGGTACGGACTGTATTTATGTGTTTTGTGTGGATCTCAGAACAAACAGCGATTATTTCACTGTACAACATTAACTGACTGGTTTGTATAACTGAGACGGAGCGTGTTTACTGCGCGGTACGGACTGTATTTATGTGTGTTGAGTGGATCTCAGAACAAACAGCGATTATTTCACTGTACAACATTAACTGACTGGTTTGTATAACTGAGACGGAGTGTGTTTACTGCGCGGTACGGACTAGAGCAAGTGTAATTCAGTTTAAATTACACAAGATTAATAAAAAAAAAAAACAGAAATCGAAATGCGGGTTGTAAGGTCATATTTGTAACTACGGAAACTGACTAAAAGACAGGAACGCGAATTGCTCTGTGACGTCATGTGTCACTGTTTGATCAGCGCCGTATTTCTGCAGCTCACACAATACAGAATACCTGGAGCGAGAAAATATTGGAAGAAAGTAATGTACGTACCATACACCAGATGGCAGTGGAATAGGTCTATTGTGATAGCAAAAAATATGAGAACAGAAAGAAGAAAAATGAGAAGAAAGGTCTTGTAAGGTTTCACAGAGCTGAAAGCATTCTGCAGCTGTCATAGACGCCTTGTGACGTTGCGGAAAGTTAGGAATAGGGGAGAGGGAGGGGAGATTAATACTCATCATGTTCTTATAACCAAAAATTAAAGTAAAAAATTTAAAGTTTACGTATTGAATTTTGGTTTCACGAAAAAGCAGATATTTACTTATGTATCTCTTAAGTGACGTCGTTTCAACTTGTACATCGGTAGCGACGTTTCGGGAAAAAAAACCAGCTGAGTCAATTTTGGGGGTGTCAGGTCACACGAATCACTGGCGTCTATCCACCAACCACACCTCGCCACATCTGGGAGCTTCATGAACACTGCGTGCTGTTCCAAGTGGCGTAAGTACTGATATATCTAAAAACATCGGCCCATGAACACTGCGTGCTGTTCCAAGTGGCGTAAGTACTGATATATCTAAAAACATCGGCCCATGAACACTGCGTGCTGTTCCAAGTGGCGTAAGTACTGATATATCTAAAAACATCGGCCCATGAACACTGCGTGTTGTTCCAAGTGGCGTAAGTACTGATATATCTAAAACATCGGCCCATGAACACTGCGTGCTGTTCCAAGGGGTAAGTACTGATATATCTAAAAACATCGGCCCATGAACACTGCGTGCTGATGCAATGCGTAAGTACTGATATATCTAAAAACATCGGCCCAGTCGTATTCTAACGTGAGGGTTTATCATCCTACTTCGTTTGAAGGAATACCGAAGGGCACCAAATTTCTTCAGCAGAACGAATACGGCACAAGGGGGAAAGGAGATAAGGGTACGAAAGGAATAAAGAAAATGAATGTAATTTTTTTACCGTCATATTAAAAAGTCGCATTCTTCCTACCAGCACAAAGCGCATAACACATACATTTGATTGTAGTTAATTAACCCAAGTATGAACCAAATCATCTGATATTCACACAAATGCCAAATGTTTTCCTTCTGTAAGGCGTCATAACAAACAAAGCGACTCACTTCCCCTACGTTAACCAACTATCATCCTGTCAGTAAGTGCTGCTGTAAACTGTGCACCTGCTTATAGACTTCTGAGACACGTGTGAAGTGCGTGTCTGATTATAATTCTGAAGTGTGTGGCTCACAAGCAGCAAGTTTCTACCTCCCTCAGCCAGTTGTTGGCTTAAATAAGTGGAGGAAGCTTCATTAATGTAGGCAAATAGCACAGCAAGTGAAACAAACGAGCGTGCAGGATTTGAACGGTAAACTCTTGGGGCTGGGCTACTTATAACATTAAGAATAACGAACCCTCTAACACGCCCTCAGTTATTCTAAGAATTCCCAGCATTTTATCGAACCCGAAGGTTCATTACCGCATTCACAACAGCCCGCCACTTGTCCTTATTAAGGCAAAATAATTCGGCACACGTCCTATCAACCTAATTCCTTAACTAACTACAAGTAGCACAGTCCTTCTTGAGAAGCTAACTGTTCCTCAGCTAGTCAAGAAATTCCCCGCGTTGTATGGAACCCGAAGGTTCATTACCGCATTCACAACAGCCCGCCACTTGTCCTTATTAAGAAAAAATAATTCGGCACACGTCCTATCAACCTAATTCCTTAACTAACACCATACAGCACAGTCCTTCCTGAGAAGCTAACTGTTCCTCAGCTAGTCAAGAAATTCCCCGCGTTGTATGGAACCCGAAGGTTCATTACCGCACTCACAACAGCCCGCCACCTGTCCCTATCCTGAGCCATATCAATCCAGTCAATGCCCCCCCATCCCACTTCTTGAAGATCCATTTTAATATTATCCTCCCATCTACGTCTGGGTCTTCCAAGTGGTCTCCTTGCCTCAGGTCTCCCCCCCCAAAACCCTGTATGCACCTCTCCTCTCACCCATACATGCTACATGCACCGCCCACCTCATTCTTCTTGATTTGATCACCCGAATAATATTTGGTGATCAGTACAGATCATTAAGTTCCTCGTTCTGTAGTCTTCTCCACTCCCCTGTTACCCCGTCCTTCTTAGGCCCAAATATCCCCCTCAGCACCCTATTCTCGAACACCCTCAGCCTATGTCCCTCCCTCAGTGTGACAGACCAAGTTTCACACCCACACAAAACAACCACAAAATTACAGTTCTGTATATCTTAATGTTTGTATTTTTGTACAGCAAACTGTAAGACAGATCCTGCACGAATGATAACAAGCATTCCCCGACTTCAATCTGCCCTTCCTTAACATCTACTTCAATAATATCTTCCAATCTGTACCCACGTCTCCCAAATAGCATCCTTCCCTACAGTTTGCCCACCAAAATCACGTAAGCACGTCTCATCACATCAGCACCTAACAATATTCGGCAGCAGTACAGTCATGCAGCGCCTCATAATGCGATCTCCTACAGTCTCCTGTTACTTCTTCCCTCTCAGTCCCATACGCCTTCCCCAGCACCCCGTTCTCCATTATCTCCAGTTTACGTTCTCCCTTAACGTGGCAAGACACTGACATGACACAACATTACAATGGATCATAAAGAAACGTGTGACGGGGCTCGGTGTGACTCAGGATCGTATTTTATGGCGCCTTTTTGATTTTCATCAAATCAAGACGGATGATACGGGCGGAGCGCACAGCACGAGGTGTGTCTGAACATCGCATCACAACACTGTGTCTTATGTAAGCAAAGCATGGAGTGCGGCTCCGTGATTATAAAAAATTGCCGTCACTCCGACCGTTTGCCTTGTAATCTAATTTACAGAGATGCTAATTAGTCAAGTGTCTGACAAGTTGCAAACAAAGTCGCAGCAGCGCTAATGTATCTTGTCTTTGCATTAACGACTTTCCGATTCACACTGCAGCGAGAACAAAAGATTAAATACGTGCATGTGAATAAGGAACTGTGGAGACTGATGCAGGGGTGCACAAAACGAGACTAAGTTACGTGCATGTGAATAAGGAACTGTGGAGACTGATGCAGGGGTGCACAAAACGAGACTAAGTTACGTGCATGTGAATAAGGTACTGTGGAGACTAATGCAGGGGTGCACAAAACGAGACTAAGATACGTGCATGTGAATAAAGAACTGTGGAGACTGATGCAGGGGTGCACAAAACGAGACTAAGATACGTGCATGTGAATAAGGAACTGTGAAGACTAATGCAGGGGTGCACAAAAGACACTAAGTTACGTGCATGTGAATAAGGAACTGTGGAGACTAATGCAGGGGTGCACAAAAAGAGACTAAGTTACGTGCATGTGAATAAGGAACTGTGGAGACCGATGCAGGGGTGTACAAAAAGATACTATGTTACGTGCATGTGAATAAGGAACTGTGGAGACCGATGCAGGGGTGCACAAAATGAGACTAAGTTACTGTGGAGACAGATGCAGGGGTGCACAAAAAGAGACTAAGTTACGTGCATGTGAATAAGGACAAGAAAAATGTAAGGATGTACAAACAGCCTACTGAGGACGTGAAATTGAATAAGGACAGTACAAACTGATACAGGGGTGTACAAACAGTACACTCAGGACGTGCATGTGAATAAAGCCAGTGCAAAATGATTCAGGGGTGTACAAAGAGAGCACAAAATACGTCAATATTAATACACTGGAAGTTAATGCAGGGGTGTACAAACAGCGCACTAAATACATCCATTCGAATGACGACAGTGTACAATAATGCAGGGCGTTACAAAAAGAATATTGCAAAGGTTAATCTGACTAGTCTATAAGAAGTATCTTAACATTACTCATTCCGTTGTGATAATAAATCAAAAATAAAGAAAAACAACTTCGAGGACTTTACCATGCCGGCCTTTCACCGCGGAGGCCCGGGTTCAAACCCAGGACAATCCATGTGGGATTTGTGGTGGACAAAGTGGCATTCCGACAGGTTTTTCTCCCAGTACATCAGTTCTGTCATGTCATATCATTCCATCAACGCTCCATACTCAATCATCCACCTATCACAGGCACTACATAATATTATCAAATGATAGCGCCACTAAATAACATACATACATATATATACATACAGAAGAGGACATAAGGACAAAAGCAGATAATGAATAATTGACAGTACGAACAACTGGCAGCTCATACCTATTAATCATACGGAACAACGAAAATAATGTCATAATGCGGGGAGAAACAAATGAACAAGAGAGCCTATTGCGACAGCATGGGTGAGTCTTGTAGAAAACAGAAATGATCAAAGAACACAGAAGAGGTAATTGTTTGCTGCACAGAAAACTGCACCATCTTTCATGGTTTTAAATATATTAATATCAATTCATGTGACGTGGTTCAGATTTTGTGTCTCACAATTGAAAGGCTCACTGGATTGGTCACATCTTGCGTAGGAACTGCCTTCTGAAACATGTGATTGAAGGAAAATTAGAGGGAAGGATAGAAATGACGGGAAGACGAGGGAGAAGACGTAAGTATCTACTGGATGACCTTAAGGAAAAGAGAAGGTACTGGAAATTGAAAGAGGAAGCACTAGATCGCACCCTGTGGAGAACTGGCTTTGGAAGAGGCTACGGACCTGTCGTAAGACAGACTACAGAATGAACAGGCTACGGACCTGTCGTAAGACAGACTGCAGAATGAAGAGGCTACGGACCTGTCGTAAGACAGACTACGGAATGAAGAGGCTACGGACCTGTCGTAAGACAGACTACAGAATGAAGAGGCTACGGACCTGTCGTAAAACAGACTACAGAAGGAAGAAGCTACGGACATGTTGTAAGACAGACTACAGAATGAAGAGGCTACGGACCTGTCGTAAGACAGACTACAGAATGAAGAGGCTACGGACCTGTCGTAAGACAGACTGCAGAATGAAGAGGCTACGGACTTGTCGTAAGACAGACTACAGAATGAAGAGGCTACGGACCTGTCGTAAGACAGACTGCAGAATGAAGAGGCTACGGACATGTCGTAAGACAGACTGCAGAATGAAGAGGCTACGGACCTGTCGTAAGACAGACTGCAGAATGAAGAGGCTACGGACCTGTCGTGAGACAGACTATAGAATGAAGAGGCTACGGACCTGTCGTAAGATACACTGCAGAATGAAGAGGCTACGGACCTGTCGTGAGACAGACTATAGAATGAAGAAGCTACGGACCTGTCGTGAGACAGACTATAGAATGAAGAGGCTACGGACCTGTCGTAAGACACACTGCAGAATGAAGAGGCTACGGACCTGTCGTAAGACAGACTGCAGAATGAAGAGGCTACGGACCTGTCGTAAGACAGACTATAGAATGAAGAGGCTACGGACCTGTCGTGAGACAGACTATAGAATGAAGAGGCTACGGACCTGTCGTAAGACACACTGCAGAATGAAGAGGCTAAGGACCTGTCGTAAGACAGACTGCAGAATGAAGAGGCTACGGACCTGTCGTAAGACAGACTGCAGAATGAAGAGGCTACGGACCTGTCGTAAGACACACTGCAGAATGAAGAGGCTACGAACCTGTCGTAAGACAGACTGCAGAATGAAGAGGCTACGGACCTGTCGTAAGACAGACTATAGAATGAAGAGGCTACGGACCTGTCGTGAGACAGACTATAGAATGAAGAGGCTACGGACCTGTCGTAAGACACACTGCAGAATGAAGAGGCTAAGGACCTGTCGTAAGACAGACTGCAGAATGAAGAGGCTACGGACCTGTCGTAAGACAGACTGCAGAATGAAGAGGCTACGGATTGTCGTAAGACAGACTGCAGAATGAAGAGGCTACGGACCTGTCGTAAGACAGACTGCAGAATGAAGAGGCTACGGACCTGTCGTAAGACAGACTACAGAATAAAGAGGCTCATGAACTCATGATGACACGGTAGAGTCGAAACATGTAGCGTGTTTATGAAAAAAATATACATGTAACAGTGGCATTGAGAAACTGAATCCTGCAGTATAAGTAAATAATGCGTCCCCTACTGATTAGACAAACCGCTTTACACGAGGACTGAGTTTCTAAGCACCCTGTAGACAGGGTGAATACCTTACGGGAAGATTGAACAGTCATTATCATGCATATATGCCGCAGCACACAGCTGATCAACATTTCAGAATTGCCGGGATCCTCCCCCCCCCCCTCCCAACGAATTTGAAGTTGAGGCGAAGTTTAAATGTTAGTTCTGCCACTGAACGATAGATTTCTCTCTCGTCAGTAAAAACTAAAATTGAATTCTAGTCTCCTGTTAGAAGGCAACACCTGCGCCACTGCAGCATTACAGATGCATATCTGCTTGTCGACTGACATGGTGGTTGTTTAACGACGCTGTTAGTAGCTATGGTTTCATAGCGTCGAATGTTTAGTGAGTAATGAAGGGATGTGGTAAGATGTGAGGTACTGTTCTGGAAATTACGTGAAGTGACCGAGTAAAACAAAGGAAAACATCAAACAAGCTATGTGGTAAGTTATGATATTAAAACCAACAATTTATACTACACACAGAACCAATCACAAATATTTTGTCTGTATTTTAATATTTAACGTATATTTAAAAAAATATATTGTTTTAAATTTATTATTTATATCTGTGCCTTCGTTCCATTAACTTATGTAATATTTCAGATTATGTATTCTTTGTAATGCATCACCCTGAAGATGGTCATATAAGTGGTCGAAACACGTACGAGGTATATAGTGTGTATAATGGACTTATGTGCATTTTTTGGTTTTGTTATCACAACTTATCGCTCAATACAAGGTTATGGATCATTTAAAAGCCACGTGGTGTCTCAATCGAGATTTGAACCCGGGACCGCCATGATATAAAGGAGTGGTACTGCCCGCAGAATGAAAGGTTCATGTCAAGGTGTATGTGAATGTGTGAGTGTGTGTGTCACAACGCATTATCGATGTCGTCAGCTGCAAGATATCACCCGGAATGTTTTCCGGTGAGGTTACCTCCATGTCTATCAACTTGACTGTGCATTTGGACGTAACAGATGAACTACTGAAAAGAAAAATATGAACTTGCCCGATAAATTGTTTTAATTTTGTTTTAGACAGTTCACCCCCATTTTTTTTTTTCCTAAATAATCAGAGATGCAGAATAAATGCAATCAGAAGACAACTAGTTTTATTCTGCAACTAAACTGTTTTAACTTTCCAAACATAACTGAAGGACACTTTACACTTCTGAGACAATTGTGTTATCGCATTGTTATCAAGTTTCCTTCGTCTTATGAACGACACTTATAGCTTCAAAACTTCTCTTCCTGGCCCGTAACTATGGTTTGTAATATTATAAATTACAATAAACCTGTCTTGTCATCACTTGACACTTAAATTAACTGCCTTATCCGCAGCACACCACAAATTTCATTTATTAACTAAATCATGCAGTAATAAACAATGCACCGCCTTCCTGCTGAAAATCGCGACATGGAAATATTTAATGAATCTTGAAACACAGGAAAAACTATAAATCACAGACTGTTCTCTTATAAATCACAGACTGTTCTCTTATAAATCACAGACTGTTCTGTTATGAATCACAGACTGTTCTGTTATGAATCACAGACTGTTCTGTTATAAATCACAGACTGTTCTGTTATAAATCACAGACTGTTCTGTTATAAATCACAGACTGTTCTGTTATAAATCACAGACTGTTCTCTTATAAATCACAGACTGTTCTCTTATAAATCACAGACTGTTCTCTTATAAATCACAGACTGTTCTGTTATAAATCACAGACTGTTCTGTTATAAACCACAGACTGTTCTGTTTTAAATCACAGACTGTTCTGTTATAAATCACAGAGTGTTCTCTTATAAATCACAGACTGTTCTCTTATAAATCACAGACTGTTCTCTTATAAATCACAGACTGTTCTGTTATAAATCACAGACTGTTCTGTTATAAATCACAGACTGTTCTGTTATGAATCACAGACTGTTCTGTTATGAATCACAGACTGTTCTGTTATAAATCACAGACTGTTCTGTTATAAATCACAGACTGTTCTGTTATAAATCACAGACTGTTCTGTTTTAAATCACAGACTGTTCTGTTATAAATCACAGACTGTTCTGTTATAAATCACAGACTGTTCTCTTATAAATCACAGACTTTTCTCTTAAATCACAGACTGTTCTGTTATAAATCACAGACTGTTCTGTTATAAATCACAGACTGTTCTGTTATGAATCACAGACTGTTCTGTTATGAATCACAGACTGTTCTGTTATAAATCACAGACTGTTCTGTTATAAATCACAGACTGTTCTGTTATAAATCACAGACTGTTCTGTTTTAAATCACAGACTGTTCTGTTATAAATCACAGACTGTTCTCTTATAAATCACAGACTGTTCTCTTATAAATCACAGACTGTTCTCTTATAAATCACAGACTGTTCTCTTATAAATCACAGACTGTTCTGTTATAAATCACAGACTGTTCTGTTATAAATCACAGACTGTTCTGTTATGAATCACAGACTGTTCTGTTATAAATCACAGACTGTTCTGTTATAAATCACAGACTGTTCTGTTATAAATCACAGACTGTTCTGTTATAAATCACAGACTGTTCTGTTATAAATCACAGACTGTTCTGTTTTAAATCACAGACTGTTCTGTTATAAATCACAGACTGTTCTCTTATAAATCACAGACTGTTCTCTTATAAATCACAGACTGTTCTGTTATAAATCACAGACTGTTCTGTTATAAATCACAGACTGTTCTGTTATGAATCACAGACTGTTCTGTTATAAATCACAGACTGTTCTGTTATAAATCACAGACTGTTCTGTTATAAATCACAGACTGTTCTGTTATAAATCACAGACTGTTCTCTTATAAATCACAGACTGTTCTGTTATGAATCACAGACTGTTCTGTTATAAATCACAGACTGTTCTGTTATGAATCACAGACTGTTCTGTTATGAATCACAGACTGTTCTGTTATGAATCACAGACTGTTCTGTTATGAATCACAGACTGTTCTGTTATAAATCACAGACAGATCTGTTATAAATCACAGACTGTTTTGTTAGGAATCACAGACTGTACTGTTATGAATCACAGACTGTTCTGTTATGAATCACAGACAGATCTGTTATAAATCACAGACTGTTTTGTTAGGAATCACAGACTGTACTGTTATGAATCACAGACTGTTCTGTTATGAATCACAGACAGATCTGATATAAATCAAAGACTGTTTTGTTATGAATCACAGACTGTTCTGTTATGAATCACAGACTATTCTGTTATGAATCACAGACTGTTCTGTTATGAATCACAGACTGTTCTGTTATAAATCACAGACTGTTCTGTTATGAATCACAGACTGTTCTGTTATGAATCACAGACTGTTCTGTTATAAATCACAGACTGTTCTGTTATAAATCACAGACTGTTCTCTTATAAATCACAGACTGTTCTGTTATAAATCACAGACTGTTCTGTTATAAATCACAGACTGTTCTGTTTTAAATCACAGACTGTTCTGTTATAAATCACAGACTGTTCTCTTATAAATCACAGACTGTTCTCTTATAAATCACAGACTGTTCTGTTATAAATCACAGACTGTTCTGTTATAAATCACAGACTGTTCTGTTATGAATCACAGACTGTTCTGTTATAAATCACAGACTGTTCTGTTATAAATCACAGACTGTTCTGTTATAAATCACAGACTGTTCTGTTATAAATCACAGACTGTTCTGTTATAAATCACAGACTGTTCTGTTATGAATCACAGACTGTTCTGTTATAAATCACAGACTGTTCTGTTATGAATCACAGACTGTTCTGTTATGAATCACAGACTGTTCTGTTATGAATCACAGACTGTTCTGTTATGAATCACAGACTGTTCTGTTATAAATCACAGACAGATCTGTTATAAATCACAGACTGTTTTGTTAGGAATCACAGACTGTACTGTTATGAATCACAGACTGTTCTGTTATGAATCACAGACAGATCTGTTATAAATCACAGACTGTTTTGTTAGGAATCACAGACTGTACTGTTATGAATCACAGACTGTTCTGTTATGAATCACAGACAGATCTGATATAAATCAAAGACTGTTTTGTTATGAATCACAGACTGTTCTGTTATGAATCACAGACTATTCTGTTATGAATCACAGACTGTTCTGTTATGAATCACAGACTGTTCTGTTATAAATCACAGACTGTTCTGTTATGAATCACAGACTGTTCTGTTATGAATCACAGACTGTTCTGTTATAAATCACAGACTGTTCTGTTATAAATCACAGACTGTTCTCTTATAAATCACAGACTGTTTTGTTCCCTTGCAACTTCACGTGTCTTGAGCCAGGTATTTCCCTTTTCTTTGTTTGACTCTTTAAATAATAATGGTAATTATATGTACCATACGCTTTAACATCCGAGGACTCTGCACTATGCCCACACACTGTTCACGTGTCTAAAACTACCACAATAAAAAAATAATTTCGCCAAACAATAATCAATAGTTATGTCCGAAATTGAGACACAATGTGTTTTCTGTTAGGTCGGAAGTTACTTGTTAAGTATCGTAACTTCAAACTCCAAAGGGTTACGCCTCTATTGTACACACACAGCCATTTAGATGCTCTGGCTATATCGACGATCAACATGCACTCTGTTGGTATGAAGATAAACTAGTAGCTGCGTGGACAACGATGTAAAAGCAATTATCATTAACTAACAAACAAAGTTGTTAATGCTCTGAGTGATCACATCTGTTAACACACAGACACTCCCTGTCACAGCGGGCGTTTTACCCGACGTTATGTGAACAGGGCCTCGCGGCTATACGATGTCATTAATAACCAGTTCTATCGCTGCGCCCTTTTGCATACCCCGCAGTTCCTATCGATTGACTCATCATCCCGCTCGGATGATTTATGAGACGCGGCAGCTAGTGCCTACAAGACATCCGTGTTTGTGCAGGTGAAACAGTGACAGTTCCGACGTAAGAACGAACCCGTTCGAGTCGGCAATCACAGATACTATCGTGTTCCCTACACGGTCCGCGCGAACAGTCATTCCAGTGTGTCTGAGGACGTACATTCGGGCATTGCCTGACAGATGGCGTTTACTGCCAAACACACCGTGGAAGCTTACATTGGCCACACAGATCTCCCGACTTCAAATCATTACAGGCTTAGAGACTTACGTAAAACGAACAATGAACTGTTCTGTACCAAATTCGTTCTACCTTTTACATAGCTCCCAACATCTTTCGGCGTTATATCACGCCATCTTCAGGGAGCTTACATCAATAAAGTACCATGGAAGGAAAGTTTTGCTTATTTTGTTTTTAAACATTCAGGAAACGATAAAGTCGTAAACCAGAGAATGACACGAGTTTATATACATGTCACTGGCAATGACATCATAAATAAGAGTTGGAATTGAGGCAATAAGCCGTGAATGACCCTGTATAAAAGAGAGATTGTTATACCATTTTTTCTGAAATGTCGCTATTCGCATTTTTTTTAATGGCTCGACAGCCCCTAGGGGGCCTTAGGCAGCCTCATTTCTTCGAGGTTTCACGATCACACACTTTAGACACACCACACTCGGTAGGACTCCTCTGGACGAGTGATCAGCCCGTCGCAGAGACCTCTACCTGACAACATACAACAATCACAACAGACAGACATCCATGCCCCCGGTGGGATTCGAACCCGCAATCCCAGTAAGCGAGCGGCCGCAGACCCACGCCTTAGACCGCACGGCCACTGGGATCGGCCTTTACTTGCATACCTTGGGGAAAAGGCTGAGATAAAATTTTTATTAAAACTTGCACCGGAAATTACGATCAATAGGTTATATTGTAAATGAACATGGATCTATTAGCTCAATCTGTTGAACTGGATATATACAATCTAAATACGTCACATTGGACGCTATGCTACAATACCGCCCACCACGCCCACGTGCATCAATATTATAAAACGTACTCAATAATGCCTGTTCCATTTCATCCCACACAGTTTCCCGCAAGCTCGGATTATCTAGACCTCGCAGTTATCAATAATGCAGCCTGCATGCTCGCTTATCAAAGGTCTCTACTCCAAACAGTCAGTCAGCACTCCAGCCGCTCTCTACTCCATACAGTCAGTCAGCACTCCAGCCGCTCTCTACTTCATACAGTCAGTCAGCACTCCACCGCTCTGTACTCCAATACAGTCAGTCAGCACTCCAGCCGCTCTGTACTCCATACAGTCAGTCAGCACTCCAGCCGCTCTGTACTCCATACAGTCAGTCAGCACTCCAGCCGCTCTCTACTCCATACAGTCAGTCAGCACTCCAGCCGCTCTGTACTCCATACAGTCAGTCAGAACTCCAGCCGCTCTGTACTCCATACAGTCAGTCAGCACTCCAACCGCTCTGTACTCCAAAACAGTCAGTCAGCACTCCAGCCGCTCTGTACTCCATACAGTCAGTCAGCACTCCAGCCGCTCTGTACTCCATACAGTCAGTCAGCACTCCAGCCGCTCTGTACTCCATACAGTCAGTCAGCACTCCACCGCTCTGTACTCCATACAGCCAGTCAGCACTCCAGCCGCTCTGTACTCCATACAGTCAGTCAGCACTCCAGCCGCTCTCTACTCCATACAGTCAGTCAGCACTCACCGCTCGTAGTCCATACAGTCAGTCAGCACTCCAGCCGCTCTGTACTCCATACAGTCAGTCAGCACTCCAGCCGCTCTGTACTCCATACAGTCAGTCAGCACTCCAGCCGCTCTCTACTCCATACAGTCAGTCAGCACACCAGCCGCTCTCTACTCCATACAGTCAGTCAGCACTCCAGCCGCTCTCTACTCCATACAGTCAGGTCAGCACTCAGCCGCTCTCTATCCATACAGTCAGTCAGCACTCACCGCTCTGTACTCCCTACATGTCAAGTCAGCACTACCAGCCGCTCTTCTACTCATACAGTCAGTCAGCACTCCAGCCGCTCTGTAACTCCATACAGTTCAGTCAGCACTCCACGCTCCGTACTCCATACAGTCAGTCAGCACTCCAGCCGCTCTGTACTCCATACAGTCAGTCACACTCACCTCTGTAATCCATACATCAGTCAGCACTCCAGCCGCTCTGTACTCCATACATCAGTCAGCACCCAGACCGCTCGACTCATACAGTCAGTCAGCACTCAGCCGCTCTGTACTCATCAGTCAGTCAGCACTACAGCCGCTCTGTACTCATACAGTCAGTCAGCACTCCACCGCTCTCTACTCCATACAGTTCAGTCAGCCTCCACCGCTCTCTACTCCATACAGTCAGTCAGCACTCAGCCGCTCTCTACTCCATACACCAGTCAGCACTCCAGCCGCTCTGTACTCCATACAGTCATCAGCACTCAGCCGCTCTATCATAGTAGTCAGCTAGTCAGCTTTACCATACAGTCAGTCAGCACCCAGCCGCTCTGTACTCCTACAGTCAGTCAGCCTCCAGCGCTCTCTACTCCATAAGTCATCAGCACTCCAGCCGCTCTGTAACACGTTAGGCAGTACTTATACTACATCAGAACCACAATCTACTGTCTTCACGTAGTCAATTACAGGCGGACGACAAAACTACAGATAACTGGAAAATGATGATTCAAGTCTTCTGATGTCAGCTGTGTAGTTGGTAGTTACGGACGTTTCGGAGTATCGTCTTTTATTTAATTTCAGTTCAAACAGCAGGACTCTTCTTGGTACCGACTGACCCTGATGAAATGTAACAGCATCTTTCGAACGTAAGTCTCTAGATGTCAGCTGTGTAGTTGGGTAGATACGGACGTTTCGGAGAATCGTCTTTTAATTCATCTTCAAGTTCACGCAGCAGGACTCTTCTTGGACCGACTAATCTGAGATGTCAGGCTGTGTGGTTGGGTAGATACGGACGTTTCGGAGTATCGTCTTTTAATTCATCTTCAAGTTCACGCAGCAGGACTCTTCTTGGACCGACTGACCCTGATGATAAAGGTAACAGCATCTTTCGAAACGTCAAGTCTTCTGAGTTGTCAGACTGTGTGGTTGGGTAGATACGGATGTTTCGGAGTATCGTCTTTTATTTCATTTTCAAGTTCAAGTAGCAGGACTTATCTTGGACCGACTGACCCTGATGATAAAGGTAAGAGCATCTTTCGAAACGTCGGAAAATATTTACCCAACAACATAGCGTCACATCCCAGAAGACTTGAAACTTTATCAACACCACTGTGAGAACCTCAAATCTCACACAGCTGTGGACTGTTCGGAAGTTAAGCGCTGAATGATGTCAACACTCACTGCATGTCAACACTCACTACATGTCAACACTCACTATATGTCAACACTCACTACATGTCAACACTCACTGCATGTCAACACTCACTGCATGTCAACACTCACTACATGTGAACACTCACTATATGTCAACACTCACTGCATGTCAACACTCACTGCATGTCAACACTCACTGCATGTCAACACTCACTACATGTCAACACTCACGTACATGTCAAACTCACTGCATAATAACTCACTGCATGTCAACTCACTGCATGTCAACACTCACTGCTGTCAACACTCACTGCATGTCAACACTCACTGTATGTCAACACTCATACATGTCAACTCACTACATGTCACACTCATGTCAAACTCACTATATGTCAACACTCACTGCATGTCAACGTCACTGCATGCAACACTCACTGCATGTCCACATCACTACATGTCAACACTCATGCATGTCAACACTCACTGCATTTCAACACTCACTGCATATCACTCACTCACTGCATATCAACACTCACTGCATATCACACTCACTGCATATCAACACTCACTGCATATCAACACTCACTGCATATCAACACTCTGCATATCAACATCACTGCATATCAACCACTACTGCTATCAACACTCACTGATATCAACACTCACTGCATGTCACACTCACTGCATGGTCAACACTTCACTACAGTCACTAATCACTACATGTCAACACTCACTACATGTCAACAGACTCCTACATGTCAACACTCACTGCATATCAACTCACTGCATATCAACACTCACTACATTTTCAACACTCACTACATGTCAACACTCACTGCATGTCAACACTCACTGTATGTCACACTCACTGCATATCAACACTCATGCATATCATACACTCATGCATATCAAACCAACTCACTGCATATCAACACTCACTGCATTAGTCAACACTCACTGCATATCAACACTCACTGCATATAACTCACTCATTCACACTCATACTGTCAACAATACATGCTATAAACACTCACTACATGTCAACACTCACTCTGTCAACACTCACTGCATATCAACACTCACTGCATATCAACACTCACTACATTGTCAACAACTCACTATGTCAACACTCACTGCATGTCAACACTCTGCATATCAACTCTACTGCATATCAACATCATGCATATCAACACTCACTGCAATCAACACTCACTGCATATAACACTCACTGCATATCAACACTCGCTACATGTAAACACTCACTGCATATCAACACTCACTACTGAGACTCATTATTTCCTTTTCACGTTACTTCCCTAGACCCTCGATTTAACGGACAAAAAATTTGACGTGTTTAATTAAAATAAAGTTTGGTTCCTGTCGTAAATTTGTTTCATATTTTTAACAGATAAATTACTGAATGTACATTATAATAATTTATGATACTTATACATTATATAACGTTTTAATACATCCTGTACATTGTGAGTTCGTTATTAATATATGTTTTTAAAGCTTAAAATTCAAATTTATTCACATCTCAATCCAGACAGAACAGTACATAAAAACAGTATTAACTCAAACGCACAAGACACAACAGCACTTGTCCCAATGTATTTTAACTGGAATATATTTGTTACTGTTGATAAACAACGTTCTGACTTCCCCTATGCCATCACTGCCAAGGTCAAAGATGTTCTCGCGAGACAACAACTGTAACTGTTCATCTCTGTATAGCGATTCAGTTACACAGGCTATAAGCAATTTAAATTGCACTGTCTAGTTTATTGACTCTGTGTATTTTTTCTCTATCATTCTTTGTTTCTGAGCATCTTTATCATCTTCTTCTCACCCCGCATTTCCCTCACACACAATCAATCTACCCCCCCCCTCCACCCCAACAGCAATAAGCTACACCCCACCGCCCTGTGTCACTCCATACCTGTAATTAACACATCGGAGGAAAATCCTCTGAAGGTCCCAGAAACAAGATGGCCTTGCGTCTTTTGTTTCCTGACGCTTCCTGTCGGCTCCTGCCATCTGGCACAGCTCTGAAGTCCCACTGCGACCATTAATGCCGCCAATAAAGAATGCCACGGTGTAATTAAGTTTGTTCGTAATACACACGACGCCTAAGCAGGGCTATTGAGAAGTTTCGGGCGCTCGGAACCGGTGACACCGGGAGTGCCAGACAAAAGGTTCCACTGAATAGTACCTATATTCTTTTTGTATGAAGAATAAGAACAAGAAGAATCAGGAGAGTAGAGAGAGGCACTGAATTTATTATTATTATTATTATTATTACTATTATTATATTATTGTAATTAGTTATTGCCTTTATGCAGCATATTTACAATTATATACCTGAAACAAACCGTGTAACTAGGGTTTACAGTGTTACAGCTATTCTGTAGTTACAATTTATGCTACATGTAATGTTACTTCTCATGTTGAATGTTTTGTACTTTTACATCAGTACTTACTAAAGTACTTATTATTATTACTACTACAGGGTGACACAAAATTTACTGCTCTAAAAATTTCCCAGGCTATGCCCGCTCGTACTTCTGGTAAATGCAGGCTGAAATAAAGCTAAGGCTTTGGAAAGTGAAGAAGGTAAGATGATTGGCTGAGCAGCAAGAACGAAGCTCAGAATTTGGGAACAATTTTGTGTCAGGAGGTTACAAACTGCTGTGCAGTGAGGATATGACAGAAGTGGAGAAACAAAATGGCGCAAAGGTAAATCTGTCCTTCTGCACGCCACGAAGGAATAAACGGGGAGCAGAGGTATAGCTCCACTTATACTTAAAATCGGTGTTAGATGTAGCTAAATGGTCGGTCACGCGCCCCAGCCGCTTTACCCCCGCGAAAGAACCCACGTCAATGAAAAATTCCAATGAGACTACCGAGAATCGAACCGCGACCTTCCGGCTTGAAGCGCAGTGCGTCAACAAACTGCGCCACTGCGTACCCCGAATATGGAGTGAGGAGAAAATCTTAAATAACTGCAGTGTGGCTTGGATTAACCTGGCTCAGGTGCGGACATGTTATCCTAACTCTGCTCTTTCGTGGTTTTCTCAGTCCCTCCCGTCGCACGCCCGGACGGTACGTTACACGGGGCCACACCCGCCTCGTCGCACAGATCTTTAAAGATCATAAACAAGCACATGCCAACAAAATGCGCCGATAAACGCAAACCAGAGGTCCATTGCTTTACATCTGTTTTATTTAAACGGCGAGAGACGGTTTTGGAACGTGGGATTTGTGTATACGGAGAGGGAGAATGAGTGGAACAAGAAACAGAGGGTGGAGAGGAGACAAGTTTGGAGCAAAAACAGGGCCAGATACAACAGGGCACCGCTGTGATTAAACAGTGCTGTTGGCGTAATGAGGGTCGGGCGACGTGCTCACTGCAACAGCGACTGAAGTGACTTTAGTCCTTTAGAGCCCAGTGGTAACTATATGTACCACCAGGTTTAACATTTAACAATCTATGTTCTGACACACAATGTATTATGGTTTGTGTGGATCTCAGAACAACAGCGATTATTTCACTGTACAGCATTAACTGACTGTTGTATAACTGAACGGAGTGTGTTACTGCGCGTACGGACTGTATTTATGTGTTTTGTGTGGATCTCAGAACAAACAGCGATTATTTCACTGTACAGCATTAACTGACTGGTTTGTTAACTGAGACGGAGTGTGTTTACTGCGCGGTACGGACTGTATTTATGTGTTTTGTGTGGATCTCAGAACAAACAGCGATTATTTCACTGTACAGCATTAACTGACTGGTTTGTGTATAACTGAGACGGAGTGTGTTTACTGCGCGGTACGGACTGTATTTATGTGTTTTGTGTGGATCTCAGAACAAACAGCGATTATTTCACTGTACAGCATTAACTGACTGGTTTGTATAACTGAGACGGAGTGTGTTTACTGCGCGGTACGGACTGTATTTATGTGTTTTGTGTGGATCTCAGAACAAACAGCGATTATTTCACTGTACAGCATTAACTGACTGGTTTGTATAACTGAGACGGAGTGTGTTTACTGCGCGGTACGGACTGTATTTATGTGTTTTGTGTGGATCTCAGAACAAACAGCAATTATTTCACTGTACAGCATTAACTGACTGGTTTGTATAACTGAGACGGAGTGTGTTTACTGCGCGGTACGGACTGTATTTATGTGTTTTGTGTGGATCTCAGAACAAACAGCATTATTTCACTGTACAGCATTAACTGACTGGTTTGTATAACTGAGACGGAGTGTGTTTACTGCGCGGTACGGACTGTATTTATGTGTTTTGTGTGGATCTCAGAACAAACAGCAATTATTTCACTGTACAGCATTAACTGACTGGTTTGTATAACTGAGACGGAGTGTGTTTACTGCGCGGTACGGACTGTATTTATGTGTTTTGTGTGGATCTCAGAACAAACAGCAATTATTTCACTGTACAGCATTAACTGACTGGTTTGTATAACTGAGACGGAGTGTGTTTACTGCGCGGTACGGACTGTATTTATGTGTTTTGTGTGGATCTCAGAACAAACAGCAATTATTTCACTGTACAGCATTAACTGACTGGTTTGTATAACTGAGACGGAGTGTGTTTACTGCGCGGTACGGACTGTATTTATGTGTTTTGTGTGGATCTCAGAACAAACAGCAATTATTTCACTGTACAGCATTAACTGACTGGTTTGTATAACTGAGACGGAGTGTGTTTACTGCGCGGTACGGACTGTATTTATGTGTTTTGTGTGGATCTCAGAACAAACAGCAATTATTTCACTGTACAGCATTAACTGACTGGTTTGTATAACTGAGACGGAGTGTGTTTACTGCGCGGTACGGACTGTATTTATGTGTTTTGTGTGGATCTCAGAACAAACAGCAATTATTTCACTGTACAAGCATTAACTGACTGGTTTGTATAACTGAGACGGAG
Organism: Reticulitermes speratus; assembly: GCA_021186555.1. NCBI lineage: Eukaryota > Metazoa > Arthropoda > Insecta > Blattodea > Rhinotermitidae > Reticulitermes > Reticulitermes speratus. Next base: position 39,058,878 of record JAJKFL010000011.1, on the reverse strand, counting down.
TGTGTTTACTGCGCGGTACGGACTGTATTTATGTGTTTTGTGTGGATCTCAGAACAAACAGCAATTATTTCACTGTACAGCATTAACTGACTGGTTTGTATAACTGAGACGGAGTGTGTTTACTGCGCGGTACGGACTGTATTTATGTGTTTTGTGTGGATCTCAGAACAAACAGCGATTATTTCACTGTACAACATTAACTGACCGGTTTGTATAACTGAGACGGAGTGTGTTTACTGCGCGGTACGGACTGTATTTATGTGTTTTGTGTGGATCTCAGAACAAACAGCGATTATTTCACTGTACAACATTAACTGATTTGTTTGTATAACTGAGACGGAGTGTTTACTGCGCGGTACGAGCTGAGTCCTTGTATAAGCAGATACGTTTCGTCTTTAGAGGGTCCAGCTGCTTCAGTGTAATGTCACGCACCAGGTGTCAGACGTTTAGCCGAAGTTGTCGCACGCTATTTGTATGATAACAACATGGCGGATGCGCAAATATGCGTACCTCAAGCAACGCTGGCGACACATTCTTTGGACTGTAGTATTATGGGGTGTGACGCTGCGTCACTGCAGTTGCCGACGTTTCGAAAGAACGTATTCTCTTCATCTTTAAGGGTTCAGTAGGCATGATTAACCCTTTAAGGACGAAACGTAATCCATCATATATAAAGATACAGTCCGTACCGCGCAGTAAAACACTCCGTCTCAGTTATACAAAACCAGTCAGTTAATGCTGTACAGTGAAATAATCGCTGTTTGTTCTGAGATCCACACAAAACACATAAATACAGTCCGTACCGCGCAGTAAACACACTCCGTCTCAGTTATACAAACCAGTCAGTTAATGCTGTACAGTGAAATAATCGCTGTTTGTTTGAGATCCACACAAAACACATAAATACAGTCCGTACCGCGCAGTAAACACACTCCGTCTCAGTTATACAAACCAGTCAGTTAATGCTGTACAGTGAAATAATCGCTGTTTGTTCTGAGATCCACACAAAACACATACAGTCCGTACCGCGCAGTAAACACACTCCGTCTCAGTTATACAAACCAGTCAGTTAATGCTGTACAGTGAAATAATCGCTGTTTGTTCTGAGATCCACACAAAACACATAAATACAGTCCGTACCGCGCAGTAAACACACTCCGTCTCAGTTATACAAACCAGTCAGTTAATGCTGTACAGTGAAATAATCGCTGTTTGTTCTGAGATCCACACAAAACACATAAATACAGTCCGTACCGCGCAGTAAACACACTCCGTCTCAGTTATACAAACCAGTCAGTTAATGCTGTACAGTGAAATAATCGCTGTTTGTTCTGAGATCCACACAAAACAACATACAGTCCGTACCGCGCAGTAAACACACTCCGTCTCAGTTATACAAACCAGTCAGTTAATGCTGTACAGTGAAATAATCGCTGTTTGTTCTGAGATCCACACAAAACACATAAATACAGTCCGTACCGCGCAGTAAACACACTCCGTCTCAGTTATACAAACCAGTCAGTTAATGCTGTACAGTGAAATAATCGCTGTTTGTTCTGAGATCCACACAAAACACATACAGTCCGTACCTCGCAGTAAACACACTCCTTCTCAGTTATACAAACCAGTCAGTTAATGTTGTACAGTGAAATAATCGCTGTTTGTTCTGAGATCCACACAAAACACATAAATACAGTCCGTACCGCGCAGTAAACACACTCCGTCTCAGTTATACAAACCAGTCAGTTAATGCTGTACAGTGAAATAATCGCTGTTTGTTCTGAGATCCACACAAAACACATACAGTCCGTACCGCGCAGTAAACACACTCCGTCTCAGTTATACAAACCAGTCAGTTAATGTTGTACAGTGAAATAATCGCTGTTTGTTCTGAGATCCACACAAAACACATACAGTCCGTACCGCGCAGTAAACACACTCCGTCTCAGTTATACAAACCAGTCAGTTAATGTTGTACAGTGAAATAATCGCTGTTTGTTCTGAGATCCACACAAAACACATAAATACAGTCCGTACCGCGCAGTAAACACACTCCGTCTCAGTTATACAAACCAGTCAGTTAATGCTGTACAGTGAAATAATCGCTGTTTGTTCTGAGATCCACACAAAACACATAAATACAGTCCGTACCGCGCAGTAAACACACTCCGTCTCAGTTATACAAACCAGTCAGTTAATGCTGTACAGTGAAATAATCGCTGTTTGTTCTGAGATCCACACAAAACACATAAATACAGTCCGTACCGCGCAGTAAACACACTCCGTCTCAGTTATACAAACCAGTCAGTTAATGTTGTACAGTGAAATAATCGCTGTTTGTTCTGAGATCCACACAAAACACATAAATACATAATGTGGGCAGAACGTAGAATTGTTAATGTTAAACGTGGTGGTACATATACTTACCACTGGGCTTTAGAGAATATAGTCTTCATAGAAAGACAACATGACATCTGCAATAATACAAACACTCATGTTCAACTAGAACCTACTGCGGTTGCACAGTATTCTTGCTAAATCTCTCCTCCCAGCTCAACGCACAATTTCGATATCCTCTCCCTCACTCTCACAAACCCGACTCACCTCATCTAAGCCTATGTACCTTTATGCCCTTCTCGCTGTAAGCTACGGCCCCAGTTTTTCCCACAGTCTTCATCCGATGCAACGTAATCCGTGACATTGACCATGCGGTTAAAGAAGTTGTCTTGATCGATGGAGCCATCTCGTGTCAGGCTTCAAACTACTGTTACAGTTCGCGTACTGTAATAACCCCCCCCCTCGGATAAACACGAAATTATACCAGATCCATGGACATGACACAGACATATGACAGATATGACACAGACATATGACAGATATGACACGGACCCTCAAAAGTTTACACACGGTCAACGCGTTTCCCAACTTTTATGAAGCCCGAAGGTTCATTATCGCGATCACAACAGCCCATTCTCAAGTACATATATATACACACATATATATATACATAAACACTTATATACATACACACACATACATACACATACATACATATATACAAACATATATATACATATACATACATATATACACACACATACATATATACACACATACATATATACATACGTACATACATACATATAAATACATACATACATATATATACATACATACACATACATACATATAAACATACATATATAAATATACATACATATATACACACATACATACACACATATATACATACATAGATACACGCATAAATACATACATACGTACATATATACATACACACATACATACATACGTACATATATACATACATAGATACACGCATAAATACATATATATACATATACATACATATATACACACACACATACATATATACACACATATATATATACGTACATACATATATACATACGTACCTACATACATATAAATACATACATACATATATATACATACATACATACATATAAACATACATATATAAATATACATACATATATACACACATACATACATACATACATACATACATACATATAAATACATACATACATATATATATACATACATACACATACATACATATAAACATACATATATAAATATACATACATATATACACACATACATACACACATATATACATACATAGATACACGCATAAATACATACATACGTACATATATACATACACACATACATACATACGTACATATATACATACATAGATACACGCATAAATACATATATATACATATACATACATATATACACACACACATACATATATACACACATATATATATACGTACATACATATATACATACGTACCTACATACATATAAATATATACATACATATATACATACATACACATACATACATATAAACATACATATATAAATATACATACATATATAACACACATACATACATACATACATACATACATACATATACACATACATACATACACACATACATACATAAGCTACAAAATAATTACAGCATAATTTCGGTCTACAGTACAATTCATGTAGTCAGTCATTAAGTAATATTCCAGGTACAATTTGGCCTCCCGTTTGTCCATCCCCCTAGCGGAAACACACTAACTGACCGAACATTTTATATCCCTCGTGTCAGTAATTACCTGTGCGATCGCTCTCGTGTCGCCGGCAGCTAAGCAATCGCTAATTACTGTGAAATGTGTCCGTTTAGTCTTTTAATTCTCCTTTACGTGTGCGTCTGGGGGTTGGGGAGGGTGTGCTGCCTGTGTGCTGTTTGTGTCGGCCACAGCCTAATTTAATGGCACTTGAACAAACGTGCGTCAAGCAAGGACCATAATGGGCCCAACATAATTAAATGAACGCATAACAGGAAGGCCGTGTCGTAAAAAAAATTATTTGACATATTTCCAAAAAAAAGTAATACTGAGCAAAACTTAATACTGCATCTGATGGAGCACGTAACGTTCATAGACAGGGCGACGCACGTAACATTCATAGACAGGGCGACGCACGTAACATTCATAGACAGTGCGACGCACGTAACGTTCATAGACAGGGCGACGCACGTAACATTCATAGACAGGGCGACGCACGTAACGTTCATAGACAGGGCGACGCACGTAACATTCATAGACAGGGCGACGCACGTAACATTCATAGACAGTGCGACGCACGTAACGTTCATAGACAGGGCGACGCACGTAACATTCATAGACAGGGCGACGCACGTAACGTTCATAGACAGTGCGACGCACGTAACATTCATAGACAGGGCGACGCACGTAACATTCATAGACAGGGCGACGCACGTAACATTCATAGACAGTGCGACGCACGTAACATTCATAGACAGGGCGACGCACGTAACATTCATAGACAGTGCGACGCACGTAACATTCATAGACAGGGCGACGCACGTAACATTCATAGACAGGGCGACGCACGTAACATTCATAGACAGTGCGACGCACGTAACATTCATAGACAGGGCGACGCACGTAACATTCATAGACAGGGCGACGCACGTAACATTCATAGACAGGGCGACGCACGTAACATTCATAGACAGGGCGACGCACGTAACATTCATAGACAGGGCGACGCACGTAACATTCATAGACAGTGCGACGCACGTAACATTCATAGACAGGGCGACGCACGTAACATTCATAGACAGGGCGACGCACGTAACATTCATAGACAGGGCGACGCACGTAACATTCATAGACAGGGCGACGCACGTAACATTCATAGACAGGGCGACGCACGTAACATTCATAGACAGGGCGACGCACGTAACATTCATAGACAGGGCGACGCACGTAACATTCATAGACAGGGCGACGCACGTAACATTCATGGACAGGGCGACGCACGTAACATTCATAGACAGGGCGACGCACGTAACATTCATAGACAGGGCGACGCACGTAACATTCATAGACAGGGCGACGCACGTAACATTCATAGACAGGGCGACGCACGTAACATGGAATTACAGACCTGCTGAGATGATTTTGAGGCCGGCGCTGTCATGACGTCGCCTTAACTAAGAGCACAAGAAGAGAGAGACCTTGAGTCAATGTGACGCTTACGTCCGTCCTGATCAGAGAACACCGCGCTTATCGCAGAGCGAAAAAAGAAGCCGGCCGACCCGCGCATGCGCACAGCAGCACATTACATTTGAGTGTTTCTGAATTATTTTTCAGGATTATACGTGATAAACGTTTCATTGAAGTACAAGAACGGTGACGGGTTTGAGCGGTTTGAGCTATGTTTGTAGTACTCGTTAGATGTTAGCTCAATAACCACTACTCTTAAGAAATTCATCATTCATCCTGAAGCTATTAACGCCTCAAGAAAGATGCTGTGGAGTACCGCGTGAACATTTTTATCCTCGTCACGTACTGGGTTATTTACATTTGTCCTTTTAAATTCAACGCAGATGGCGGCAATGTAATGAGATTTGTACTACAAACGATTAGAGGTTAGGACTTTGCGCATGCGCAGTAACATCAGTGGCAAGCAGGTGTGCAAACGAACACAAGGTCTAAAAGAGGAACAAACCCCGTAGAGAAATCGAGCTGTCTCAACAAAATATCAACTTTATGCTCGGCAACGTGGAAATAGTTCAGGATTAAAAAAAAAACTTTCTTAAATTAACAACAATTTTGTTTCTAGGCATCCATTATAGTTTAATGCATAAACAATATGTGTGTCGACGACTTAACTACTATCCACAGTGTGAGTTAATCAACATTTTTATTTATTTAATTAGCAATAAATTCGCCCACAGCAATAGTACAAAGTTTAACCCTCTAAAGCCCAGTGGTTACTATATGTACCACCATGTTTAACATTCACAAATTCTACGTTCTGCCCACACAGTGTATTTATGTGTTTTGTGTGGATCTCAGAACAAACAGCGATTATTTCACTGTACAGCATTAACTGACTGGTTTGTGTAACTGAGACGGAGTGTGTTTACTGCGCGGTACGGACTGTATTTATGTGTTTTGTGTGGATCTCAGAACAAACAGCGATTATTTCACTGTACAGCATTAACTGACTGTTGTATAACTGAGACGAGTGTGTTAACTGCGCGTAACGGACTGTATTTATTGTTTTTGTGGATCTCAGAAAAACAGCGATTATTTCACCTGTACAACATTAACTGACTGTTGTATACGAGACGAGTGTTTAACTGCCGATTACGGACTGTATTTATGTGTTTTGTGTGGATCTCAGAACAAACAGCGATTATTTCACTGTACAGCATTAACTGACTGGTTTGTATAACTGAGACGGAGTGTGTTTACTGCGCGGTACGGACTGTATTTATGTGTTTTGTGTGGATCTCAGAACAAACAGCGATTATTTCACTGTACAGCATTAACTGACTGGTTTGTATAACTGAGACGGAGTGTGTTTACTGCGCGGTACGGACTGTATTTATGTGTTTTGTGTGGATCTCAGAACAAACAGCGATTATTTCACTGTACAACATTAACTGACTGGTTTGTATAACTGAGACGGAGTGTGTTTACTGCGCGGTACGGACTGTATTTATGTGTTTTGTGTGGATCTCAGAACAAACAGCGATTATTTCACTGTACAGCATTAACTGACTGGTTTGTATAACTGAGACGGAGTGTGTTTACTGCGCGGTACGGACTGTATTTTATGTGTTTTGTGTGGATCTCAGAACAAACAGCGATTATTTCACTGTACAGCATTAACTGACTGGTTTGTATAACTGAGACGGAGTGTGTTTACTGCGCGGTACGGACTGTATTTATGTGTTTTGTGTGGATCTCAGAACAAACAGCGATTATTTCACTGTACAGCATTAACTGACTGTTTGTATAACTGAGACGGAGTGTGTTTACTGCGCGGTACGGACTGTATTTATGTGTTTTGTGTGGATCTCAGAACAAACAGCGATTATTTCACTGTACAACATTAACTGACTGGTTTGTATAACTGAGACGGAGTGTGTTTACTGCGTGGTACGGACTGAGTTTTTATACAAAACAGACACGTTTCGTCTGTAAAGGGTTAACACAGTAACAGTCATGTCCATATGTAATATCTGGTAGCCAGTAGCATTCATAATGTGCTGACAGCACACGACATTACACAGTTAATGCTCGTGATGGCATTGGCCGAAGGACATTCTCATATTGCTCTATCGATGCAGTTTCAGTGTTCAGTTTCACATCAAACACCCAACGCTGTAAGTTTTAGAACCCACAACAATCTATTGTAGCTTATACTACTGTCTTTTATAGCGGGACTTAATAGAGAACACCGAGAGACATTATAACATTTACTATTTCTTTCCCATGACGCAACAGCCCCTTGGGGGCCTAGGCCTCCTCATTATCGGGACTTCACGATCACACTCAAACACACCACACTCGGTAGGACTCCTCTGGACGAGGGACCAGCTCCCGCATAGACCTTTACCTGACAACACACAACACTCACAACAGACAGACATCCATGTCCCCGCGGGATTCGAACCCGCAATCCCTGCAAGCTAGCGGCCGCAGACCCACGCCTTAGACCGCGCGGCCACTGCGATCGGCTAATTCACTAAATACTCTGACCACAACCGCTACAGAGATGCGGAGCAGTGCGGTACAGTTCTTGGATGCAATTACAAATACACTTCTCACGCACATGAGTACAACTGAATGACTTGATTTGAGTTATTGTCCTTCTCCCTCCAACATTCTACGACACTAAGGCCGGCGACGATACTTCGGGAGAACTGTCGTGACGCTAACGAGCTGTCGGTTAAGATTATACAGCGTCGGTGTAGTACTGGGAGAAAAACCTGTCCCAGTGACACTTTGTACACCACAAATCCTACTTGTACTCGCCTCTCCGCGGCGTCCGAAAGTAAGGAACAGTGACTTCTTATAGTAAACTAAAATGGAATATAAATAAAATCGCCCGTAATTTGTAAAAAGGGCCCAAAAAATATCAATTTTACCGGAGAAGCAAGAAGGTGGGTCTGTTTTACACATGACAAATGTTTTGACAGTTACGATATCGCGCATGTATCTTGGTTATTCTTGAAGATGGAGTTATCTTTGTACATATCGTAGAAGGTCATTAGTTGAATGATTTGCTACACATAATTGAATTATCTCAAAGTGTCTGTTAGGCCCTTTCTACAAAACAGGGACGGAATGCTTTTGTAAGGTGTGGATGTTTTTGTAATGTGTGAACGGAGTTCTAATATGTGTACTTGTATTTACTGTATGTATTTTGTTTTGTATGTGTAAGGGTGTTTTTGTAAGGTGTGGATGTTTTTGTAATGTGTGTACGGTGTTCTAATATGTGTACTTGTATTTACTGTATGTATTTTGATTACTGTATGTAATTTGTTTACTGTATGTATTTTGTTTTGTATGTGTAAGGGTGTTTTTGTAAGGTGTGAACGGAGTTCTAATATGTGTACTTGTATTTACTGTATGTATTTTGTTTTGTATGTGTAAGGGTGTTTTTGTAAGGTGTGGATGTTTTTGTAAGGTGTGGATGCTTTTGTAATGTGTGTACGGTGTTCTAATGTGTGAACTTGTATTTACTGTATGTATTTGATTACTGTATGTAATTTGTTTACTGTATGTATTTTGTTTTGTATGTGTAAGGGTGTTTTTGTAAGGTGTGAACGGTGTTCTAATGTGTGAACTTGTATTTACTGTATGTATTTTGATTACTGTATGTAATTTGTTTACTGTATGTATTTTGTTTTGTATGTGTAAGGGTGTTTTGTAAGGTGTGAACGGTGTTCTAATGTGTGAACTTGTATTTACTGTATGTAATTTGTTTACTGTATGTATTTTGTTTTGTATGTGTATGGGTGTTTTTGTAAGGTGTGAACGGTGTTCTAATGTGTGAACTTGTATTTACTGTATGTATTTTGCTTTGTATGTGTAAGGGTGTTTTTGTAAGGTGTGAACGGTGTTCTAATGTGTGAACTTGTATTTACTGTATGTATTTTGCTTTGTATGTGTAAGGGTGTTTTTGTAAGGTGTGGATGTTTTTGTAAGGAGTGGATGCTTTTGTAAGGTGTGGATGTTTTTGTAATGTGTGTACGGTGTTCTAATGTGTGTACTTGTATTTACTGTATGTATTTTGCTTTGTATGTGTAAGGGTGTTTTTGTAAGGTGTGGATGTTTTTGTAAGGAGTGGATGCTTTTGTAATGTGTGTACGGTGTTCTAATGTGTGAACTTGTATTTACTGTATGTATTTTGATTACTGTATGTAATTTGTTTACTGTATGTATTTTGTTTTGTATGTGTAAGGGTGTTTTTGTAAGGTGTGAACGGTGTTCTAATGTGTGAACTTGTATTTACTGTATGTATTTTGATTACTGTATGTAATTTGTTTACTGTATGTATTTTGTTTTGTATGTGTATGGGTGTTTTTGTAAGGTGTGAACGGTGTTCTAATGTGTGAACTTGTATTTACTGTATGTATTTTGCTTTGTATGTGTAAGGGTGTTTTTGTAAGGTGTGAACGGTGTTCTAATGTGTGAACTTGTATTTACTGTATGTATTTTGCTTTGTATGTGTAAGGGTGTTTTTGTAAGGTGTGGATGTTTTTGTAAGGAGTGGATGCTTTTGTAATGTGTGTACGGTGTTCTAATGTGTGAACTTGTATTTACTGTATGTATTTTGATTACTGTATGTAATTTGTTTACTGTATGTATTTTGTTTTGTATGTGTAAGGGTGTTTTTGTAAGGTGTGAACGGTGTTCTAATGTGTGAACTTGTATTTACTGTATGTATTTTGATTACTGTATGTAATTTGTTTACTGTAAAGTATTTTGTTTTGTATGTGTATGGGTGTTTTTGTAAGGTGTGAACGGTGTTCTAATGTGTGAACTTGTATTTACTGTATGTATTTTGCTTTGTATGTGTAAGGGTGTTTTTGTAAGGTGTGAACGGTGTTCTAATGTGTGAACTTGTATTTACTGTATGTATTTTGCTTTGTATGTGTAAGGGTGTTTTTGTAAGGTGTGGATGTTTTTGTAAGGAGTGGATGCTTTTGTAAGGTGTGGATGTTTTTGTAATGTGTGTACGGTGTTCTAATGTGTGTACTTGTATTTACTGTATGTATTTTGCTTTGTATGTGTAAGGGTGTTTTTGTAAGGTGTGGATGTTTTTGTAAGGAGTGGATGCTTTTGTAAGGTGTGGATGTTTTTGTAATGTGTGTACGGTGTTCTAATGTGTGTACTTGTATTTACTGTATGTATTTTGCTTTGTATGTGTAAGGGTGTTTTTGTAAGGTGTGGATGTTTTTGTAAGGAGTGGATGCTTTTGTAATGTGTGTACGGTGTTCTAATGTGTGAACTTGTATTTACTGTATGTATTTTGATTACTGTATGTAATTTGTTTACTGTATGTATTTGTTTTGTATGTGTAAGGGTGTTTTGTAAGGTGTGAACGGTGTTCTAATGTGTGAACTTGTATTTACTGTATGTATTTTGATTACTGTATGTAATTTGTTTACTGTATGTATTTTGTTTTGTATGTGTATGGGTGTTTTTGTAAGGTGTGAACGGTGTTCTAATGTGTGAACTTGTATTTACTGTATGTATTTTTGCTTTGTATGTGTAAGGGTGTTTTTGTAAGGTGTGAACGGTGTTCTAATGTGTGAACTTGTATTTACTGTATGTATTTTGCTTTGTATGTGTAAGGGTGTTTTTGTAAGGTGTGGATGTTTTTGTAAGGAGTGGATGCTTTTGTAAGGTGTGATGTTTTTGTAATGTGTGTACGGTGTTCTAATGTGTGTACTTGTATTTACTGTAAGGTATTTGCTTTGTATGTGTAAGGTGTTTTTGTAAGGTGTGGTATTTTTTGTAAGGTGTGGATGCTTTTGTAAGGTGTGATGTTTTTGTAATGTGTGTACGGTGTTCTAATGCAGTAAGTAATAATAATAATAATAATAATATAGATAAAAATTTGGAAAAAATCGTCCAGTATCACGTGACGGATGATGCAGGCAGCTGATACACTCTCTGCTCTGTTACAGTCGTGAGGAACCTGAGCAATGCGCCTGTACAACTTTGTTAGGCGCCTTCAGCTGAGGTGTCAATCCATCCTTCAGGGGCAGCACCTCTCGGTTACAAAGGGCACATTGTGTACACAACGCATTGTTGTGACGTCTAAATTTTGTCGAGTTTAAACAGCTTCATGCAGGAACATGATCACCGAAGACAATAGCACCGCGGAGGGACATTGTGCGTGTACAGTAACTGCCAGTGGCAAATGGACCCCTTGCACTTTGCATTACGCATTGTGTACACGCTCCAGGTCGCGAACCCAAGTACCTGCCCAGAACAAACTTCTACAAAAGTGACTACTTTTGAACACAAACATTAACCCAGTGGCGAAAAGGTGAAGCAAGTGGCGGGCCGAATGTATAATTTTGAAAATCAAAGCGAGACACACATAATTTTATGCAATATAAAGGGTTGTTGTATTCAACAAAATTAAACACACCACCAAGAAAACTTCACACCTTCAATACTTAAGTCAAAATGTTATATTATTTAATTAGTTGACTGTGCCTAATTACGAACAGCGACAACGTTTAACATTTCTACTATATGCAAGTTAAGTCGATCCCGGTGGCCGCGTTGTCTAAGGCGTGGGTCTGCGGTCGTTCGGTTGCTGAGACTCCGACTCGAATCCCGCCGGGGTCATGGATGTCTGTCTCTTGTGATTGTTGTGTGTTGTCAGGTAGAGGTCACTGCGTCGGACTGATCACTGTTCCAGGGGAGTCCTACCGAGTGTGGTGTGTCTGAATGTGATCGTTAAACCTCAATAATGAGGAGGCCGTAGCCCAGTAGGGGTTGTTGTGCCATGAAAAAAAAGCTATTTACAGTAAGCCCTCGATTTAACGGACTAATTAGGGGAAGGTTTGTCCGCTATTGCCGAAAGTCCGTTAAATCGAATGTATTTTAAAAACATACATTAATAACGAACTTACAATGTACAGGGTGTATTAAAATGTTATTATAATGTATAAGTATCAATAAAATATTATTATAATGTACATTCAGCAATTTATACACGTCACTAAAACAGCTGTTACAAATATGAAAATAAATTTACGACAGAAACCAAAATTTATTTTAATTCAATACGTCAAATTTTTTTGTCCGTTAAATCCGAAGTCCGTTAAATCGAGGGCCTGCTGTATATTAAAATTCCCACCAATATTGGCTGGAGGCACGCGGTGGCGCATTTGATTGATGCACTTATCTACAAGCAGGAAGGTCGCGGGTTCGATTCCCTATGGTGCCATTGAAATTTTTCATTGACATAATCCTTCCGGCCGCACTATGGCCCTGGGGTCGAGTCAGCGTCTAACAGAAATGAGTACCTGGAATATATCCTGGGGGTAAAGGCGGCCGGTGCGTAGGGCTGACAACCTTACCACCTTCATGTGCCGATTGTCTATAAATCTGGGAGCCTCAACCTCCTGGAGCCCGAAAGGCTAAGTTTAACTTTTACCGGTATTGGTTTGGATTCAATATAAGAAAGAGCTGTAGTGACTGAGGACAACTTGTGATCGTGACTATCGCAAAGTGTACGATCGTCGCTGCAGGCGGTTAATTGCGAATTACGATCAGTAACGCTGCATACACCGAGGGTGTTTAGAGGTGAGAAATGGGAAAGTTAAAAATGTTTAATTGGAGACAGAAAATCGTAGTCAGACACAAAGCTCGGCTGGCCAGGTCTGTCGCTCACATCAGGGAAGTTCATAAGATGAGTGTCGACAATGGGTGCCATACGAAACCTGCCCCAGTCTACCCAAATTGTCCATACAGTTAGACCAATTTACAAAACTCCATTATTTCAGGCTTCCGCCGTGATGTTGACTCGGGTCAAGAGTCCGAGTGGGACTCTTGACCCGAGAGGATGGGATCCATACGTTGTCCCGAAACGTCGGTAGACAATTTCCACACGACGCCGTGTAATACCCCAGAAGACCGCAGATATCTTCTACAAAATTCCATCTGCTTGAGCAATCATTCCGTTTGTTGAAGACCAAAATCATTTTATAACTTGATACAGTGTTGTTAAATAGTTAATCAGAAATACAGACATAAGATAGGAAGCCTTAGTTTTGATTAACTGCCACCAGATCGGCGCCACATGCACGAAATTAGACACATGTTAGGTCTGTTATTTTTAGAGCGTCGTTCTGGTTCCTTTGGATCTGTTTAGTTCCACTCAGCAACACCAGGTGGCAAGACACGACACTAAAAAACAGAAAACAAACAAGTCTCGAACTGAGGTTACGCTAAACAAAGATTTTTCCCTCACACAGCAATAAAAACTGTTGTACAACTAATAATATAAATAGAACATTTCTAAACAAAAAAGCATCCTCTACCTTGTCTTTCAACCCCTAAGAGATGGCAGTCTTCTTTATAGTTTGACAACTCACAGCTCCACCCCTCTTCAGGAAGACAGATGGTGTAAATGAGGCACAAAGCCGGCTTGAGATTTTGTTTAACATCCTTTCTTTCAGGGATATGTCCGTCAGTCGACGGAACACTGACAAACAGGGCAGCTACAGACCCCACTGCAACACGACTCATACCTTGTGTGAAGGGACCGCTTGAAGTTTCGAACGGAAACCGTCCGTCTTACACAGGTTTCAAGTGACTGTAGTCTGTCCAGCCATGTAAATGCTGGAACTGCATAAGAAAACGCAGGCCTGATACGCACTGTCAATTTACATTTATGATTACAGGCTTCCGTAGCGATGTTGATGTCATCTGCGTTCTTCTGGGTATACGTGCCGAGTGTAATCCTTTACCGACGTTTCGGGGAAACGTATCGGTTCCATCTTCAAGGGTAAAGAATTCCAATAAGAAAGCAATCCTTTACCGATGTTTCGGGAGAACGTATCGGTCCCATTTACAAGGGTCAAGAATTCCAAGCAGAAAGCAATCCTTTACCGACGTTTCGGGACAACGTATCGGTCACATTTACAAGGGTCAAGAATTCCAATAAGAAAGCAATCCTTTACCGAAGTTTCGGAGAACGTATCGGTCACATTTACAAGGATCGAGAAGTCCAAGAAGAAATCAATCCTTTACCGACGTTTCGGGACAACGTATCGGTGCCATTTACAAGGATCGAGAAGTCCAAGAAGAAATCAATCCTTTACCGACGTTTCGGGACAACGTATCGGTGCCATTTTCAAGGGTCAAGAAGTCCAAGAAGAAATCAATCCCTTACCGACGTTTCGGGACAACGTATCGGTGCCATTTTCAAGGTCAAGAAGTCCAAGAAGAAATCAATCCCTTACCGACGTTTCGGGACAACGTATCGGTGCCATTTTCAAGGGTCAAGAAGTCCAAGAAGAAATCAATCCCTTACCGACGTTTCGGGACAACGTATCGGTGCCATTTTCAAGGGTCAAGAAGTCCAAGAAGAAATCAATCCCTTACCGACGTTTCGGGACAACGTATCGGTGCCATTTTCAAGGATCAAGAAGTCCAAGAAAAGTCAATCCTTTACCGACGTTTCGGGACAACGTATCGGTGCCATTTTCAAGGGTCAAGAAGTCCAAGAAGAAATCAATCCCTTACCGACGTTTCGGGACAACGTATCGGTGCCATTTCAAGGGTCAAAAAGTCCAAGAAGAAATCAATCCCTTACCGACGTTTCGGGACAACGTATCGGTGCCATTTTCAAGGTCAAGAAGTCCAAGAAGAAATCAATCCCTTACCGACGTTTCGGGACAACGTATCGGTGCCATTTTCAAGGGTCAAGAAGTCCAAGAAGAAATCAATCCCTTACCGACGTTTCGGGACAACGTATCGGTGCCATTTTCAAGGATCAAGAAGTCCAAGAAGAAATCAATCCTTTACCGACGTTTCGGGACAACGTATCGGTACCATCTTCAAGGGTCAAGAAGTCCATGAAGAAAAGGACTTCTTCAACCTTGAAGATGGGACCGATACGTTGTCCCGAAACGTCGGTAAAGGATTACCACACGACGCTGCGTAATATCCCTGAAAAGCGCACATCTCCATGTACGTTTATATTACCGTAAGCATATGGTATATCTTTCAAAGTTCCACAACCTCATCATTTGATTGAGATTCGTGAAACAAGACAGTAGTTTGCAAATTGTGTACTCAGTGCCGTAGTACTGCCTTTATTTACCAAGGCGTTTTTTACTTTCGAAATGTCCTACTGTTTACGGAAAGCGCGTAAATTTAATTTAATTTACGCCCATAAACAAGTGCGGTGTTCAGTAAGACGAAGTCACGTAACTCACTTCTGTTCAACAGCATTAAGAATTTTGGCACGTCGGTCAAGAGACGCACAAAGTACGTGCAGAACGTCAGTTACGCCCTTTAGTGTCACTGCTACTGGAGCGGAATTTTCACGAAACTCACACTTGCTCAAACATTCTATTTGTGTAAATAACTCCCATACCGAATTTCTTGAAAATCCAACAAACGATTTAGTCGCCGATACTGCGTCACAGACGGACAGACGGACGTGGTTTCCACACAAGGCTTTCTTTACATCCTTCTGTTTCTACCCCATAAATAGCGCCTAAAAAAATCAACTCCACCACATCGCAGCAACAAATATACCTGAAACAGCGTGCCTGAAATGTCCCTGGCTCGAATCCACAGCTCTGTTAGTTGCATTCCATTATAAGGGAATTCTGTCTCCGTGATAGCTCAGTTAGTATAGTGACTAAGTTCCGTGTCACAGAATTTCGTTATCACCAACGTCCAGGCCAGCTCTAGACAGCCTCATGTCCAGTGGGTAAATTGGGTAAAGCGGCCGGAGGGTAAAGCTGAGCACCCGCTCGTATCTAATGCCAGTTTAAGAATACGCCGTGTTACACATAATTCACCTTTTCATTGTAACGCAATCATAGGACGAAAGGGGAAAGACACAGAAGTGTACAAAAAAAAATGAGGAAATGTCTCACCGTAAAATTTTACCAGCATTTGTCCACTAGTACAGTCGAACTCTGTTATAAAGTCATGAAAGGGACTGAACATTTTGTGTCGTTATAAACGAGTGTCGTTATAACCGAGAAATATAATAAAATAATCTTTCTTACGCATCTTTAACATTTCCTCACAACATACAGGGTGAGGCAGAAAAACACAGTAGAATTTGCAATTACGAAACAGGGTTTATAAACGTCACTAACCGCCACTGACTCCAAATTTATACAGTAAACATCGACCCCTTATCTAAACGACTCCAAGCAACACAATTAAAAGTTATACTGCGTTTTGATACGCCGAAACCCCGTCTCACGGAACTCAATTATGCTTCGCGTAATGAAGATCCAGCCAGTCTGCTAAACTGCAAGAGGCAGCCGCCAAACAGTCGCTACGATATCAAATAATTGGACGCAAGTCTCACGTTTCCAGGCACCGTGTTCATGCATTCGGTAGTCTGTCAGCGAGCCGACATGTTTCGTAACAGGATATTCGTATTCTTTCATTGTATCAAATTTATTTACCAACTTTCGTAACTTCCAAACACTTGACGTGGGACTGACGTAAATGAGACACTTAAAAATCATTAACGCTTTGATGGCCGAAAGAGAGACTAAGAGACAGAGAGAAAAAGATAAACAGTGCAGAGAGAGGGCAGTGAAAGGCACTAAATTTATTATTATTATTATTATTATTATTATTATTATTATTATTATTAACGCCGATCCCAGTGGCCGTGCCGTCTAAGGCGTGGGTCTTCGGCCGCTCACTTACTAGGATTTCGGGTTCGAATCCCACAGGGGGCATGGATGTCTGTCTGTTGTGTGTTGTCAGGTAGAGGTCTCTGCGACGGGCTGATCACTCGTCCAGAGGAGTCCTACCGAGTGTGGTGTGTCTAGAGTGTGATCGTGAAGCCTCGACGAAACGAGGAGACCCAGGCCCATATAGGGCTGTCGAGCCATAGGGAAAAAAAATTATTATTAGCTCTATGCTATAATCAAGTCCTTTCCCCAGACAGTAATGGCTATAGTTAAGCTAACGCTCTTCAAGTACTTAATTTACGTACTTTAGATGAATGAAGATATCAAGTTGATGCAATTTTTGTATATTGATGTTCTTTTTGGGGATCTAAATCCTGTTCATCTACCTTGGACATTATCGGTCTACGAGTTCCCACTCGGAACCTCCCAGACTTTCCTCTGTTTCACGTCAGTTCGTCCTATAAAAATTGTCCCTCCGGCCGCTGTGTAACTGCGGCAAATTCAGTTTGTAATCAACTGGATGTCTTCAGAAGGCAAATTGTCACACTTAGTGAGACGTGATGTTATCTTAGTACATTATTACAAGGTGTCCTAATTAATTACTTAATTATTTTTTATTTGTTTGTTTTGGTTGTGTTTGTTTCATTTGTGTCTTGTTTATTGTCCTTTGTTATTTGTGTTTGTATGTTGTGCTGTTTGTGTAATTGGCCATCTGGCTGTTGACTTGGCACATTAATAAACTGGAATTGAATTGAATTGGATTATTGTTGGGAAATCAGAAAAGCTTACTGCTCTGAAGGTACCACGTAGTACCCGCTCGTCCTTCTGGTAA
Organism: Reticulitermes speratus; assembly: GCA_021186555.1. NCBI lineage: Eukaryota > Metazoa > Arthropoda > Insecta > Blattodea > Rhinotermitidae > Reticulitermes > Reticulitermes speratus. The sequence continues at coordinate 39,040,735 of JAJKFL010000011.1, read as the reverse complement.
AGGTAGTCTGGAAACAATGTAAAGTGTGTGGTAATGAAGAAGGTGAGGTTATGGTAAGTGGACTGCTAGGAGTAGGCAGTTGAAGGAGATGAGGTTAGGTCTGAGTTTTGAGTTTGGAGGGGAGCATTATGACGAAATTTTGAGGGCGTTGGCTACATTTTGGCGAAACAATTTTGAGGTTCATTTCGGGGAGGATAGCATTAGAAGCGTACAGCGCAACCTGAAATTTTGGGCACCAAGTCAGCATTTGCTCCGGTACCGAGAAAACTCCACGGAAAACCTTGATAGATTTGGCCGGTCTCAGGGTCTTCCTGACGCACAGTGACTTCTAGCCAGCAGTGTGACGTCATGCCTGAAATTCATCCACAAACCCGCACTTAAATATTCAGGCCGTACTTCGCAGTAAACACATTGAGCTTCCACACCTACAACAAACGTGTTAATGTTCGTTGTCTAGCGAAATAATCGCCGATTACCACGAGAATCATAACAAACACACAAACAGTCCGTAGGCAAAACGCACAATTCATTGGCAAATAGTAAAGGTAAAGGTAAAGATCACCCTAGAACAGGCCATGAAGACCCAGAGGGGAAGTAGAGGTATAGCTCTACTCTTTCTTTAACCTCGGCGCTAGATGGGGGTGGATAGTCAACGCCACGTCCCGGCCGCTTTACCCCCTGGAAAGAGTCCCGGTACCCATTGTATAGGAGGCTGGGTGGGTCCCAGGGCCGGTCTGGACGGCTGCGGAAAATCTCGCCACAACCGGGATTCGATCCCCGGACCTTTCAGCCCGTAGCGAGTAGCTATAACGATTGAGCCATCCCGGACTTTGTGTTTTAAAGAGTTAAGGTGGCAAGGTTGGCATTCCCGTGTCCTTCGCATTTGGGAGGTCCCGGGTTCGAGAATCGATTCGAAGACCTGTTATAATGACTGAAGTTTTTTTGTGGTTTTTCTGAGGCCTTACATGCAAATACCTGATATTACGTTTTTTTTTTCCCAATGGCTCGACAGCCCCTTGGGGGCCTAGGCCGCCTCATTTTTCGAGGCTTCACGATCACACACTTTAGACACACCACACTCGGTAGGACTCCTCTGGACGAGTGATCAGCCTGTCGCAGAGACCTCTACCTGACAACATAAACACTCACAAGAGACAGACATCCATGCCCCCGGCAGAATTCGAACCCGCAACCCCAGTAAGCGAACGGCCGTAGACCCACGCCTTATAGACCGCACGGCCACTGGGATCGGCGTTATTATGTATTATGTAATGCAACAAGCTGCACATCAATAATGAACAGTCATTACTGATTACTGATGGTGCAATTTGCTGAATTAAATACTACATTTGTGTGCATATTAATTGGCATAAAGCCTATTTATTGCTGGGTTTTGTTTACTAAAGTACACACAATTATTTACATATACTATTATAGTCCTCAGCACTAGGCAACCAGCCTTATGCCTCGACAGCTTTATCTACTGTCCATACGCCACTGTCATCTAACTCCCTCGAGAAGAGTCCTTCTTGAGAAGCTGACAGTTGCCCAGCTAGTATAGTCAAATAAGCTACCAAGTGTGTCGATAAGTAGCCAAGACAGCCAACTTCCAAAATCTTCAGGTGTTTGTTAAACCGACAACACACAAAACGCCAGTCTATTTCGCATTCTACTGTAAAAACAAAGCAGGAAATGAAACGTACTTCGTGTCTGTAAGATGGATCTCGAGTATCGTTTTGGACATCCCTGAAGGAGACACAACAGAATAACAATTTGTATAAAAGGAGAAAGACAAGTGGCACTATCCACACACCCGGTATACAAACACAGCAGTTAACCGCACCTACAGTGTTTAACAGAGACGTTATGATTCCCACGTGTAGTCGTTACGGAGACAAAAAACAGTTCTTGTTTGGTTACGCCACCGTGCTCTGAAACGGGTAGGTACAAAGATCTTGAGGAACTTAACTCCTTCTTATGCAGGATTTCACCATGAGGATGGAGCCAGTATACTGCTCTGAAACGCCACAAATACCTGAGGAACATAACTCTTTCTTATACAGGATTTCACCATGAGGATGGAGCCAGTATACTGCTCCGAAACGCCACAAATACCTGAGGAACATAACTCTTTCTTATACAGGATTTCACCATGAGGATGGAGCCAGTATATTCCTCCGAAACGCCACAAATACCTGAGGAACATAACTCTTTCTTATACAGGATTTCACCATGAGGATGGAGCCAGTGTATTCCTCCGAAACGCCACAAATACCTGAGGAACATAACTCTTTCTTATGCAGGATTTCACCATGAGGATGGAGCCAGTATATTCCTCCGAAACGCCACAGATACCTGAGGAACATAACTCTTTCTTATGCAGGATTTCACCATGAGGATGGAGCCAGTATATTCCTCCGAAACGCCACAAATACCTGAGGAACATAACCTTTCTTATACAGGATTTCACCATGAGGATGGAGCCAGTATATTCCTCCGAAAAGCCACAAATACTTGAGGAACATAACGCTTTCTTACGCAGGATTTCACCATGAGGATGGATCCAGTATATTCCTCCGAAACGCCACAAATACCTGAGGAACATAACTCTTTCTTATGCAGGATTTCACCATGAGGATGGAGCCAGTATACTGCTCCGAAACGCCACAAATACCTGCCAAACGTCGATTGACATCAGTGCGGGTTCACTGTTAACTGATCGACGCCTAACCAATTACAGAGATACGAAAAGTTAAGCTGGAGTGTCAGAAAGAAAAGATTTATTTAGGTCTTCGTCCCTTCTATGACAGAAGACAACAAACTTAACACAGAGAGGATCCTTCAACAGCAAATATACTATCAGCGAATCAAGAAATTTCGTGCCTTTATGGAACCCGAAGATCCGTTGCCATATTTACAAGATCTCGCCATTGGTCCCTATCCGCAGCCCGAAAAATCCAATTCACAAACTCACCAATTTCAATATTACACCCATCACAGCTACGTAGCCCGAATGGCCTTTTCGATTCGGGTTTCCAAACCAAATTTTTCTCAGCATTTCTCAATTTTCCCACGGATGCTATATAATTTTGTTATCTCATCGTGTCTGATGTATTCACCGTAGCAATATTTACTGAAGAGGACTGTCACTAATTAACTAACTAATTAATTCCATCCATGGAGCTAGTCCTTCTTGAGAAGCTAACAGTTCCTCAGCTGGTCAAGAAATTCCCTGCATTTTATGGAGCCCGAAATTTCATTACCGTGTTAACAAGAGCCCGCCACCTGTCCCTATCTTCAGACAGATGAATCCAATCAAGTCTTCTCATTCTATGTTATTAAGATATAATTTCAATATTATGCTCCCATCTATGCCGAGGTCTTCCAAGAGATGTTTTCTTTAGGTTTCACCACCAAAGACCTGTACATAAGACTTCTCACAGTGTACTTTTATCCGGTCATAACAGGCCTGTACCTCAGGAAAAGTAAGACACATTTCAGTCAAGGCAGTTTGTAGTCGCACGACTTAAGTCATAATCCGGGCGCAGAAAGAGTGCCTCCGACAGCTAAGGCAATAAATTAATTACGACTTGGCCGTTCCCACAGGAATTTCACGAAGGGGAAGGAAAATGTTGGGGAATTTTTAATTAAAATGGGTTTCGCACTTTTCAAATAATTTTATTAAAATCCTGGCACTATTTTATTCGCAGCTCAGAAGCCACGTAATTCGTATTTCGCTCGATGAGCGCAGTGATACAACAGCAAACCTCAGCAGGACTGAAAACAAAGCACTCTCAGCGCTGCTCTTTTTGTCACCTCACTGTCTCGCCTTCAGTGGAAAAGGTTTTTTTTACTTGTAGCTTATTTAACGACGTTTCGGTAAGCCATACTGCACAGAGTAATAAATATTTGAGAAGTATGTCGCAGGTTACAGCCTTGTTCACGGTACCATGCCAAAGTTTTGCTAAACGCACTCAGAATAACCAAGAAACACGTCACTCAGGATGTCAGTGTGAGGCTCAAGATTCGAACCCGTATCCTCCCATATACGGGACACATGAAAAACAAGATTTCTGTAATCTTAACGACACCAGGTCATATGTAAAAGTAACAAAGCAAGATTTCTGTAATCTTAACGACACCAGGTCATATGTAAAAGTAACAAAGCAAGATTTCTGTAATCTTAACGACACCAGGTCATATGTAAAAGTAACAAAGCAAGATTTCTGTAATCTTAACGACACCAGGTCATATGTAAAAGTAACAAAGCAAGATTTCTGTAATCTTAACGACACCAGGTCATATGTAAAAGTAACAAAGCAAGATTTCTGTAATCTTAACGACACCAGGTCATATGTAAAAGTAACAAAGCAAGATTTCTGTAATCTTAACGACACCAGGTCATATGTAAAAGTAACAAAGCAAGATTTCTGTAATCTTAACGACACCAGGTCATATGTAAAAGTAACAAAGCAAGATTTCTGTAATCTTAACGACACCAGGTCATATGTAAAAGTAACAAAGCAAGATTTCTGTAATCTTAACGACACCAGGTCATATGTGAAAAGTAACAAAGCCCCCCGTTGTACAGATTTCAGCTAAGGCCATTTGAACTCAATGTTTACATTTAAGGGGACATGTGATCACGTTTGGCCAATAAAGGCCGCGTCAGGTAAACTTTGCGCCACCCTGTATAACATTCCCATTTGTTCACTCAATACCTCATCGCCCTACGCCCAAATATTTCCCTCATCACGTCAACTTTATTTAGGTTCCTCCCTTATTCCAACAACAATTTCCACCCCTAACCAAACTTTGAGGGTTCTGTTGGATTAATCGTGTTCAGCCTTGCTTAGGCTACACGCACAGCACGTGTGCCTCTCAAGTTGCAGAAGTTAGAAGCCGCTACAAAAACTTTTCTCGCAACAAAATCCCGATAAACACCTCCACATTTGTAACCGCGCCACAAAGAAGGTTAGCTCGATATTTTAAATTCCTGCCTTCGCGGACTTCGAACTTGCAGTATTGTTAATTGCGATAAATACCAGCAGGTAACAATTGCAGCATTATAAAAGTCCAACTGGGAACACACACTAATAAACTACTGCTGTATGGGCAGCAGTATCAAGAAAATTATGATAGGCTGGACATACAGTAGAACCCCAGTATCCACGGATTCGGTATCCGCGGTTTCAGTTATCCGCGGTTTACTGCGGACCGAAAATATTAACACATTCACTGCCAAAGTCGACCGTGGTCGATTTAAGTATTTACGTTTTAATTTACCAGCGTCGAATTTAGTCGATCTACAGTTTACTTGTATAGGTTTCGCTACTATCCGCGGTTTCGGGCATCCGCGTAGGTCTTGTGACGTATCACCCGCGGATACGGAGGGACTACTGTATAACAGCACGCAGATTTCTGTTACAGGAAAAGCCAGGCAAGCAATAACTTGCCAACTGAACACACAAACTATGACTGACAGTAAGATGGATCTTGGAGAGAGATTCTGAAGGTGGGAGGTGGATAGAACTGGCTCACGATCGTGTCTAGTGCTGTGCTTTAGTATTAGTGGAGTTAAACCTTCTGTTTGTAGCAACTACAGTTTCACTTGATGGACATCTTAATTATTAAAGTGTTTTTTTGTCATGAAGGGTCCCCGCAGCAGATGCTACGGACGCACCGCAGCCTTAAGGCTTATTGTGCAACCCTGTGATGAAGATGAGCAGTTTTTTTCGTTTTTTCCGTGTAATGCAGCACCGGTGGAACGAAACTGACAAGGGAAAACCGAGGTACTGGGAGAAAAACCTGTCCCAGTGCCACTTTGTCCACACACAAATCCCACAAGGACTGACCTGGGATCGAACCCGGGCCTACGCGGTAAGAGCCGGCGAATAACCGCCTGAGCCATGGCACGGCGCAATTCAAGTGTTATTAATGTAATATTTGTCTACAATACAAGGACAACATGGCGAGGAAGCGAAATATTTTCCATTTCGATGTCTAGAGCTCGTCTTAGCCCCTGAACCAAGAGGTTCAACGCGAAGCAGTAGGCAACTTCAGCTACGAAAGCAATTCAGACGCCTTACCTTGCATATGCTGAGTTATACAAAGGTTTAGAGGATATGTCTGCGAAGTAAAGACATACATTCCCCCTCCACCCCACCCCCGGGTCGTGTACCGCAAGTTACCTCAACCCACTACGTAATTCCTGCAGCCATGTCGCAAAATTACGTTCCTTCGTCTATGCCATAAGGAACGTTGCTTCAGAAACACGACGTCAACTAACGTACGTGCGACGTATTACGTAGGAACAAGTGTTGGTGCACAGAGCACCTAATGTAATGTAATGTAATGTAACGTAAACGTTTCTTTCTCTATGTATTTGATACGCTGATTTGCACAACGTTCAAAGGCATGAAAATAACCAATTTATACTGATATTATTTAGGAGAAATAAATAAAACCTTCGTATAACTTACTGTACAGCAATTATTCCAATTTCACAGCACGATACAGCACAAAAAAATAAAAACAGTTTAAACAACTAATCATACAAAACCTATTACGTTTCTAACGTTGGTATTAATTTAATAAGTTTCAATGTCATTTGTAATCTTAACAACTCATAACTGTTACTTTGCGGTCAACCTAAGCTGTTTATATTATAAACCGAACTTAATAACTTAACGTTCCGTAAGCAGAACATTACTTCACACCAAGTTTAAAGTAAGCCCGAGACGAGACTATCACAAATATCTCTATTACTAAGTAAATGCAATATTCGAAGTTTAAAGTCACTAAAGTTGCTGCTAAGCGAAGGCATGTGTTACGTTTATTTCAATGTGAGCCATCGGTATTATTAACAAGATACAGTAGGAAGCCGGTAAGGTGGTTCAGCTACATTATGTGCTGTTTCTTACATGAACAATCAACGGTTGCTTCAGATGAAAACATTTCTTATATAGGGCAGTCGGTGTGACATGCATAATAATGAGTTGTAATACTACCAGTCCTCAAAACATCCGGCTCGATTTAGCTTATTTGGCAATTAATTTCCGATTTAAGTTCGTTATTTACGGTGTTACTTCATTTATTTTCATGGCTCGACAGTTCTAGTGGGTTGAGACGTCCTCTGTGAGGTTCGTCGATCACATTTAAGACTCACACCACACTCGGTAGGACTCCTCTGGACGAGTGATCAGCCCGTCACAGAAACCTCTACCTGACAACATACAAAACTGATAAGAGACAGACATACATGACCCTGACGTGATTCGAACACACTAACACGACAACAGAGCGACCGCAGACCCACGCCATAGACCGCGCGGCCACTGGGATCTACCTGTTACATTATTACGCTGTTTTAACTTCTAAGTTGCTGACAGCGTGTAATAAACTTAATTTAAACTTAACGTTACTTGTACCGTACACTTTTGATTATAAAAATCTTATTGAGACAAATGTACACTGTTTTATGTTGTTCAACACAACTCTTTATTAAAGACTTCCCAACATGTTGAGCAGTTGTGTTGAATTACACAAAACAGTGTACATTTGTCTGAATAAGATTTGTATAAACTTAAATGTGTTCAGACAGGATCACCAATTTCCCTACTTTGCCTCCAAGCTGTTGTATTTGGTGCAAATCCAGCTTAACAGAAGCCACTATTGAAACTGTCGCAGCCTAAAATTTTCATAAAGACGTAAATTTTATATATGATTATACAGGGTGATCCACATGTCGCTTTACAGAGACTGTACTGAATTACTACTCTATTTTCGAATAAGCGTTTAGGAGAAAGGATAGAAATGACGGGAAGACGAGGTAGAAGACGTAAGCAGTTACTGGATGACCTTAAGGAAGAGAGAAGATACTGGAAATTGAAAGAGGAAGCACTAGATCGCACCCTGTGTAGAACTCGCTATGGGAGAAGCTACGGACCTGTCGTAAGACAGACTACAGAATGAAGAGGCTACGGACCTGTCGTAAGACAGACTACAGAATGGAGAGGCTACGGACCTGTCGTAAGACAGACTACAGAATGAAGAGGCTACGGACCTGTCGTAAGACAGACTACAGAATGAAGAGGCTACGGACCTGTCGTAAGACAGACTACAGAATGAAGAGGCTACGGACCTGTCGTAAGACAGACTACAGAATGAAGAGGCTACGGACCTGTCGTAAGACAGACTACAGAATGAAGAGGCCACGGACCTGTCGTAAGACAGACTACAGAATGAAGAGACTACGGACCTGTCGTAAGACGGACTACAGAATGAAGAGGCTACGGACCTGTCGTAAGACAGACTGCAGAATGAAGAGACTACGGACCTTTCGTAAGACAGACTACAGAATGAAGAGGCTACGGACCTGTCGTAAGACAGACTACAGAATGAAGAGGCTACGGACCTTTCGTAAGACAGACTACAGAATAAAGAGGCTACGGACCTGTCGTAAGACAGACTACAGAATGAAGAGGCTACGGACCTGTCGTAAGACAGACTACAGAATGAAGAGGCTACGGACCTGTCGTAAGACAGACTACAGAATGAAGAGGCTACGGACCTGTCGTAAGACAGACTACAGAATGAAGAGGCTACGGACCTGTCGTAAGACAGACTACAGAATGAAGAGGCTACGGACCTGTCGTAAGACAGACTACAGAATGAAGAGGCTACGGACCTGTCGTAAGACAGACTACAGAATGAAGAGGCTACGGACCTGTCGTAAGACAGACTACAGAATGAAGAGGCTACGGACCTGTCGTAAGACAGACTACAGAATGAAGAGGCTACGGACCTGTCGTAAGACAGACTGCAGAATGAAGAGACTACGGACCTTTCGTAAGACAGACTACAGAATGAAGAGGCTACGGACCTGTCGTAAGACAGACTACAGAATGAAGAGGCTACGGACCTGTCGTAAGACAGACTACAGAATGAAGAGGCCACGGACCTGTCGTAAGACAGACTACAGAATGAAGAGACTACGGACCTGTCGTAAGACGGACTACAGAATGAAGAGGCTACGGACCTGTCGTAAGACAGACTGCAGAATGAAGAGACTACGGACCTTTCGTAAGACAGACTACAGAATGAAGAGGCTACGGACCTGTCGTAAGACAGACTACAGAATGAAGAGGCTACGGACCTTTCGTAAGACAGACTACAGAATAAAGAGGCTACGGACCTGTCGTAAGACAGACTACAGAATGAAGAGGCTACGGACCTGTCGTAAGACAGACTACAGAATGAAGAGGCTACGGACCTGTCGTAAGACAGACTACAGAATGAAGAGGCTACGGACCTGTCGTAAGACAGACTACAGAATGAAGAGGCTACGGACCTGTCGTAAGACAGACTACAGAATGAAGAGGCTACGGACCTGTCGTAAGACAGACTACAGAATGAAGAGGCTACGGACCTGTCGTAAGACAGACTACAGAATGAAGAGGCTACGGACCGCCGTAAGACAGACTACAGCTAGCTCCTACAATACAGTCAATCTGTTTATTTGCAGTGTTTTACAAAAAGATATGCAAAAGATAGCGAGCTACGATAAACAGAACAAATGTATCAAATGTAAACATACATGAAGGTGGTTGAAAGAGGGGCGAGACAGAGAGCTGGGGGAACACCAAGACGTCGGCAGCTCGGTCGGTATGTCAGTTTCGTGAAAGAAGTTATCCAGGTCTCGGCAATTGTCGTTAGCCTGAGTGTACACGGAGGACTGTCAATTTATGCTGCGCTGAAGGTTATGAACTTTATACTAGATAAATGTTCTATTGTAAGCTGTAGAGACTATAAATACGGCCGCGGAACTTTGATACGATGTCGAACTGCATAATTTGGTGGGTTTCACAGCTAGGGGCCTAACACCAATGACTCTGAATCGTGAGAACTGCGTGTGAAGCGTGGCGTAACAACTTGGAAATTTGGCAGCCATCTCAGCATTCCCTTGAACACAGGAAAACCAAGAAAACTGTGTTTTATATATATATATATATATATATATATATATTATATTACTGGGTTTATACCGGTGACAGTGGTACTACAGTGACAGTGGTACTACAGTGACAGTGGTACTACAGTGACAGTGGTATTACAGTGACATAACACAGAATTACACTCATCACAAAAAGTAACACACAACACTCAAAACAACACACAAACTTACATAAACAATAAAACACACACACTACAAAAATAAAGATTAGCTAAGCCTAACAAAAAAAACCTAACGTAGATGAATCAGAGTTAAAAATAATTAGGTGTACAAAGCAATGAGTTAACCATAATATAATAATAATAATAACAATAACCATGGCTCGACAGCCCTATATGCGCTTGGGCCTCCTCTTTCCGAGGTTACTTGTGAATTTGTGGCAGTGAGTGACCAGCCCACTGGCCGCGCTGTTCGACTCAATCCTGATGTGACTGCCAGAGCCATCTGTCAGTCAGTCAGGAGACTTGGGTGAGAAATGGACGCTGAATTTTGCTTACGAGCATTACTAGTTCTATTCATGCCCGTAAGGTTCTTTTACATGCCGTAAATCTACGACATGGGACCGACGGCTTTACTTCCCCTCCGAAGGAAGTGGTGCTACGGATTTTTACAACCATAATATACAAAAATTAAATTTCAGATCTTGAAAGTGATGCACACACAACTCACCAGGACGTCCACTTCACTACGCTTATCTACACTTCACGGCACCCCCCCCCCCCCCCGTTTTCCCTTCATTTCACTTCACTTCACTTCATTCCCCTGCATTTATTAGATAATTTTCCCCACACTTCTATACCCTTCACTTTACCTCACTTATCACTTTAAAATGTTCAAAATTTCAATGTTGGCAGCACCTTCCGGATACATGTTGACATAGACCGAGCAGTCTAGCAAACACGACGATATAAAAGTCTCTGAAAGGTTTACTCAAACACGTGTGTTGCTTCTTTTATTTATCGTAAAATAAATGTGTCACAAACATAATACATTTGTTATATAATGGACGATACGTTAACAGCTGCCGCCCCAAACGGCGAGATAGTGAACTACAAGTTCTTATATCAAGGCGGACCGCGCAGAGAACAGTCCTTTCCATTACTTCCGTATGAACAGCGCTCACGAATTCCCCAGTGAGTTCAATAGAGCCATTGCGACCGAGACGTTAGGGGAATGTTTATCGAGGAGAGGAATACGGACTGTTTGAGGCATCAGCACGAAGCAGATCCTGATGCATATTCAGCGACTGCCTGCTCAGAATTTGCCGGGGATAAAACGAAATTTAATCACAGCGAGAGTAAAGCAATTAAAGGGGGAGAACTGTTCGCCAGCACTTCCAACTCTGCGATACAATTATCTAATTATTACATCAAAACAAGTCGCATGCAGTGTAAATCATCACGAAGCTCACACCTAAGATATCTGACGCCTGATATCGTTGAATGATATTAATTCTCTGTATTCTATGTTGCGTAGAAACTGCCTTCTAAAACACGCGATTGAAGGAAAGTTACAAGGAAGGAGATGACGGGAACACGAGGGAGAAGACGTAAGCAGCTACTGGATGACCTTAAGGAAAATAGAAGATACTGGAAATAGAAAGAGGAAGCACTAGATCGCACTCTGTGGAGAACTGGCTTTGGAAGAGGCTACGGACCTGTCGTAAGACAGACTGCAGAATGAATGATTCTATCCCGCTGAAGCCGAAGAAAAAACTGAGCATCATTGTATTGCATGTGACGTATATGACTCATATAAAAACAACATAACTAACTCCATGGAACAAAGTCCTCCTTGAAGAGCCAACAGGTCCTCAGCTAGTTAAGAAATTCCCTGAATTTTATGGAACCCTAAGGGTCATTACCGCATTCAAAAACGCCCACCACCTGCCCCCATCCTGAGCCACATCAACGCAGACCATGCCTCATCATCCCACTTCTTGAAGATCCATTTTAATATTATCCTCCCATCTACGTCTAGGTCTTACAAGAGGCCTGTTTCCCTCAGGCCTCCCCACAAAAATATAACATAACATAGCATAACCAACCGCCAGTAGTCAGATTAATAAATTAATGATTGGTTTACTCTAAGAATAAAACAAACGAAAGGTAAAAGTGTCCGTGGAATAGCGCGTGAATATTATGTCAGCATGTCATATGACGTGCACTTGGTTTCTATATAATAACAGATCACAAAACAAATGTTAGTCTGGGTCTTTCTGCTGCATCTACGGCCACAGGATGCAAGGCTCATGCAGGGACTGTCTTCCGTTCATTGCCTTCAGCACAAAATGAATGACGTGTACCTAGGGGATTGTCCATAATCTGCTCGAATTCCGCTGTTAAACGGTATTATTACAATAGAATTACATGGCTAGGGGATTTCCCTTCTTGGTGTTATTTGAATATCGTTAGCTAGGTACAGAGCTGGAGGGGAATATGGACATTAATGGAAGGAGAGTTCCGCTTTAAACAGTGTCGTGACAGCGGCAAGATTGCGATGGAACAAGCAGGATAAAGTACTGAAAGGATCGAAAGGAATTTGATAATAAGGAAAACATAATTCTAGTCCAGTCTGTACTCATCACCAAGTATTATTCGGGTGATAAAATCAAGGAGGTGGACGGGGCATGTAGCACGTATGGGTGAGGGGAGAGGTGCATACAGGATTTTGGTGGGGAGAACTGAGGGAAGGAGACCATTTGGAAGACCCAGGCGTAGATGGGAGAATAATATTAAAACGGATCTTCAAGAAGTGGGATAGGGGGCATGGACTGGATTGATATGGCTCAGGATAGGGAGAGGTGGCGGGCTGTTGTGAGTGCGGTAATGAACAGTCGGGTTCCATAAAACGCGGGGAATTTCTTGACTAGCTGACGACCTGTTAGCTTCTCAAGAAGGACTGTGCTAAATGGAGTTAGTTAGTTAGTTAGTTAGTTAGTTAGTCCTGTCTGTTACGCAGTAATCTGCCGCCGTCATCTTCAGAGCAGAAGACACGATACTTATCTACATAGTAAACTCGGCGTCACACCCCAGAGGTTCGCAATAACCGCCACGAGAACCTGAAATAATATCAAAAATTGTGGGCCACTCCATAACTCACGTGATAAGCCAACAACCTCTCCCCACGGTAGCCATGGTTCAATGCCGTGCCGCTCTATGTGGAATTTGTGGTGGGCAAAGTGACACTGGGAGAGATATCTCACCGAGTACTTCGGTTTCCCCCCGTCAATATCATTCCGCCAATGTTTTGAGACAAGTAATGGAGACGGAAAGTGTTCACTGTGCCGTAGAAATAGCAGCTTTATTTATAATTCCCGCTCACTTTCGTCTGTGAAGGGTCAATTAATCACAGTGAAATTTGACCTTTACCTTTACCTTTACCTCCAGTCCGCTGCGGTTAAAACGGCATGAAGATAGGCGATATGGCCATTTGGTGTGCCGCAAAGCAGGATTAGGATATCGACCGAAGTGGCGCATCTGGTGGTTAGCACAAATGGTTCTGATCAAATGGCGTTTCGCATTCATAATTAGAGCAGAGGACGTGTAATCACTGACGAATGGGCTTAGTGTTAGGGATCATTAGAAAGGGAAAGGAAAAATGTCTGGGATCAAAACTCAACACGAGTAACGTTTTATCTATCCACACCATGAAGGCATATAGGAGAAGTAGAGGTATAGCTCCACTGATTCTTAACCAGGTAACTACGTGGAGGTAAGTGGTTAACTTCATTCCCCAGCCACATTACCGCCGGGAAATAACCCAGATATCCACTGAACAGGAGGCAGGGTGGGCCCCAGAGTCTGTCTGGACGTTTTGGAGAAGATAAAAATCACCTACACCTGCCGGGATTCGAACCCCGGACCGTCAAGCCCGTAGCTTAATTTGTTAATTAGATTGCTATTTTATTTAACCTTGATTTCAGTCCTCCTGCCTCGATGTTGATGAAATCTGGGGTCTTCTGGGTAATTACACGGCGTCGTGTGGTAATTGCATACCGACGTTTCGGGACAACGTATCGGTCCCATACTCACGGGTCAAGAATTCCAAAAATAAAACAATCCTTTACCGACGTTTCTGGACAACGTACCGGTCCCATCTTCAAGGGTAAAAAATTCTAAGAATAAAGCAATCCTTTACCGACGTTTCGGGACAACGTATCGATCACATCCTCACGGGTCAAGAGTCCGAGAAGGATTTTATTTTATTTATTTAAAAGAGTCTCAAAAACATGTTTATGAGACTCTTTTTAGCACAAAAAACGTGAGAGAATTAACTTCCTCCCGTCTTGTTTTAACTTACAATGTCTCTGTTACGCGCTAGCAATGACATGAATTGGCCTTCGTACGAAATCCACGAGGCCAGCGCATTGTTGAGCCAGCACGGAGTGTACTGCGTTCATTTACATCAGATGCGGCCCCCTTCCTAACAGATGTCAGCACCAGCAAAGTGCCACACACGACTATAAATTTTTATTACGCCTAAACGTCGCACACGTGACGCCCTCCGTTGACGTATCCATTGTTTGGATCCAAAGTAGCGCCGAAATGTTTTGTGGGTGATTATCAGTTTTGAATGTAAATTTTTTACATAAAGCTGCTCATATACTGGCGTGTTTACCTCCACGCAGGCTTGCCTGCTTAACGCCTGCGTAATGTTACAGGTACTTAGGTCGTAATAGAGTTCCCAGCATGTTTAGATTACATTTTGCTCATTTTCATCAGATTCACAGTTTTAATTAAATTACTGAAAAAAGTTACTCTTTTCACCAGCAAACTGGGCTTATATTTACATTGGACATTGATAGAGGAATCACTAGATCGCATTCTGTGTAGAACTCGCTTTGGAGGAGAATACGGACCCGTCGTAAGACAGACTGCAGACTGAAGAGGCTACGGACCTGTCGTAAGACAGACTGCTGAATGAAGAGGCTACGGACCTGTCGTAAGACAGACTGCAGAATGAAGAGGCTACGGACCTGTCGTAAGACAGACTGCAGAATGAAGAGGCTACGGACCTGTCGTAAGACAGACTGCAGAATGAAGAGGCTACGGACCTGTCGTAAGACAGACTGCAGAATGAAGAGGCTACGGACCTGTCGTAAGAAAGACTATAGAATGAAGAGGCTACGGACCTGTCGTAAGACAGACTGCAGAATGAAGAGGCTACGGACCTGTCGTAAGACAGACTGCAGAATGAAGAAGCTACGGACCTGTCGTAAGACAGACTGCAGAAGCTATCAACATCTGGCCGTGTAACACACTCATTATGTAAAATGTTTATGTAACTACAAGCAGTACAATAATATGTATATATATCAGCTATGTTCACAAAAACAGTGTTCGAGATCTGCACTCTTCTGCGATGTTACGCAGCGTATATTGGTATTTTGTTGCAGATGTTTCGAGACAACCTATAGGTCCAACCTTCGGAGTCAAGCAGTCGAAGAATATGAGAGAGATAGCTTGTCTCGAAACGTCGTTAACAAACTACCAATTTACGCTGCTTAAAATCCCAGGATATCGCAGATCTCATTTTCACCGCGGCGGAAGCCTGGATACACGCGTAACAGTGTTTGTTTAAACCTCTCATTGTACTGTCAGTATAAATGTGAACTGTTAATATGGTAAATGGTATTATTTATTTCCCAGACATGCGACGCACTTTTATAGAAAATAATTCTTTTATTCGCAACATTTTGTAGAAAATTTTGTGTATAAATATCAAAACCTATTTTGTCTTGTATTCTTTGTCAGCAGGTGGCAGCAAGCGCGTTGTTTTGGCAATTCCTGTGAGTTTCGTATTTTATGGCAGTTCAGCTGACATGGCTCAGGATAGGGACAGGTGGCGGGCTCTTGTGAGTGCGGTAATGAACCTTCGTGTTCCATAAAACGCGGGGAATTTCTTGACTAGCTGACGACCTTTTAGCTTCTCAAGAAGGACTGTGCTGCATGGAGTTAGTTAGTTAGTTAGTTAGTTAGTTAGTCACCTGATATCAGAACCTCGTTACCAGTTGTCAGAAATTCGAATGACATTTCCCCCCAGTTCAAGCTTACGTTCAACCACGCATCGTGTCAACTTCGCTGATTGCTGTCAGCGCGGAATGCTGACACCAGCAATACTGTGCTGATTGCAATCACTTCCTTGGTCCAGCAAAGTACACTGCGTCCGCCCACAAGCAGTTTTACTGCAGGACACATTTATAGACTTCAGCCAGTCTAGGTGACGTCCCTTTAACAGCGCCGCATAAGATTACTGTAAGCATAACGTCTTTTTGTGACCTCTGTTAGGCCGACGGCAGGGCGATGTCGAAAAGAGAAGTCTGTTGTCCTTCCCTGCGTGGTTTCGACCATCTTTGGGCTTTCATCCAGCCAATACACACTTCACTAATACCTGTGACATCTCTTAACAATTCCCAGAAAAACATCGAATATTTAAACACTAAATGTAAATCAATTAGCAGTGTTATAACAACAAATGTACTTTTTACATTTCTGTTACAATTTTACCCTACATACGTTTAAACAATTTTTAACAATTTTAACAAATTTAAGGAACTTAATAATCTGTACTGATCACCAAACATTATTCGGGTGATCAAATCGAGAATGAGGTGGGCGGGGCATGTAGCACGTATGGAGGAGGGGAGAGGTGCATACAGGGTTTTGGTGGGGAGACCTGAGGGAAGGAGACCACTTGGAAGACCCAGACGTAGAAGGGAGGATAATATTAAGATGGATCTTCAAGAAGTGGGATGGGGGGACATGGACTGGATTGATATGGCTCAGGATAGGGACAGGTGGCGGGCTGTTGTGAATGCGGTAATGAACCTTCGGGTTCCATAAAACGCGGGTAATTTCTTGACTAGCTGAGGAACTGTTAGCTTCTCAAGAAGGACTCTGCTACATGTAGTTAGTTAGTTAGTTAGTTAGTTAGTTTAATGTTTTAACTACTACCAACAATATACCGTTTTATAACTGCAACCCGCAGTGTTATACCTCGAGCTTTCGACGTAAGACGAACACAGCCTGCATTTGGAAGTGAACAAAAGTTACAAAAACATTGTGATGACGTGATAATACCAAATGAACCGGTGACAGTGAGGTGAACCTACTGATGTACCGTGATGATGGCTGGACCACAGCCGAAACATATGTAGGGTAAAAGTGTAACAGAAATACAAAAAGAGCATTTTTGGTTATAATACTGCTAATTAAATCAAAATGTACGGTCAATATAACGTGAATATCGATATGTAATATTTCTTCGTATTAACAACAGACTTACAATCGATTATTATCGAGTTACCGTAAGAGGCAAAATTACAATCGACACCACACAAACGTTGACTATCAGTGTTTACAATAGATCACGGCCGATGCTCAACTGTTTCTTCAACCCAAAGCTCGTAGCTCACAGAAAAACAGGCTATCTCAATTATTGAAACCAATATGGACTGAAGACTGCAACGTACGTAGGTGTTTGTTAATGTAAGGCGGCTGTTGGTTGTGACAGATGGTAAAGACAGCCGGAACGTGTTTACAAATTTTAGTTATTTTGGTTCTGTCAGACAAATGTAAAATTTTATTTTGTATTATTAAATACATATATATTTAATTTAAGATGGTCCAATATGTTTCGAACCTTATATGAGGTTCATCTTCAGGGATATATGTTTTAAATTACACCAGCCTTTTTTTTCATAGGTACATGTTAGGTTATAAACTTTAAAATAATAAAAAAATTTAGGGTAGGAATAACATAAAATTTATTAATGCCAGAAAGGCAAAAGAAATTCATCAATATAGAAACACCAAAAACAAATTACAACATTTTAAATTATATAACCTAACATGTAACTTTGAAGAAGGGCTGGTGTAATTTAAAATAATGTCCCTGAAGATGAACCTCATATAAGGTTCGAAACATGTTGGACCATCTTCAATGAAATATATATATTGAATAATAGAAAATAAAATTGTACATTTGTCGGATAGAACTTAAATAATCACAAAATGTGCGATACGAATAACATAAAATTTTGGTTAAGAACCCCAAATATAAAATTTCCTAAAAATTCGGTGGGAATCTCCCTGTTCTGTGCGGACGGACAGACAGACAGACATGATGTATGTAACGGTCGCTTTCCACAGGTTTCTCTACAGCGCCTAAAATGATGGGCTGAATTAAAGAACGAATTAAAAAAAAACGACAAAAGCACACAAATATAAGTAGCTTAATGTACAACTGACACAACGACCTGAAGAAGGAACTAAATTTAATGTACGATATATAGAAGAAAATAACTGAGAGAGATGTGACTCCCCAAACAGCCGCTGCGCAGTGCTGCTACGGACAATGAAGCTGCCTGTGGTCGCTATCTCCACGGACAATCTCAACCTCGCTGTGTGCCAGTGGAATGCAGCTCATAGTCTTGAAAGACAACGACCAGCTTGTCCAAACAATAGACATTGTCTTCAGGCCGATAACGTCTGACGATCAGTTTGTTGTTTCACCGCCTTCTGGATGCAGATCACAATGTATGACAGACAGACGTTACATGAACAGAATGACAAATTAGCTGTCACTGACCGACAAATCTTGCTTCGTGACCGCATGGGGCCCCGGGTTCAAACTCACTGGAAATTCGGAACTGTCGTGATTTTGTTTGTATGCTTGTATGGAATACATTCGCTTTAAGTTAGTAACAAACCGAATTCATGGATCGTGGTCTGGGACCCCGTTTTTTAAAAACCAAGGTCAACGGTCAAGGACGTTCCCCGACCTTTGAAGATGGGACCGATACGCTGTCCCGAAACGTCAGTAAAAGATTACCATTCGACGCTGAGTAATACCCCAGAAGAGTGCAGATCTCATCAAACACGATTCAATGTACGTCACTTGTTGTCAGTAGGTACTTGGAGGTAACTACTGACAGTTGGTGGCAACATTCTGTAATTAAATTTCCCAGATGAAAACTTAGAAGGCTGTAAGACATACAAATGTCCCGCGAGGACGTGTGCCACTTTATGACGACAGGGCAGAAACAAAAACGGGACAAGACAAATGAGCGTCTTGACGTGAAATAAGGGACATGTCTTATGTGTGCCGGGGGGGTGGGGGGCTTTGATTGATCGCGTCGAACGGTCGGCAGTGTGCTGGCAGCATTGGCCACAATGGCAGAGCTTCGAAGAATGAACAATGAGCAACACTGCTATGTCCAACGACAGAGCATTGATTCTTCTGAACGTTCCCAAGCCTCGCCCGCCTGTATTATTGATAAAAGTAGTATGAGATGAGTATGGAGCATTGGTGGAATGATACTGACAGGGGAAACTGAAGTACTGGGAGAGAAACATTATACAGCGTTGGTGGTAGATGTATGAATGAGTATGGAGCATTGGTGGAATGATACTGACAGGGGAAACTGAAGTACTGGGAGAGAAACATTATACAGCGTTGGTGGTAGATGTATGAATGAGTATGGAGCATTGGTGGAATGATACTGACAGAGGAAACTGAAGTACTGGGAGAGAAACATTATACAGCTTCGGTGGTAGATGAATGAATGAGTATGGAGCATTGGTGGAATGATACTGACAGGGGAAACTGAAGTACTGGGAGAGAAACATTATACAGCTTCGGTGGTAGATGTATGAATGAGTATGGAGCGTTGGTGGAATGATACTGACAGGGGAAAACTGAAGTACTGGGAGAGAAACATTATACAGCGTTGGTGGTAGATGGATGAATGAGTATGGAGCATTGGTGGAATGATACTGACAGGGGAAACTGAAGTACTGGGAGAGAAACATTATACAGCGTTGGTGGTAGATGGATGAATGAGTATGGAGCATTGGTGGAATGATACTGACAGGGGAAACTGAAGTACTGGGAGAGAAACATTATACAGCGTTGGTGGTAGATGGATGAATGAGTATGGAGCATTGGTGGAATGATACTGACAGGGGAAACTGAAGTACTGGGAGAGAAACATTATACAGCGTTGGTGGTAGATGTATGAATGAGTATGGAGCATTGGTGGAATGATACTGACAGGGGAAAACTGAAGTACTGGGAGAGAAACATTATACAGCGTTGGTGGTAGATGTATGAATGAGTATGGAGCATTGGTGGAATGATACTGACAGGGGAAACTGAAGTACTGGGAGAGAAACATTATACAGCGTTGGTGGTAGATGTATGAATGAGTATGGAGCGTTGGTGGAATGATACTGACAGGGGAAACTGAAGTACTGGGAGAGAAACATTATACAGCGTTGGTGGTAGATGTATGAATGAGTATGGAGCATTGGTGGAATGATACTGACAGGGGAAAACTGAAGTACTGGGAGAGAAACATTATACAGCGTTGGTGGTAGATGGATGAATGAGTCTGGAGCATTGGTGGAATGATACTGACAGGGGAAACTGAAGTACTGGGAGAGAAACATTATACAGCGTTGGTGGTAGATAGAAGAATTAGTCTGTAGCATTGGTGGAATGATACTGACAGGGGAAACTGAAGTACTGGGAGAGAAACATTATACAGCGTTGTTGGTAGATGTATGAATGAGTATGGAGCATTGGTGGAATGATACTGACAGGGGAAACTGAAGTACTGGGAGAGAAACATTATACAGCGTTGGTGGTAGATGTATGAATGAGTATGGAGCATTGGTGGAATGATACTGACAGGGGAAAACTGAAGTACTGGGAGAGAAACATTATACAGCGTCGGTGGTAGATGGATGAATGAGTATGGAGCATTGGTGGAATGATACTGACAGGGGAAACTGAAGTACTGGGAGAGAAACATTATACAGCGTTGGTGGTAGATGGATGGATGAGTATGGAGCATTGGTGGAATGATATTGACAGGGGAAAACTGAAGTACTGGGAGAGAAACCTGTCCCAGTGCCACTTAGTCCACCACAAATCCTACACGAACTGCACGTCAGTAATACATAAAGATTCAGTTCCTACCTGACAGTAAACTCCGCTGTGTCATTCCAAATGGACACAGAACGTGACTGAACGTTATGTGAACCGGTAGGCCACAGTACCAAGTGAGACCCGAATTTGTCTCCATATCAACTACCTGTTTTGTGGTACGGAAACGCTATAAGACTCACATCCCGAAGACAGGAGGTTCGACTCTCCGGCACGCTACCGTGTTTCGTTGCTCAGTACCCGTAATTTCCAATTCTAATTCTAATGCAAAATTATATCAAGTTTACACACTTACGTCCTGAACATTCATAAACATGTTATCCAATTGCAGAACTAAAGATGTTCCTACGCACGGCAGCAAAGCGTATGGAGGAGTGAACATATAGCTCCACACATTCTTAACCTCGAAATTACAAGGGGCGATTGGTCAGCTTCATGCACCAGTGGCCGTTATGTTGACCCCAAAATCCGGTGCTGACGCTTTTGAGAAGACAAAAATGTCTTACCCCTACCGGGAACTGATATACTTCTAGATCGTAAAGCCCCTAGAGTAGTCACTATGCCAACTCAGCTATTCCGGCTGACATTTTCATTGTAAAGTTCACCCTAGAACAGCTCATGAAGGCTTAGGGGGGAGTAGAGGTGTAGCTCTACTCTTTCCTTAACCTCGGCACTAGATGCGGGTGGGTGGTCAACGCCACACCCCGGCCGCTTTACCCCCAAGATAGACCCGGTATCCATTGTACAGGAGGCTGGGTGGGCCCCATGGCCGATCTGGACAGGTGCTGAAAATCTCGCCACCACCGGGATTCGATCCCCGGACCGTCCATCTCTTAGCGAGTCGCTATACCGACTGAGCTATTCCGGCTGCCATTTTTATCATAAGCTACGTAAATGTGTTAAGGTGAATAGTCGTTAAGGAAAGAATGAAGCAATCGGAGATCACAGAGACCGAAACAAGGAACAAACCAGATAACCTCTGAAAGAAAGAACAAACCAGATAACCTCTGAAAGAAAGAACAAACCAGATAACCTCTGAAAGAAAGAACAAACCAGATAACCTCTGAAAGAAAGAACAAACCAGATAACCTCTGAAAGAAAGAACAAACCAGATAACCTCTGAAAGAAAGAACAAACCAGATAACCTCTGAAAGAAAGAACAAACCAGATAACCTCTGAAAGAAAGAACAAACCAGATAACCTCTGAAAGAAAGAACAAACCAGATAACCTCTGAAAGAAAGAACAAACCAGATAACCTCTGAAAGAAAGAACAAACCAGATAACCTCTGACACTCACTGACATGTGAGGCAAGCCGATAAATCATACAGCTCGGGCTGGCCTTCATTGCAAAGTCTTCATCGCGTTCAATTGCTTTGCAAGTGGCTAGCCTTACGTCTGGTCAGACATTGAATTTCAAATTTCAAACTGCCCAACTAGAAGCTCTTTTTGTCTGCCTCGTCTAAACCTAAAGGTACTGTCATCGACTCACGAGAACAACTCTGACTTGGTAATACTAGAATTTGGAGGTCAGGCCGTTAATTATTTATGACCAATGAACGGTATATTTGAATTAAAATACTTTCAGCAGAAGTGCAGTTGTGTCTTGTGCGTGAGAGTCAATACAGTTTTTTTCTGTTGTGTTCGTGTCTGGTTAGAGCTGTGCGTGAATTTTGATTTAAGGTTTTTATGGTCACATGACGAACAGTGGGAAGAAGCGAAAGACGCATTAAAACAGACGCGACGTCTCCGACACCAACAGTAAGTTTTCTGGGCACGAATAGGTCAAATTCTTTCTCTGCGAGCTATCATGTAGCGTCATGGCAGCAATTCTTGAGAAGCTGACAGTCGTCGAAATGGCTAACGGATTACATCTTCTTATACGTATATCCCGAAGGTTCATCGCCGTCTTCACAAAAGCCCGCCGCTGGACACTAACATGAGCGAGATTTCAGGTTGTCACATTGTGACTGTAAAAGTCAGCCTTTGATACATGACGCTGTGTAGTCTTGTACACATCTATCGACGTTTAGGAGACACCGTTCCTCCGAAACGTCGGTTATTTCCAACAGTACTAAAATAAGCAATGCCACTTTCCAGACTAGTCTATGGTAATAATCACGTAAATCGGATGCGTATTTTCATAACCTGTTTTTAAAGAACCATTTTTACGCTATCTTGCTGTCTCCAAATACGATCTCACAAGTCGCACTTAATTTTTCTTCGAATCAAATATGCATTTTTAAGCCCTTCCCGTTCCTGCTACATGCCCATACGTCTCATCCCCTAACAGTATTCGACTAAGACTATAAAATATAAAGCTGCTCATTATGCATTTTCCTCCATTCTCTTATCACTTCTTGGCCCTTGGATTCAAAATATTCTCCGATACATCGTGTTTTCGAACGCACCCAAACACTTGCAACACTTGCTTCTTCTTCTTCTTCCATGGCGTTACAGCCCGAGGTGGGCCAAAGCCTCCTTCTTTTGGGATTTCATCCCGAACGTTTCCTGGTCGGTAAGTGTGCATTCTTTAGTGAGTGACCGGCTCACTGACCGCACAAGTTTTTGCTCGATCCTGATAAGACTGCCAGAGCCATCTGGCAGTCAGGAGACTTGGGTGAGAAATGGCCGCTTGAATTTTTTGCTTACGGACACTACTAGTTCTATTCATGCCGTAAGGTTCTTCTAAGGTAAATCTACGACATGGGACCGACGGCTTTACTTCCCCTCCGAAGAAAGTGGTGCTCCGGACTTTTATCACTCTTAAAAATCCATCGACCTCGGTCGGGATCGAACCCGCGAACCTTGGGTCCAGTGGCGAGCACGCTAACCACTAGTCCACCGAGGGCGACGTAACACTTGCAACACTGTAACACTTGCTTCAACACTTAAAAAACTCTCCATTTTACCACACTCTATATTACAATATTATATCCCTCAACATCATTATCCTGTTGGTTTTTGTAATGGAAGAGCAACGTGTTTTTTGAGGGTTTTAAATACTGTTTACATTATTTCGTGTCTCAAAGGCTTAGCTCTTTACAGCGGAATTGCAACATTGCAAGGGTTACTTTTTTATATCTCATTTTTTTTTCTACGCAATGCGTGTCGGCGTGCACGCGCTGCGAAAACAGATTACATATTAATGTAAATTTCCAGTATTTTCGTTTCAGAACTTCTCAAAACTTTATCTCGAACTGAAATTTATTTACTAAGCAGATTAAATTTTCTACACTACAGCACTCATACTCTCTCCGATTGCTTTACTCTCTTCTGCCCTCTCTTATCGCTCTGTCTGTCCTTCTTCTTCCAAATGATTTTCCTCACATCCTCAATTACTCTGCAAAATGTGCAAAATAAACTCACGCTTTGCACAGAAAACGCATTTATAGGTGAGAAACTTTAAAGGGTGTCCCCAAAAATTACGTTATATTTTTAAAACGCAGCACGAAGGTGTAACACACGTATTAGGAAAAATGGAAAACCATCGTAACTTGTGGCCCATTACTTATACATTACATTCAATGACATAGAATTACAGGTTTTTATTTGTGTATGGCATTAAACGCATTACTCTGTAATAAACAATTTGCATCTTTAGAAGCAACAAAAATTTATGAGACCATAAATTCCCTGCAAACGGTTCAGTCTATACAGTGAGGTTAGAAACAGCTACAAACCAATAATTGTAAAAAATAACGATCCATTACTGTGCAAAATGTCCATTAAACCACTGCAGACTTGATTTAACCCGAACTATAGTTAAAGACGCAGCTCGTACCGCGCAGTAAACACACTCCGTCTCAGTTATACAAACCAGTCAGTTAATGTTGTACAGTGAAATAATCGCTGTTTGTTCTGAGATCCACACAAAACACATAAATACAGTCCGTACCGCGCAGTAAACACACTCCGTCTCAGTTATACAAAACAGTCAGTTAATGTTGTACAGTGAAATAATCGCTGTTTGTTCTGAGATCCACACAAAACACATAAATACAGTCCGTACCGCGCAGTAAACACTCCGTCTCAGTTATACAAACCAGTCAGTTAATGTTGTACAGTGAAATAATCGCTGTTTGTTCTGAGATCCACACAAAACACATAAATACAGTCCGTACCGCGCAGTAAACACACTCCGTCTCAGTTATACAAACCAGTCAGTTAATGCTGTACAGTGAAATAATCGCTGTTTGTTATGAGATCCACACAAAACACATAAATACAGTCCGTACCGCGCAGTAAACACACTCCGTCTCAGTTATACAAACCAGTCAGTTAATGCTGTACAGTGAAATAATCGCTGTTTGTTATGAGATCCACACAAAACACATAAATACAGTCCGTACCGCGCAGTAAACACACTCCGTCTCAGTTATACAAACCAGTCAGTTAATGCTGTACAGTGAAATAATCGCTGTTTGTTCTGAGATCCACACAAAACACATAAATACAGTCCGTACCGCGCAGTAAACACACTCCGTCTCAGTTATACAAACCAGTCAGTTAATGTTGTACAGTGAAATAATCGCTGTTTGTTCTGAGATCCACACAAAACACATAAATACAGTCCGTACCGCGCAGTAAACACACTCCGTCTCAGTTATACAAAACAGTCAGTTAATGTTGTACAGTGAAATAATCGCTGTTTGTTCTGAGATCCACACAAAACACATAAATACAGTCCGTACCGCGCAGTAAACACTCCGTCTCAGTTATACAAACCAGTCAGTTAATGTTGTACAGTGAAATAATCGCTGTTTGTTCTGAGATCCACACAAAACACATAAATACAGTCCGTACCGCGCAGTAAACACACTCCGTCTCAGTTATACAAACCAGTCAGTTAATGCTGTACAGTGAAATAATCGCTGTTTGTTATGAGATCCACACAAAACACATAAATACAGTCCGTACCGCGCAGTAAACACACTCCGTCTCAGTTATACAAACCAGTCAGTTAATGTTGTACAGTGAAATAATCGCTGTTTGTTATGAGATCCACACAAAACACATAAATACAGTCCGTACCGCGCAGTAAACACACTCCGTCTCAGTTATACAAACAGTAAGTTAATGCTGTACAGTGAAATAATCGATGTTTTTTCTGAGATCCACACAAAACACATAAATACAGTCCGTACCGCGCAGTAAACACACTCCGTCTCAGTTATACAAACAGTAAGTTAATGCTGTACAGTGAAATAATCGATGTTTTTTCTGAGATCCACACAAAACACATAAATACAGTCCGTACCGCGCAGTAAACACACTCCGTCTCAGTTATACAAACAGTAAGTTAATGCTGTACAGTGAAATAATCGATGTTTTTTCTGAGATCCACACAAAACACATAAATACAGTCCGTACCGCGCAGTAAACACACTCCGTCTCAGTTATACAAACAGTAAGTTAATGCTGTACAGTGAAATAATCGATGTTTTTTCTGAGATCCACACAAAACACATAAATACAGTCCGTACCGCGCAGTAAACACACTCCGTCTCAGTTATACAAACAGTAAGTTAATGCTGTACAGTGAAATAATCGATGTTTTTTCTGAGATCCACACAAAACACATAAATACAGTCCGTACCGCGCAGTAAACACACTCCGTCTCAGTTATACAAACAGTAAGTTAATGCTGTACAGTGAAATAATCGATGTTTTTTCTGAGATCCACACAAAACACATAAATACAGTCCGTACCGCGCAGTAAACACACCTCTCGTCTCAGTTATAAAACCAGTCAGTTTAATGTTGTACAGTGAAATAATCGATGTTTGTCTGAGACCACCACAAAAACACATAATTACAGTCCGTCGATTCGCCCCAAAGTACAAACACTCCGTCTCAGTTATACAAACCAGTCAGTTAATGTTGTACAGTGAAATAATCGCTGTTTGTTCTGAGATACACACAAAACACATAAATACAGTCCGTACCGCGCAGTAAACACTCCGTCTCAGTTATACAAACCAGTCAGTTAATGTTGTACAGTGAAATAATCGCTGTTTGTTCTGAGATCCACACAAAACACATAAATACAGTCCGTACCGCGCAGTAAACACACTCCGTCTCAGTTATACAAACCAGTCAGTTAATGTTGTACAGTGAAATAATCGCTGTTTGTTCTGAGATCCACACAAAACACATAAATACACTGTGTGGGCAGAACGTAGAATTGTTGAATGTTAAACATGGCGGTACATATAGTAACCACTGGTCTTTTCAAAGTTAAGTGCGGCATATAATATGCTTCTAGTAAATGTCACAGTTCATCTCTTGTTTAAGGATAGTACATAGTACATCCTATAGACACCAATAAGAGTAACGTCCCTGTTTCCAGAAGATTCCAGTGTTTTAGCATATGAATCCGTGTAGATTTGTCTAAAGCTAGTCTCGGAATCCCCGTTAGATGTAAATGGTCCTTGCAAAACGCTGGAATATATATATACGAATAAACACGGCGTCACCCTACCATGTGTCACATGCTTATCTCGAATCATTTATTAGTTAACGGTAGCAAACCAAAAGTTAAAGAAATTTTTCGGAAGGCCCACAAATCTTTGCAAAAAAAAAATAATTGTATATTTTACCAAAGACCTATTATCATAAGCCTATTATCATAAGCCTATTTACCTTCAGGATACTTCGGCATGTGAAGTTAATCTCACTCCTTTATAAATTCGCCCTCCGCCATGTTAGTATTAATGGTTTTGGAAATTTAAGGTTTCCAGATATAAATTTATAAGACGTTTCGAGAAAATAGGTCAACTGGCTCACAGAGAGCACTGTTCTTTTATAAGTATACTCTTTTCTTTTTGTAGAAACAGAATTAAGTCAAAAACCTGTATAATTATGTATTTACATACATTACGTTTCAATACAGCATCATTAGTAAAGCAGGTAATGCGTGGAACACCCGGTACAACATTCGTATCGAATTGGCTTACTTTCTCAATTAGCCAACTGTAAGCTTCGAAGTTCTACTGCTTGTTATTCGGGAAGCTGCTTACTCCATCTTCTGCAGCTGCACAAAGGGCTTAACGGTGACTTAGTCTATGTTTAAATTAAATTCTACCTCAAAGACCCTCACTGCTACTCTGTTTACCAATACTTCATCCATGTCTGAAGAAGAATTTTGCAGAATCCAATTTCAGCTTAACTTCTGTGAAGAGCTGGCTATATTAAACACAGTATGCTACAAGCAGCGTTCAAAAAATAAGCGATTTACTGTTTTTAAGTAAAAAGGTTATAAGCCTATATGACATATAACGTATATTGTATATAAGACTGAACATCCCTCGGTACAACTGTACTGTAAATCGCCCCTAATTTTGTAAAAAAGGGGACAATCCACCGTATATCAAATAAGGAGTTAGCCCTTTTTTACAAAAAGGGGCGAAATGTATTTACATTGCACATATTTAGAGCACGTACAGTCATCTTCAGGAAAAACACGATACTATACATGGCATTATAAAAAGTTCTAAGACGGTACATAACATTCAGAACCAATTGTCTTCTGGACTTTGTCCATCGTACGGATAAAATATATAAAAATATAAAATCACGACGTTTCGGAAGCTGGTTCTTCTTCCGTCTTCAGGTGAAGGGAGGGGAGACACCTATTCAGATGGGTCCTTTAGACTGGGCTAATCTCAATCAGTGATTGAGATTAGATGGACAAAGTCCATAAGACAATTGGTTCTCAATAACAATATAGGTACACATTAAAAGTACAAACTGTATAAAGGTTACAGCTGTAGGCTGTCTTTCTGTTGGGTCCTCCCTCCACTGTGTACCGGAAGTTGTCTGTTAATATATACCTATATTGTTAGTTTGTAATGTATAATTTATGATTTTAAAAAAGTCCCTGATGATGGGCTCAACTAACTAAACTAACTAACTAACTAACTAACTAACTCCATGTAGCACAGTCCTTCTTGAGAAGCTAACAGGTCGTCAGCTAGTCAAGAAATTCCCCGCGTTTTATGGAACCCGAAGGTTCATTACCGCACTCACAACAGCCCGCCACCTGTCCCTATCCTGAGCCATATCAATCCAGTCCATGCCCCCCATCCAACTTCTTGAAGATCCATTTCAATATTATCCTCCCATCTACGCCTGGGTCTTCCAAGTGGTCTCCTTCCCTCAGGTCTCCCCACCAAAATCCTGTATGCAACTCTCTCCTCCCCCCATACGTGCTACATACCCCGCCCATCTCATTCTTCTTGATTTGATCACCAGAATAATATTTGGTGATCAGTACAGATCATCCCAAGAAGAGATTTAAACATGTCGGACTGTTTCACAGCGATTGTATTGTAAATACAAAAATGTATAATAGTAGTGTATCTGTTGTGTGTTCAAACACAAATACACGATATAATTACCACTAAATATATCACATTACGATATGTTCAATAAACACCAACTAATGCACATAAAATTTGTTCACAATAATTTATTATTAAAATTCCCCTGTACGTATTTCGGTGGTTTAAACCACCATCTTCAGTGGGTCGTAAACCATCGAAATACGTACAGGGGAATTTTAATAATAAACTATTTTGAACAAATTTTATGTGCATTATTTGGTGTTTATTGAACATATCGTAATTGAAAATGCACGATATAATTACCACAAAGTTTATCACATTACAATGCTTTACGTTAAGTCACTTTAAATTCTCTGTAAGTTTCATTTCACAATGTTATTTGCATGTTTACAGCACAAAGACGTGTCACCCTGTATATGACTTGAGGATTAATTTCTTCTGGGTTGTAATGCCGAGTATCAGTGTTATTGATTCCCGACGTTTCAAAAGAACCTGCTATATTCAACTTCAACGGCTTCTTATAAGACTCCTCAGCCCTTTATAATGAAAGTGACATATTTATTCGAAACGTCGCCAATCAATAACCATGCTACTCAACGTAACAAGCTGAATATAAACTCTTCGGAAACCTCAGATATCAAATGAATTCTAAATGGTTCTGACGATGGTTTATGGTTTATAACATTGAGAACCAATTGTATTTTGGACTTCGTCCATCTTCCTGGATAACATACAAAAATATATAAAAATATATAGAAATATATAAAAATATATAAAAATATATAAATATATATAAAAATATACAAAAATATATAAAAATATATAAAAATATATAGAAATATATAAAAATATATAGAAATATATAAAAATATACAAAAATATATAAAAATATATAAAAATATATAGAAATATATAAAAATATATAAAAATAGGTTCAGTGATTAAGAATAGCTCGGTCTAAAGGACCCATCCGATATGGTGTCTCCCCTGACATCACCTGAAGACGGAAGAAGAACCGTCTTCCGAAACGTATCGGTTTTTACATATTTATAACTTATCCAGGACGATGGACAAAGTCCAAAAGACAATTAGTTCTCATATATCAAGTCGTGCCCTCCTAGAGGCACTGACCACAGTTTGCACTCCACTGCAAGTACTGAGACATTCTAACTGCGGTGTACGGAGCTGTAGCATGCTTTCTACGTAACGGCCCCAGAGAGCAGCACTGTCGCAGTTACCTCGAGGTGATTTTGTCTCAGATCATAACGTCTGCCTAACGACAATCGCATCCCCAGTGCTGCCATCTACGCTCGTTTCCACTAAATCTAGCGGGGTTTATTAGTTTTACGGGGGGATGAATTTCCACCAAATGGCACTCGGATAAGATAACACGTTGCTGTAGTTTATTCATCTAACTGCTAAATCAAGGAGGCTGTGCACAGAGCGTAGATGGATCGCTGCCTGAATCCAGGAACTTGTTCTGCCTTTACTGGGAACTCAGAAATGAATGTTAAAACGACATATGAAAATTCTCGTATAAGCTACAATAGCATCTAAAAACGTAGGCTCGTACAAAGCTACAGGGTGTGTAAAGCATCACAAGGGAACACATGAAATATACAGGGTGATTACAGTAATACTAGGTACTGCAAACATGTGTTGGAAAGAAGGAAACAGTAACAGAATTTGAATGTTTCAGGCTTCCACCGCGATGTAGATAAGATCTGCGCTCTTCTGAGATATTACGCAGCGTTGAGTGGTAGTTATGTACCGGCGTTTCGGCATAACCTATCGGTAGACCTTGAAGATGCGATCGATTGGTTATCCCGAAACGTCGGTACATAACTACCACTCAATGTGGCGTAATAAACGCATGTTGTTGTAAACAGCAAACCAAGAAGTGTTTTTCGTACCCTACACAACTGGAGTATGTCCTCCATTTGTTGATCTGCGCACATCAAGACGACAGTCGGACTTCATTACAAATATCTTGCAATAAACTTCGTTCAGACTCGATCCTTCAATTTGTACAGGGTTACAGGTATTGGCGGTACATGTAGGAGAGCGTTACCCACACCTGCGCAATGAGGCACTTGATCGAACGAAGGTTCGCCCGACGGGGGTGAACGTCCTGGCCTCACCGATCTCCTAACCTCACCCCGGTTCGTGAGAGACAAGGATTAAATTCCGTGTCTTGTATGCTTCTCGCAGTAAACAGCGATTATTTCACTGTACAGCATTAACTGGTTGGTTTGTATAACTGAGACGGAGTGTGTTTACTGCGCGGTACGGACTGTATTTATGTGTTTTGTGAGGATCTCAGAACAAACAGCGATTATTTCACTGTACAACATTAACTGACTGGTTTGTATAACTGAGACGGAGTGTGTTTACTGCGCGGTACGGACTGTATTTATGTGTTTTGTGTGGATCTCAGAACAAACAGCGATTATTTCACTGTACAACATTAACTGACTGGTTTGTATAACTGAGACGGAGTGTGTTTACTGCGCGGTACGGACTGTATTTATGTGTTTTGTGTGGATCTCAGAACAAACAGCGATTATTTCACTGTACAGCATTAACTGGCTGGTTTGTATAACTGAGACGGAGTGTGTTTACTGCGCGGTACGGACTGTATTTATGTGTTTTGTGTGGATCTCAGAACAAACAGCGATTATTTCACTGTACAGCATTAACTGACTGGTTTGTATAACTGAGACGGAGTGTGTTTACTGCGCGGTACGAGCTGAGTCTTACGTACGTTGTGACCTACTTTAGATAAAGACAGTACCAAAACGCGTCGCTTTACCCAGCAACTCACTACGAGGACCAAAGCCAGAACTCATTCCTCATTTTGCACGTTATTCGGATTATGACAGACGTATAATAAGATATATCAGAACATTTTATTTATGTATTAGCAACATGGACCAAAAGGAAGACCCCCAACATCAGGCAAACAGACGCAGCAGCGAGCTTCCTGGTGATATATCGCTGCGCCGTGCAGAGACGAGGCGACAAATCACCATATGACGTGTGCATTGGAACACCGGACACGATCGTGTTATTTGGATGGTGGGAGCTCCTGGGTTACAGACTATCTGCCTCGGACCGGTGCCAAATGGGTTGCATACACAGCTAGGCTTTCAGCGATTGTTTCCGCCTGTTTTATGCGCCCAGCACTTTTATCGTCACATGTGCGATCGCCTGCAGACGTCCTGCTAAGGGAATGGAACCGTGTAAGTGTAAAGGATTTAGCGTGTTAATTAGACACATGTAATTCAAAGTCTTATAAAATTTAACACAAATTACAAAAAGATTCACAAAATAAGAAATGTAACACGTCACACTTGACGTGTTCACGTGAGCCGACAACAATAACTACCAAATTTTCCGACGAATCACCTGCCGTAAGTTCGCACCCGGAACCCCAGAACATGTCAGAAATTAATTTTACTGAACACCTGTCACTTATTTTAAAACGTCAAATTATCTTCTTTTTGCATTTAATTATTGTTTATTTAACGACGGTATCAATAGCTCCGGTTTTTGTAACGTCCAATGGTATTATGATCTATATGTAATAAACTGGAAAGGATATGGAAGGAAACAGTCATGAGTTAATATCAGGTACTATCCAGGAATTTTACTTGAGCGATTGAAGAAACCCACAAAAATTCAAGTCGAATTAGCTCATTGGTGGGCCGGTATTTTAACCCTTGTCCTCGTGAACGTGAAGCAGAACTATCGACCTCTCGATCGCTGACGTTCGGTTCAAACAGTGTTACCAACACACGCCCATAAAACATAAAACTCAACCAAAATACAATAAATTTTCGCTCCGCTGTTATCATACATCACATGACTATTAATTCGAGTTACGTCGTTGTATGAATTACGTCGGATTAACAAACAAATTATTAATTAAATACAAAATCAACAGCAGATCGTGGCGAACAATGAAACAGGGGAGCGAGCCACCACCTGCATATTAATTACGCTCGTTGAAATATTTAAACAATGCGAAACGGGGGGATAAAAATATCGAACTGATTGACATCACGATTTAAACACCAACTCTTTTCAGTTTAAAAATTTAAATACGGATGAAAATTTCATTTATTTAATAGACATTCCATTTTTTAAGCCACAATTCCTGGAAAGGATGTAAATGTGTTTCGTGTTTAGAATCAAGAGATTTTAGTTCTCAGTTGCAGATAAATCAGTACGCACTTCGAGATGTGTGTGTGTGTGTGGGGGGGGGGGGTACGTGTAAAAGTGCGTGTAAATGAATAACAGTTCGTATGGCTCATAATTAAACACGCCACCTCAGTTTCTACAAAAGCCGCGATGGCTCAGTCGATATAGTAATTAGGCTACTGGCTGCATAATCCGCGGTGCGAATAGCCGATCCCAGTGGCCGCGCGGTCTATAGCGTGGGTCTGCGGCAGATCGCTTGCTGGGATTGCGGGTTCGAATCCCACCGGGGGCATGGATGTCTGTCTGTGTTGTGTTTGTTGTATAAGGACAGTAGTACGGGACGTAAAGTGACATGAAGAAGGAGGGAAGGATTTAAAAGTACAAAAATGGATCAAAGAGGGGAAAAAATACCGTCAGGGGGCAAAATATTCTTTTTTTTTTAAACGATGTCTTTCTGTTAGGTTATTTATAAGAGAGATCAAGACAAAATCCGTCCAAACACAACTGTGTTCCATTTATTTCACAGAACAACATGTTTCGACAAATTTAGGTCATCTTCAGGTTCACAATTCTTTTTTTTTTCAAAAAATATTGAGGATGGAATAGAACCTATAAGTGTCACATTTTATAGGTTTAATTCATACCTCAATACGTTTTAAAAAAAATAAGAATTGTGAACCTGAAGATGACCTAAATTTGTCGAAACATGTTCTGTGAAATAAATGGAACACAGTTGTGTTTGGACGGATTTTGTCTTGATTACAGATTCTTATTTCCTGTACAGCGTGTAGACCCATCTGTGGGCCCCCCAATATTCAAAAGGGGGGGGGGCTGTGAAGCTGAGCGCACATTTGCATGTAGTGCCGAGATAAAGATGCGTGTAGCTGTACCTAGACTCCCAAATTCTTCAAGGTCTGGCACTTATTTAAGTACAACTGACAACATTACTTATAATTTCATCAGACGTTGTAAAAACAGAAGTTCTGATCGGAATTTCTGCTGAAAATCCCTTTACTACCTACATCTCCTTGATGGGATAAACAATAACGGATTCTTACATAATCTGTAACAGATAAGCTGATCTGGGGATATAACGAATTTTTACTTCAGTAATTTCCATTGATATTAAATGTTGTCCACGAAGATGAATATGCAGTGCCGAAACATGTAGGACAGCTGAATACGTTGCTGTTTTCCATATTTATTTTGTTACTCGCACTGTGTTGTCTTTCAAAAAATATAACTTGTAATGAGCAAACTGTGACCATACAATAATTAGAGACAGACGGAGCGTGTCACAAACCGTACGGGGGGGGGGGGGAATGATACGAAGTTTCACAAAAATTCATACTGAGGGGGTTTGTACTTTGAACAGTTCACAAAGCTTTATTAGGTTAACAAAACCAAAAAAGATGTGATGGACTGGGCATGTAGCGAACACTTGTAAACACGATAAGATATCTGAAAAAGCCGATTACAAGATACTTCCTGCAGAACTTAGAACAAAATTAGAACTCGTACGTCCGCCATATTAATATCTACCTCGCTAGAAAACTTAATGCATTAATGGATAAATAATACAGCTATATGGTAAAGTGTGTTAACTGCTCAAGTTTACTTTAAGACTGGTACATGGCGCACAAGTTTATGCATATCTAACCGTTTATAAACACAAACTTGCGTGTCGTTTTATACAAAATTCATAAATTATTAGTAAACACAGAGCGCCATTTTGTACAGTTGAACCCTTTCACAAAATGGATTCCCTCATTACAATACAGTATTACTTTAAGAGGTAAATTACACAATAATTCAGACAAAGCTAAACTCGTGTTCTGACTCACACGGAGCAAGAAAGGATGACATTTATCCATTAGCATAAATCCTGTTTGCCAACAGCGTATCAGAGCAAAAGCGAAGAACATAAAAAAAAGGAAAGAAAATGGACGTTCTTCTCCCGTCTTCTGTTTTTTGTGTTGGTCTTCATCTGACTCTGTTGTCTCCTAGAGCAGCGGCGAACGTCACAGCAAACATATTACCACGCAACGCTCTGTCGAGCGAAGGCGAGGTTAAAACAAAAGCATTTTCTTCTGTGACGCTTGGGGATCTTTTAGCTGTTCCTTAACCCTTTAAAGCTCGGTGGTTACTGTACGTACATTACGTAACTATCGGTATTGCGTTGACACACTGTATTTATGTGTTTTGTGTGGATGTTAGAACAAACAGCGATTATTTCACTGTACAACATTAACTGACTGGTTTGTATAACTGAGACGGAGTGTGTTTACTGCGCGGTACGGACTGTATTTATGTGTTTTGTGTGGATCTCAGAACAAACAGCGATTATTTCACTGTACAGCATTAACTGACTGGTTTGTATAACTGAGACGGAGTGTGTTTACTGCGCGGTAAGGTCTGTATTTATGTGTTTTGTGTGGATCTCAGAACAAACAGCGATTATTTCACTGTACAGCATTAACTGACTGGTTTGTATAACTGAGACGGAGTGTGTTTACTGCGCGGTACGGACTGTATTTATGTGTTTTGTGTGGATCTCAGAACAAACAGCGATTATTTCACTGTACAACATTAACTGACTGGTTTGTATAACTGAGACGGAGTGTGTTTACTGCGCGGTACGGACTGTATTTATGTGTTTTGTGTGGATCTCAGAACAAACAGCGATTATTTCACTGTACAACATTAACTGACTGCTTTGTATAACTGAGACGGAGTGTGTTTACTGCGCGGTACGGACTGTATTTATGTGTTTTGTGTGGATCTCAGAACAAACAGCGATTATTTCACTTTACAACATTAACTGACTTGTTTGTATAACTGAGACGGAGTGTTTACTGCGCGGTACGAGCTGACTCTGTAACAAAAATTACGTTAATCTTGGTCTCTACAGAGTTGACCGGTTTTATTTGTGTAACGGAGACGCTGTTAGTTTCCTGTGAAATAGGAACTATTTTTTTGTGTATTATTTGTACAAATATTCCGGCTTTGAAAGCGTTAAATTACTTCATCCACAGGTAATACGAAGAGGCATATTTACATGACAAACTACGACTGCCAACTGTATAAAGTAGAGCCCGTCGGTGAGGTTTCCGTTTACCTCCCCTACGCACACACACAGCCATCATGTTGGAATTTTTCATCTAATTAAGACGGCTATGTGATATTCTTACAAAACACCACTACCGTAAATATAACCAACTTTCTCTACCCTGAAAATGTCTTTGAATCCACATAAACAAAATTACCCGCGTAAAATCGATTTTAAATATTTTGAGATTTAAGGTTATCAATCTGGTGTGTATGAAAATTACTGTAGTACGGGATGTGACGCCGTGTAACTTCACGGCTAAGTACCAATACAGAAGAGTCTTGAATCTCGTAGACTTCAATTTTCGAGATTTCGATCTTTCGTGATGACCCATTTTAATATTATTTCCACCTTTCGTCACTGGTTCCTACGAATCGGGATGGGACCACGTGGCTGATGGCTCGGCTATTGCACAGATCACTCTCAGCTCAGCCAAGCTTTGCCTTTCACTAAATTATGTTGACGCTCTTTCAAGTCATTTAATGTTTTTATGTTTTGAATTTTTTATAAAAATAATATTTTAACAAATTATGCTTTTTTATGACTCATACTTCGCAAGTTAGTGGAACCAAACAAGTGTTTTGCATTCGAAACGGATCCCGGTGTCTGTTATTCCGATGTTCGTGATTATTTTATCACGAACATCGAAACTCCACAGCACGTATCTATCACAATCCACGAAATTACATGCCAGAAGACAAGAGCCTCATATTAATGTTATCTTCTAATATTCTTTTCAAAACTCCGAAGTGTAACAACAGAAATATCTAAACACCTGTACGATTCAAAACGTAAAATATATATATATATATAAATTCTTTGCACCAGCCGGGATTCGAACCCCAGACCGCTCAGACCGTAGCCCAGTCACTATACCGACAATTACACATGTTTTAGTACAAATTATGCCTGAGTTCCGGGAACTTTTTTGTTCCACCCACGTAGCTAGGTAACAATTTTTTGCACGAAGCTGTACCATGGAGTTACCTAACTCATTTGTTTGTGATTAAAGGCGTGATAGTGATACTTACTCCACTGTTGCTCAAAACACTGCAAAGGTCATTTCTTGTTTACACTTCACTGCATACTCGAAGCAAAAACTGTACCTGAATATAGCATAAGAATCCAAGACGCTGTGAAAAGTAAGAAGAAGAAGAAGAAAATAGGAAGTTCAAGACATAAAAAACACAGTGGGTGTGGGGGGGGAAGTTAGCAAACTTACAGTAGCGAACCTTGTCAATATATATCTTTCAGAAATGTCCAGTAACATTCAACTGTCTGCAAAGAAAAGCGAAAATAAAATTTTTTGGGGGGCGGGAGGGGTGGGGTGGGGGTGGAGGGGGGAAAGTCGGTGAAGCGAGTGGGAAAGTTGAAGTTTGTTATACACAATCATATCTGATGAAAAGATTTCAGATGGGACAGAGTTATATTTCTGCTGTTGGAAACAGGACGGAACACGAAGCTATTACTCACGGAATTAAGCAAGGATTGTGACACTTTTAAGGGGCGGCGAGCTGAAATGAACTTCTGACGTCGTCTGAGCAGAGCGACCGCTGGCAGATTGTCTGTGAGTCTTCGGCTTTGATTTTAATAGATTTAACGCAAAATGAACCCACTGCCCTATTTTGACGCCTAAATCTCGTCGGCCGTTTCGGAAGCAGCTAATTAGTTTTATGGCTATGAACTGTTACTGGAAGAAAGTCGAAATGGTTTACTTAATGCGTACTGGAGTAATGTAACTACTGGCAGTGTACAACAGGCTTGATGTAACTACTGGCAGTGTGCAACATGCTTGTTGTAACTACTGGCAGTGTGCAACAGGCTTGATGTAACTACTGGCAGTGTGCAACAGGCTTGATGTAACTACTGGCAGTGTGCAACAGGCTTGATGTAACTACTGGCAGTGTGCAACAGGCTTGATGTAACTACTGGCAGTGTGCAACAGGCTTGATGTAACTACTGGCAGTGTGCAACAGGCTTGATGTAACTACTGGCAGTGTGCAACAGGCTTGATGTAACTACTGGCAGTGTACTACAGGCTTGATGTAACTACTGGCAGTGTGCAACAGGTTTGATGTAACTACTGGCAGTGTGCAACATGCTTGTTGTAACTACTGGCAGTGTGCAACAGGCTTGATGTAACTACTGGCAGTGTGCAACAGGCTTGATGTAACTACTGGCAGTGTGCAACAGGCTTGATGTAACTACTGGCAGTGTGCAACAGGCTTGATGTAACTACTGGCAGTGTGCAACATGCTTGTTGTAACTACTGGCAGTGTGCAACAGGCTTGATGTAACTACTGGCAGTGTGCAACAGGCTTGATGTAACTACTGGCAGTGTGCAACAGGCTTGATGTAACTACTGGCAGTGTGCAACAGGCTTGATGTAACTACTGGCAGTGTGCAACAGGCTTGATGTAACTACTGGCAGTGTACAACAGGCTTGATGTAACTACTGGCAGTGTGCAACAGGTTTGATGTAACTACTGGCAGTGTGCAACAGGCTTGATGTAACTATTGGCAGTGTGCAACATGCTTGATGTAACTACTGGCAGTGTGCAACAGGCTTGATGTAACTACTGGCAGTGTGCAACAGGCTTGATGTAACTACTGGCACAGCGTGCAACAGGCTTGATGTAACTACTGGCAGTGTGCAACAGGCTTGATGTAACTACTGGCAGTGTGCAACAGGCTTGATGTAACTACTGGCAGTGTGCAACAGGCTTGATGTAACTACTGGCAGTGTGCAACATGCTTGTTGTAACTACTGGCAGTGTGCAACAGGCTTGATGTAACTACTGGCACTGTGCAATAGGCTTGATGTAACTACTGGCAGTGTGCAACAGGCTTGATGTAACTACTGGCAGTGTGCAACAGGCTTGATGTAACTACTGGCAGTGTGCAACAGGCTTGATGTAACTACTGGCAGTGTGCAACAGGCTTGATGTAACTACTGGCAGTGTGCAACAGGTTTGATGTAACTACTGGCAGTGTACAACAGGCTTGATGTAACTACTGGCAGTGTGCAACAGGTTTGATGTAACTACTGGCAGTGTGCAACAGGCTTGATAAAACTACTGGCAGTGAGCAACAGGCTTGATGTAACTACTGGCAGTGTGCAAAAGGCTTGATGTAACTATTGGCAGTGTGCAACAGGCTTGATGTAACTACTGGCACAATGTGCAACAGGCTTGATGTAACTACTGGCAGCGTGCAACAGGCTTAATGTAACTACTGGCAGTGTAAAACAGGCTTTATGTAACTACTGACAGTGTGCAACAGACTTGATGTAACTACTGTCAGTGTGCAACAGGCTTGATGTAACTACTGGCAGTGTGCAACAGGCTTGATGTAACTACTGGCAGTGTGCAACAGGCTTGATGTAACTACTGGCAGTGTGCAACCTGCTTGATGTAACTACTGGCAGTATGCAACAGGCTTGATGTAACTACTGACACAGTGTGCAACAGGCTTTATGTAACTACTGACAGTGTGCAACAGACTTGATGTAACTACTGGCAGTGTGCAACAGGCTTGATGTAACTACTGGCAGTGTGCAACAGGCTTGATGTAACTACTGGCAGTGTGCAACAGGCTTGATGTAACTACTGGCAGTGTGCAACAGTTTTGATGTAACTACTGGCAGGGTGCAACAGGCTTGATGTAACTACTGGCAGTGTGCAACAGTCTTGATGTAACTACTGGCAGTGTGCAGCAGGCTTGATGTAACTACTGGCAGTGTGCAACAGGCTTGATGTAACTACTGGCAGTGTGCAACAGGCTTGGTGTAACTACTGGCAGTGTGCAACAGGCTTGATGTAACTACTGGCAGTGTGCAACAGGCTTGATGTAACTACTGGCAGTGTGCAACAGGCTTGATGTAACTACTGGCAGTGTGCAACAGGCTTGATGTAACTACTGGCAGTGTGCAACAGGCTTGATGTAACTACTGGCAGTGTGCAACAGGCTTGATGTAACTACTGGCAGTGTGAAACAGGCTTGATGTAACTACTGGCAGTGTGCAACAGGCTTGGTGTAACTACTGGCAGTGTGCAACAGGCTTGATGTAACTACTGGCAGTGTGCAACAGGCTTGATGTAACTACTGGCAGTGTGCAACAGGCTTGGTGTAACTACTGGCAGTGTGCAACAGGCTTGATGTAACTTACAGAGGCACGACGGCAGTTCAGTAAGTAAAGTTCCCCACGTCATAAACATTTAAAAAGTCAGTAGAACGTTAAGCGCAGCTCACTTATTCCACTGAAGTACCATTGTGTCGATACATATGTCTCATCTCTGCATAATTCACAATAATGAGAAAGTGGAAATCACTGTTCGTGGACGGTTGCAAACCAAACCAGGAATATTTAAAGCCACGCCAAAACGAGATAAATGCATCAATAATCTAGGGGATTGTGATGGTAAATAACTACCGTGCAATAAATTAAACTCAGTGAATGCTGTAATGCTTTTATATGTAATTCTTTATGGCTCAGAGAACCTTATTTTTCAACGCCCTGTGACTACAGGTCATTGGTATATGTATAAAACAATAAATATGACACATTATGACTGCATGTCGTTTTGTTTTAATCGTCTGGCATTAAAATCGTATCTGTGTGGATTCTCACATAATTTTGGCCTTCAACTATTTCTTTGGCCCCCCTCTCTCCGTCTTATTTGTTGCAATCACTTCGCAAGCTGCACGAATTTCTGAAAAATGCACTCGACATAAAATGTCTGCTCATTTTATTTACTTCTTTCTGAAACTTCATGGAATCGAAGAAGAATTTGCCAACACATTATCGCGAATTTATGTACGCCTTCACGTAAAGCGTCTGTTACTATATCACATTTTAAAGAGAACAAGATTGAACGGAAAATGAACTGACACACGCGACACAACAAACCGTCTGTTTTCGCAGCTCTTCTACGAGTGGGCGTACAATAAGCCAGTGTCATAGCAACTAGGCACGTAAATTATGTGGACGTCTGGTGGGCAATAATCTAGCATTCGCCTGTGTTAATGGCTGGCGGTCTGGAATATGCCTAAGACTGACAGACTGAATACACTCGACTCGTGCCTATAAAAGTTACACATAAGCCTTCTTAGAAACTGGCCACATGGCTAAATCCCGAAGGCTGGTAAACAAGCATTTATACTAGTACTTTCTCATTCAGAAGTAACTGGCCGCATGGAGTATAACACATTTAATTTCATAGCATCGTCATGAACTGGCAACGTGGTTCACGACTAGAACTAGTGAACGGGACGTTCGTGCTCATCGGTTTTCTTTATAACTGGCCGAATGTAATATAACGGAAGCTAATGCGGTTTGGCAGCACATAGCCCTCACATGAAAGGGAAATGCCGAGTGTGAACAAGCAGCAGGCCATTACACGAGACACAGGCGGGTAATTTGACATGCACATTACAGTCAAGAGCGTAATTGAAATATTAAAACACGTCAGTGGCGGCTAGTGCCAAAGATTAAAGCACGTCATTGACGGTTTGTGTCAAAGAGTAAAGCATGTCAGTGGCGAATCTTGTCAAAGATTAAAAAGCACGTCTGTGGCGGCTCGTGTCAAAGATTAAAGCAAGTCAGTTACGGCTAGTGCCAAAGATTAAAGCACGTCATTGGCGGCTTGTGTCAAAGTATAAGCACATCAGTGGCGGCTAGAGTCAAAGATTAAAGCACGTCATTGGCGGCTTGTGTCAAAGATTAAAGCACGTCATTGGCGGCTTGTGTCAAATATTGAAGCTTGTCAGTGGCGGCTAGTGGCAAAGATTAAAGCACGTCATTGCCGGCTTGTGTCAAAGAGTAAAGCATGTCAGTGGCCGCTAGTGCCAAAGATTAAAGCACGTCATTGGCGGCTTGCGTCAAAGATTAAAGCACGTCAGTGGCGGTTAGTGCCAACTATTAAAGCACGTCATTGGCGGATTGTGTCAAAGATTAAAGCTCGTCAGTGGTGACTAGTGCCATAGTTTAAAGCACGTCATTGGCGGCTTGTGTCAAAGAGTAAAACATGTCAGTGGCGATTCGTGTCAGAGTACAAACACTTACTATGGCGTTGGTGGGTTCTAGAGTCTGTGTCTTGTTACGTAAAGGCCCAGGAAGTTTCTATTTAATTTTTCAAATAATGATGTCCGTTTCCTGGAATATTCCAAATCTTTTCCCGTTACTTAGATTATTTTTCCAAATTTTCCCACAATTCTCTACACAAATATGCAGTGTAATACGTTTTATCTTCTATTCTTGTGCTGTCAAGTATTAAACCCTTTGATGCCAGAATCTCAAAAACGCCTTTTTAAAATATCAGTTCGTACCTCACAGTAAACACTGCGCCTCAAATTATTGGCCAGCCGTTTCATGCTCTTTAGGAAAAAAATTGTTATTTGGCGAAAGATCCATAAAAAGACACAACTACGCTGTGCCAGCAAAATGTATAGTTTTTTTAATGTTAAAGCTGGTGATAACGAACACAGTGCGGCAATAAAGTACCGAGACTAAGTATAATAAAAACAGGGATCACCACAGCAATGTATTTATCAGTAACGTTACCAAATTATTGCCCGAAGGACCTAATACTGTTACTGTAGCGTCTACACAGACCTTGCAAACAGTTGTACAACTTGTGTTCAGTTCAATTGTGTTCAGTTGTGTTCAGTTGTGCTGTCAATTTCCTTTCTATATCAACAATCACGCCAAATCGGCGCCCTTTCGATTTCAATGTCAACTCGGGAAACATATGACGGTCTGAGGGAGCCAGGTCAGGGTAAAGAGGGAGGTAACTGGGCACTGAAAGGCAATTTTTGGATAGAAAATTCCCCACATTTATCGCTGTTTAAACAGGCGCACTGTCATGCGAAAACACCCAAAATTACAAATCTGGGTTGAAGCAACTTCACACTCAACAATCAACGTTCTAGTACTTCTAG
This sequence comes from Reticulitermes speratus, assembly GCA_021186555.1. Classification (NCBI taxonomy): domain Eukaryota; kingdom Metazoa; phylum Arthropoda; class Insecta; order Blattodea; family Rhinotermitidae; genus Reticulitermes; species Reticulitermes speratus. Next base: position 38,997,169 of record JAJKFL010000011.1, on the reverse strand, counting down.
CTACAGGATGTTCCACGTAAAACCGGCTCGCTTGCACGGTGAAATCAAGAAAGGACATTCTTTCTTTTAGCTTTTGGTAGACTAAATACACACTTTTACAGAAGATGTTGGATTCTACGCACAATTACCCGATCACGAACGCTACGTGTCACACTTGTCGCGATTCTATGGCCCCAGTACATGAGGCCGCTTTTAAGTGGAACATCCTGTAGCACATGCCACTAACGGTTCTGCCTTACAGCTAGTGAAAGCCACCAACAGTCCTGCCCTCTAGCATGTAGTGGTTATGGATTCTCTCTATGGAAGCGACAGGTCTCGTTAATTTATTGCCACACTGTCTATAGTTACTGCTGTAAATTAAAGGTTATCTCAAAATATAGTGACAGTGCCAAATCATGGCTAAATATAAATGGCATCTAACGTGATAATACTAAAAATGTCTAAACGTATTTAAATGAAATGTACAGATGTGTGCGTGCTGAATTAAGCCTCAGCATATGAACACATGAGGAATTAAAGTTAAGGCTCCATGCATTTTTAATTTAGCACAAGGTAAAAGCTTCGAATCCAAGCCGGGTTACCCCCACAATAAGTCTCCCTATACCCATCAAAGAAGAGATACCGCGGGCCCCAAAACCGGTTTAGACATTGCAGATAACCGAAAAAACTCTTAGCCTTGTCGGGAGTGGAAGATAGGTTCCTCGGTTATCGAATCTATGGCCGGACACTATACCAACTGAGCTATCGAGGCTTATACGCCACTTACAAACCTACACGAGGCGTATATCGAATAACCAAAGTCTATAATGTAGAGTAGTAAATGACCAGAACAAAAAATATTGCTAATCTAGTTCCGATTAAGCGATTAACACGAATTGATATAGCATAGCAGATCAACACACAGTGGAACGAACGCACATTGCCAATGGTGTAATCGTGAGACGTAACCACAAATGCCTACAAAATACACACAACAATTTCCCACATCTCTGTTAACAATGGTTCATTCACCGTGACTTCATCGCATGCCTAATTTCATTGTATGAGGTAAATTTAATACACGGACTGTTCTCACGATATTGTCACTAATTAACACTGCGCACATTGCCAACTAAGTGTATGAATACATTACAACCGGCAGAAGAAACATAGGTTGATCAAAGAACAGATGGAAAGAGACAAATAAACATGTACGAGTACACGGGACGAACCTGGAATGGCTTATATCAGCGGTTCCCAAACTTTTTCGGTCCAACGCCCCCTCGGTTCCATATACACACCCACAGCGCCCCCCTACCTTTTTTCAAAAACATAAATGCGCTTTTGTTTCCACTTTTATTTTATATTTAAAAAATCGTTTAAATAAAATTATAAGAGTTAAACTTAATGTTTTATGTGTTAATTAATAAATTAGAATTTATTATATTTTTTTATGTTTATCAATAATTCATCTAGCAATAGTTTATTACAAAAATATGTGCTTGAAAAAGATTCATGAATTAAAATACTGCTCTACATGAACTTTCAGTCCACAAGTGTCCGCCATCACGTCAGCCCTGCCTCACAAACAAACAAAGGCGAAGTGCCAACACACATACATTCTTCACCAGTTCGCATTTCCTGTCAATATCTAGCAGTTCCTTCAGCAAACTGTGATAAGCCACTCCTCACTCACTGATAATATACAGTGTTTATTTCAATATTTCAATATCGTCACACCAACTAGTTGTCTTACTGCCCTGCCTGCACGCTAACAGACTGCTGTAACTACTAACAATTTGTCATGTCACGTTAGAGGTTCTCACTGGTCGTCCGATAGACTGCGGTCACAATATATAAGCCTGTCTTATCAATGTGACGTCACGGTCTATACAGGCATTACGTCACTCCTGTACACCCCGCCACACAGCTTGTACCTGCAGTGGTATTCGTGACGAAAAGATGGAGCCAGCTCCACTGATACCTTTATGTCCATTTACCACATTGACATCCATTTCTCTTCTCACGTAGACACAGTACTGTCAGTACATATACTGTCAGTACATATACTGTAAGTTGGCATTAGTAATAATGCCGATGTATAGCATACTTACAGAATGTTAACTGCGTCAGCACTAGTGACCGTTCGGTGCATCAGTACGGAAGCACCTGTTCTTGTCACACTGTCACATTCTGTTAATTAGTTTTCAAAAATGACGGATACAATTCCTACCTTTGCATAACTCTGACTGCATTGTTTAGAAGAGCAGATCGTAGTGGCCGTGCGGTCTAAGGCGTGGGTCTGCCGCCATTCGCTTGCTGGAATTGCGGGTTCGAGTCCCTCCAGGAACATGAATGTCTGTCTCTTGTGAGTGTTTTGTGTTATCTCGTAGAGGTCTCCGCAACAGGCTGATCGCTCGTCCAGAGGAGTCCTACCGAGTGTGGTGTGTCTGAGTGTGGTTGTAAAGCATCGACAATAGAGATGCCTTGGCCCACTAGGGGCTGTCGAGTTATGGAAAGAAATTATTTGCAATATACGTGTGTCGCACTGTATTCTTCATCTCAGCATGTCTGTTGTAATACTGTATCAACGAAATGCAATAGTAACGTATTAGCAATAGTAAGATGTCAGTACGTAATACAGATAGTACAGTGCTAATGCCAGGAAGCTGCACGTTGCTGTTGGCATGATGTGCATGCGTCAGGACACGTGGGATATGAACACTGAAGAAGGAACGTGGCCAGGAATTGGGGTCACATGCGAGGGATGTTTCAGCCTTAACTTTGACACTGTAAGTGCTGTCAGTAACAAATGCAGATTTGTAGAAGTGTGCTTCAGTCTCACCGATATTTACAGTAACTTGCAAGGTGTGCAGTTACTGTCTTGCGATATATAGTAATGTGTGTGCTGTGTAGCTGACTGGTGTCTAGAAGTGTTACTAAGTACTAGAGGTGACGTAATTTGTAGAAGTGTGCTTCAGTCTCACCGATATTTACAGTAACTTGCAAGGTGTGCAGTTACTGTCTTGCGATATATAGTAATGTGTGTGCTGTGTAGCTGAATGATGTCTAGAAGTGTTACTAAGTACTAGAGGTGACGTAATTTGTAGAAGTGTGCTTCAGTCTCACCGATATTTACAGTAACTTGCAAGGTGTCAGTTACTGTCTTGCGATATATAGTAATGTGTGTGCTGGTAGCTGACTGGTGTCTAGAAGTGTTACTAAGTACTAGAGGTGACGTAATTTGTAGAAGTGTGCTTAGTCTGTCCGATATTTACAGTAACTTGTAAGGTGTGCAGTTACTGTCTTGCGATATATAGTAACGTGTGTGCTGTGTAGCTGACTGGTGTCTAGAAGTGTTACTAAGTACTAGAGGTGACGTAATTTGTAGAAGTGTGCTTCAGTCTGTCCGATATTTACAGTAACTTGTAAGGTGTGCAGTTACTGTCTTGCGATATATAGTAATGTGTGTGCTGTGTAGCTGACTGGTGTCTAGAATGTTACTAAGTACTAGAGGTGACGTAATTTGTAAAAGTGTGCTTCAGTCTCACCGATATTTACAGTAACTTGTAAGTTGTGCAGTTACTGTCTTGCGATATAAGTAATGTGTGTGCTGTGTAGCTGACTGTGTCTAGAAGTGTTACTAAGTACTAGAGGTGACGTAATTGTAGAAGTGTGCTTCAGTCTCACCGATATTTACAGTAACTTGAAGTTGTGCAGTTACTGTCTTGCGATATATAGTAATGTGTGTGCTGTGTAGCTGACTGGTGTCTAGAAGTGTTACTAAGTACTAGAGGTGACGTAATTTGTAGAAGTGTGCTTCAGTCTCACCGATATTTACAGTAACTTGTAAGGTGTGCAGTTACTGTCTTGCGATATATAGTAATGTGTGTGCTGTGTAGCTGACTGGTGTCTAGAAGTGTTACTAAGTACTAGAGGTGACGTAATTTGTAGAAGTGTGCTTCAGTCTCACCGATATTTACAGTAACTTGCTAAGGTGTGCAGTTACTGTCTTGCGATATATAGTAATGTGTGTGCTGTGTAGCTGACTGGTGTCTAGAAGTGTTACTAAGTACTAGAGGTGACGTAATTTGTAGAAGTGTGCTTCAGTCTCACCGATATTTACAGTAACTTGCAAGTGTGCAGTTACTGTCTTGCGATATATAGTAATGTGTGTGCTGTGTAGCTGACTGGTGTCTAGAAGTGTTACTAAGTACTAGAGGTGACGTAATTTGTAGAAGTGTGCTTCAGTCTCACCGATATTTACAGTAACTTCAAGGTGTGCAGTTACTGTCTTGCGATATATAGTAATGTGTGTGCTGTGTAGCTGACTGGTGTCTAGAAGTGTTACTAAGTACTAGAGGTGACGTAATTTGTAGAAGTGTGCTTCAGTCTCACCGATATTTACAGTAACTTGTAAGTTGTGCAGTTACTGTCTTGCGATATATAGTAATGTGTGTGCTGTGTAGCTGACTGGTGTCTAGAAGTGTTACTAAGTACTAGAGGTGACGTAATTTGTAGAAGTGTGCTTCAGTCTCACGATATTTACAGTAACTTGTAAGGTGTGCAGTTACTGTCTTGCGATATATAGTAATGTGTGTGCTGTGTAGCTGACTGGTGTCTAGAAGTGTTACTAAGTACTAGAGGTGACGTAATTTGTAGAAGTGTGCTTCAGTCTCACCGATATTTACAGTAACTTGCAAGGTGTGCAGTTACTGTCTTGCGATATATAGTAATGTGTGTGCTGTGTAGCTGACTGGTGTCTAGAAGTGTTACTAAGTACTAGAGGTGACGTAATTTGTAGAAGTGTGCTTCAGTCTCACGATATTTACAGTAACTTGTAAGGTGTGCAGTTACTGTCTTGCGATATATAGTAATGTGTGTGCTGTGTAGCTGACTGGTGTCTAGAAGTGTTACTAAGTACTAGAGGTGACGTAATTTGTAGAAGTGTGCTTCAGTCTCACCGATATTTACAGTAACTTGTAAGGTTGTGCAGTTACTGTCTTGCGATATATAGTAATGTGTGTGCTGTGTAGCTGACTGGTGTCTAGAAGTGTTACTAAGTACTAGAGGTGACGTAATTTGTAAAAGTGTGCTTCAGTCTCACCGATATTTACAGTAACTTGTAAGTTGTGCAGTTACTGTCTTGCGATATATAGTAATGTGTGTGCTGTGTAGCTGACTGGTGTCTAGAAGTGTTACTAAGTACTAGAGGTGACGTAATTTGTAGAAGTGTGCTTCAGTCTCACCGATATTTACAGTAACTTGTAAGGTGTGCAGTTACTGTCTTGCGATATAAGTAATGTGTGTGCTGTGTAGCTGACTGGTGTCTAGAAGTGTTACTAAGTACTAGAGGTGACGTAATTTGTAGAAGTGTGCTTCAGTCTCACCGATATTTACAGTAACTTGCAAGGTGTGCAGTTACTGTCTTGCGATATACAGTAATGTGTGTGCTGTGTAGCTGACTGGTGTCTAGAAGTGTTACTAAGTACTAGAGGTGACGTAATTTGTAGAAGTGTGCTTCAGTCTCACCGATATTTACAGTAACTTGTAAGGTGTGCAGTTACTGTCTTGCGATATATAGTAATGTGTGTGCTGTGTAGCTGACTGGTGTCTAGAAGTGTTACTAAGTACTAGAGGTGACGTAATTTGTAGAAGTGTGCTTCAGTCTCACCGATATTTACAGTAACTTGTAAGGTGTGCAGTTATGTCTTGCGATATACAGTAATGTGTGTGCTGTGTAGCTGACTGGTGTCTAGAAGTGTTTACTAAGTACTTAGAGGTGACGTAATTTGTAAAGTGTGCTTCAGTCTCACCGATATTTACAGTAACTTGCAAGGTGTGCATTACTGTCTTGCGATATACAGTAATGTGTGTGCTGTGTAGCTGACTGGTGTCTAGAAGTGTTACTAAGTACTAGAGTGACGTAATTTGTAGAAGTGTGCTTCAGTCTCACCGATATTTACAGTAACTTGTAAGGTGTGCAGTTATGTCTTGCGATATACAGTAATGTGTGTGCTGTGTAGCTGACTGGTGTCTAGAAGTGTTACTAAGTACTAGAGGTGACGTAATTTGTAGAAGTGTGCTTCAGTCTCACCGATATTTACAGTAACTTGAAGGTGTGCAGTTATGTCTTGCGATATACAGTAATGTGTGTGCTGTGTAGCTGACTGGTGTCTAGAAGTGTTACTAAGTACTAGAGGTGACGTAATTTGTAGAAGTGTGCTTCAGTCTCACCGATATTTACAGTAACTTGCAAGGTGTGCAGTTATTGTCTTGCGATATACAGTAATGTGTGTGCTGTGTAGCTGACTGGTGTCTAGAAGTGTTACTAAGTACTAGAGGTGACGTAATTTGTAAAAGTGTGCTTCAGTCTCACAGATATTTACAGTAACTTGCAAGGTGTGCAGTTACTGTCTTGCGATATACAGTAATGTGTGTGCTGTGTAGCTGACTGGTGTCTAGAAGTGTTACTAAGTACTAGAGGTGACGTAATTTGTAGAAGTGTGCTTCAGTCTCACCGATATTTACAGTAACTTGTAAGTTGTGCAGTTACTGTCTTGCTATATATAGTAATGTGTGTGCTGTGTAGCTGACTGGTGTCTAGAAGTGTTACTAAGTAATAGAGGTGACGTAATTTGTAGAAGTGTGCTTCAGTCTCACCGATATTTACAGTAACTTGCAAGGTGTGCAGTTACTGTCTTGCGATATATAGTAATGTGTGTGCTGTGTAGCTGACTGGTGTCTAGAAGTGTTACTAAGTACTAGAGGTGACGTAATTTGTAGAAGTGTGCTTCAGTCTCACAGATATTTACAGTAACTTGCAAGGTGTGCAGTTACTGTCTGGCGATATATAGTAATGTGTGTGCTGTGTAGCTGACTGGTGTCTAGAAGTGTTACTAAGGACTATACGTGACGTAATTTGTAGAAGTGTGCTTCAGCCTCACAGATATTTACAGTAACTGTAAGGTGTGCAGTTACTGTCTTGCGATATATAGTAATGTGTGTGCTGTGTAGCTGACTGGTGTCTAGAAGTGTTACTAAGGACTATACGTGACGTAATTTGTAGAAGTGTGCTTCAGTCTCACAGATATTTACAGTAACTTGCAAGGTGTGCAGTTACTGTCTTGCGATATACAGTAATGTGTGTGCTGTGTAGCTGACTGGTGTCTAGAAGTGTTACTAAGTACTAGAGGTGACGTAATTTGTAGAAGTGTGCTTCAGTCTCACCGATATTTACAGTAACTTGCAAGGTGTGCAGTTACTGTCTTGCGATATACAGTAACGTGTGTGCTGTGTAGCTGACTGGTGTCTAGAAGTGTTACTAAGTACTACAGGTGACGTAATTCATAATACTGATCCATCACAGCCCCAGTTTGCAGCGGACATTAACGAACTTAATGGCGATATATGGACGGTGTCAGTCATGTCGCGGTACTGCGGGCCTGCACTGTGTGTTTAATGAAGAGGTGGATTGTTGTGGGCCTTCGGTTGGAGCTACTTCGAGTAATATCCAATGTCACAATTTGCTTCCATATTCAGTGGCGTACCTTGTACCGCGGGACGAGAAAGCACAGCGGTCGCCATGAACGTTAACAAAGTTCAAGTTTATTCAACTTCCATTTTTTTCATTAACTTAAAGTTTGTTGTGGGTGCATTATATTGGCTTTGGCATGGCGTTGTACCGTCTGTGTTGGGTGGTTGCTGCTGTAGTAGCGTGTAGGGCGGAAGACGTCTGGTTGTGTACTGTATTAAGTATATCAGTTATATTGTTTGTCTTCAAATCAAGCCATTCTAAACCGACGTTAGGATTAAATGTGTCTGGTTTTATTGAATTGATTTTAGGTCCTGACATATATAAATGGCTTAGCGTGCTGATATTTCGAAATGTTGATGGATGTATGTCAGTTATGCTGTTGCTTGACAAGTAAAGGAATTGTAATTCGCCGTTCTGATTAAATGTTTCTGGTTGTATTGAAATAATCTTGTTTCCTGACACGTCAATAAAATTCAGTCTTCTGTTTTTCCCAAATGCTGACGGATGTATATAGTCAATACTGTTACATTTCAAGTCAAGCGATTTTAGTTTTTGATTGTGACTAAAGGTGTCTGGATTTATTGTTCGTATTTTGTTTCCAGATAAAACTAATGTAATTAGTTTGATATGATTTCGAAAAACTGAAGGATGGATATCAGTAATGGCGTTGCTTCCCAAATCAAGTTTTTGTAATTTCACGTTATAACGAAGTGTGTCTGCTGTACATGAAGTAATTCTATTTTCTTATATGTTTAAATCAACAAGCAAACTATTATTTCTAAATATTGAAGAATTAAAATCAATAATACTGTTACTTCGCAAATCAATCCATTCCAATTCTGTGTTATAATTAAATGTGCCCAGATTTATGGATTTAATCTTGTTTCCTGATATGTCTAAATGATGTAGCCTGCTGTTGTATCGAAATGTTGACGGATTAATATCACTAATACTGTTATTTTCCAAATCCAGCCATCCTAAATGGTCGTTTTGACTAAATGTAGCTGGATTTATTGAAGTAATTTTGTTCCTCGATAAGTCTAAGTGATTTAACGCGAAGTTACTTCGAAATGCTGAAGGGTGGATATCAGTAATACTGTTGTCTGCGATGTCAAGCCAGTCTAATTCCATGCTGTCTTTGAATAAGTCAGGATGTACCGATGTAGTTTTGTTTCCTGACAAGAGTATATGACGTAATCTGATGTTTTTTCGAAATGTTGAAGGGTGGATGTTAGTAATACTGTTGTTTGCCAAAGACAGAACAACTAGACGTGTGTTATGATCAAATGTTTGTGCATTCACTGTTGATATGTTGTTACCTGACATATCTAAGTATGCAAGGTAAGCAAGACTATAAAAAGCTCGTTGCCATATCTTAGTTATATTGTTCTGTGACAAATCCAGAGATGTCAGTGATGTGATGTTCCAGCGTAGAAAGCGATCTTCCTCCAGCTCCAGATTGGTAGTTCCATACGAGGTCTGCCCAAAAAGTATCCGACTATATTTTTTCCCGCGGTAAGTAATGGCGAAAGGGTGGGGAAACTGAGCGTAGTGGTAGAAGGGACTTTCATGCACATGCGTGATTTTTTTGCTTCCTCGCAACACCGCCGGATGCGTCTGTCGCTGCCAGATAGCGAAGTGGTGTAACACGTGTTCGTCGCATTCTCGTTTCGCTCAAGATGACAGAACGCTTTGGAGCAGCGATACTGCATCAAGTTTTGTCAGAAACTTGGGGATACCCAAGCGGAAACAATCCGCAAAATTCAGCAGGCTTTCGGCGATGATGCAATGGGGGTCACTCAAATTAAAGTGTGGTTCAATCGCTTTAAAGATGGCCGCATGTCGGCGGACAGTGACCAGCGTTCCGGGAGATTGAAGACACCGCTAAAAGGCACCCATTTTGACAGCTGCGAGAACAACATACAGAACGCGACGGCGCAGCTGCACACTATTCCAAAACAAGCCTTCCAGAATTGGTTCCAGCGATGGAAGGACCGCTGGGCTAAGTGTGTGGAGTCACAAGGGGCCTACTTTGAAGGGGATTAGGTATTGTAATCACCCAGATACAGAACTTTGTTTTCCCGGCCCAAGGTCGGATACTTTTTGGACAGACCTCGTAGACCCATAGTTGCCTTAATGCAGAATGGAACCTGTGTTGCGTCATGTCTGTTACGTCACTAAACAGATTTGTACATGCCGCCTGTTCACTGTCGCACTTACACACACTGGGACACAGTTCTTGTGAGTTCACGTGTACTGCAGTCACGATCACAATCACGATCTGCACGATCACTGTGGGGAAATTCACGTATTTTGCACCTCTGCTCAAACCGTCTTCCACCTCACTTATAGCCCAACCGGTAAACTGACTTACCAGGTGCTGAATACAGTCATTAATAAAATGTGTCAGTTTTTAATTACATCTATTTGCTCAGAGGTGCGATTGTGCAGTTTACTTAGCTGTATAAACGTGTCTTATCGCAGTACGTGTAACCAGATGCATTTATCTGTTGCTGTGCAGCGGTGTACAAATTGTGAGGCTGTACGATTGGGTGACAGTTTTGTGGCAAGAATGAATGTAGGTTAAATTCGGGAAATATGACACTTTTGATATGGCATTGTAACCTAACTCCTCTTTAAAGGACTAATACAGACGGCCGCGAAACACAAATGCAGGTTTCAGGATCATTTGTCTAATTCCCGGTCACAGCTGTACACAAATATAAACAAGAACGGTAGCGCGATCTCCGTGACAGATCGTGCTGTGTAACTGACTGGGGTCTAGAAGTGTTACTTAGGACTAGACGTGACGTCATTCATAATAACTGATCCATCACAGCCCCCGTTTCGCAGCTGACATTAACGAACTTAATGGACGTGTATGGACGGTGTCAGACATGTCGGCGTACTGTGAGCCTGCACAATGAGTTTAATGGACAGGTGGATATGCTGTGGACTCTTCGTTGGAGCGACGTCGTGTAATATCCAATGTCATAAGTTGCTTCCACATTCAGTGGCGTAGCTAGGTTTTTTTTTTGCCCCCAGGACGAGTAATCAGAGTGGTCGCCCCTGACAGGAACCATGAAATTGAACAGTTTCGAAATAATGTATTGAACTTCCTTCTGTTTTGCTCAGTAATTTAAAGTTTCTTAAGGACAGAAAAAATATTTTTTTTCATTTAAAGTGTTAAATTGACCGCACATTTTGCAGCCCTTTGGACCCTGTTACCCCGGGCGACCGCCCCACTAGCTACCTCCTAGCTACGCCACTGTTCACATTTCCATCACACCGTTGCTTTATACCGGTTTATTAAAACACCGACAGAACAAAGTTCAGTGTATTGAAGACAATGTTTATTGAATATCAGTACCGAGGTCCGTACATTTATTTTGGTACTGCAACAGTACATTACAGTGTACAGTCAGTGACATAAGTGCACGTACACTGCACCTGCGCACTAAACATTCACAACATATATATACTTAATTACAATTAAAATTAAAACCAACTCGATGCACCTTCACTGTTTGTGACAACTTTATATGCGACCAGACCTTGTGGGATCGTGTTTGTGTGTGTTTAACATATGGTCTGCGGAACTGAATGTAGTAAACCGCTGAAGATGGTAAGGTACCTTACCGAAACATGTCGGGTTAATTAAGAGTTAATTAATCTACTATTAAAATTTTTAATAGTGAAAGTGCATCAAGTTGGTTTTAATTTCAATTTCAATTTATACAAGATGCACGGTGAATACAATATTACATATATATATAACTGTTTATATTCCATCAGCTTCTCTTTACATACCTTAATGCGAAGGTCATATTATAATGGGGGGAAATTGCAGAACGAGGTCCTTGGTGGCACATAATTTTACAAAATACTATAATAATTGATTAGTGTGACGACATTAAAGAGGATGAGCTGGGCAGGGCATGTGGCTCGCATGGGGCATAATGGAAACTCGTAATGTGTTTAGGTGGTATAAATTTAAGGAAAGGTAAGGCTTCAAACGATAGGCGTAAATAGGGGAATATTATTAAAAAGCACCTTAATAACTGTGACAGGAATGTGAAGATTGGAGTTATGTGGCTCAGGATAGGGAGCAGATAGTCATATTGTGAACAGAGCAACGAACGTTTTGAGTTCCAGAAATGTGGGGAATTGATAAGATGGAAAGCCATCAGCTTACAAACAAAGGACTTGCTACACACGGACAGCTAATTAATTAATTATCTCACTACAGTACGATCCATATCTTTAGACGTTCCAAGCGCTGTCACGTGTACACAACAAACTGTATCTGTTTTTGTTTTAATTTTACGTTGTGTTCACCGTGCATCGTGACATCAACTTTCAACTTCTTCAACCAACTGTTGAGTAATGTAATCCTCTTTAATAATGCACCCTGAAGAAGGCAGTACATATCAAGTGCACTTTACACATAATATGAAACGTTCCAGCAAAGTATGAAGTAACTCAGGACGTTTACTTCAGTACAGGACAGACTTACTTGAGCGCAGTCATTTGCGTAAACTGAAGCTAAGTTCTAATTGGTCATCTAGGTTTTGTAACAGGCGTACTCTCTTCTGGCTTGTGACGCCGTGTATTCTTGTACAAACTGACCGACGTTATGCAGACGTTCGGTCTACCATCTCTTTCACAAAACCCGATGGATCAACCGGCTTGATACTTTGACAGTTCCCCAGAAATCATGGCCGATCCTATCTCCAAATTGCATTTCCTGAAAAGTATTTCCCACCCTCAAATAATTTCTCTCACCCAAATTCGCTGTTGCTCTGTACCCGACCTACGCTATACCATTAACTCACTGTCACACAGCTTTGTTTCCTTGTGTTCCAGTATATTTTGCGTTTCACACAATCTTCTGCCGTAACAAATGACGCAAAAGCTTCCTATGAATTTTCAGTGGATTTCTATTATAATGCACGGTGTCAATACCCAAAAGACAGCATTCGTGACAGTCACTGTCAGTAAGAATTATCATCATCATATAATGAATACAATGTTAAGTACATTCCAGTGACCCAGCTAAGTGTCACAAACGGCTGAACTTGTAATTTCTAAAGAACAGTTACTCGACTCACATAAGTGTTACTGTACGGCAGTGTGGACTGAAGTTGTCTTTGTTCGTTCAGTCCTTCCAAGTCAATATCGGATGGTAAAACAAAATGGCAACTACCACATTGTTCCTCATTCTTTCCTGTCACTACGTATTAATATTTACATATTACTGTGTACCAAAGATATTGTCTGCATGTACAAACTGACCCAGCACTGCAGTAGTGTAATAACGACGCTGTAACTCGATACGCCACATGCAATATTCCCTCACCTCCTTATTCCTGAGGTGGCGTATATGGAAATTCAACAACGCCACCACTGGGAAGCAAGGTATACTGATTAGGATAGTGGTAAAGTGTTTAGCAAGTCATTCGAGTTCTTGTGCTTTTTATAAGTATACTTTAATTACTTGAATGGAACGAAGCGTAAGACAGATATGCTTCCCCGGAATCTCGCGTTATTCCCCTCTATATATTGCCATGTAATTCACTAATTACTTCCCATTCTCAATTTTATCAGTATAAATCTGTTGCACATTAGTTCAGTGGCATTTCTGTAAACTGGTGCTCGCCTATTGCAACGCACTGCTTGAGAAATAAATAAACACTCTGTATCTACATACACAAACACTCACATATGTACACACGCAACATCACATGATTGTTACATTAGCGGTTCAAATTACCACTCTCATATTTGAACTATTGGACTGCTACATAAGTATATCCACTTGCATTACTGCTGTCTGAACCTACATCTGCGTACGATTGAACTGAGACGTGTGATGGCTCTGAGCCTACTTCTGCGTACGATTGAACTGAGAAGTGTGAATGCTCTGAACCTACTTCTGCGTACGATTGAACTGAGATGTGTAATGGCTCTGAACCTACATCTGCGTACGATTGAACTGAGAGGTATGATGGCTCTGAACCTGCATCTGCGTACGATTGAACTGAGACGTGTGATGGCTCTGAACCTACATCTGCGTACGATTGAACTGAGACGTGTGATGGCTATGAACTCACATCTGCCTACGATTGAACTGAGACGTGTGATGGCTCAGAACCTACATCTGCGTACAATTGAACTGAGAAGTGTGAATGCTCTGAACCTACTTCTGCGTACGATTGAACTGAGATGTGTAATGGCTCTGAACCTACATCTGCGTACGATTGAACTGAGAGGTATGATGGCTCTGAACCTGCATCTGCGTACGATTGAACTGAGACGTGTGATGGCTCTGAACCTACATCTGCGTACGATTGAACTGACACGTGTGATGGCTATGAACTCACATCTGCGTACGATTGAACTGAGACGTGTGATGGCTCAGAACCTACATCTGCGTACGATTGAACTGAGAAGTGTGATGGCTCTGAACCTACTTCTGAGTACGATTGAACTGAGATGTGTAATGGCTCTGAACCTACATCTGCGTACGATTGAACTGAGAGGTATGATGGCTCTGAACCTGCATCTGCGTACGATTGAACTGAGACGTGTGATGGCTCTGAACCTACATCTGCGTACGATTGAACTGAGACGTGTGATGGCTCTGAACCTACTTCTGCGTACGATTGAACTGAGATGTGTGATGGCTCTGAACCTGCATCTGCGTACGATTGAACTGAGATGTGTGATGGCTCTGAACCTACATCTGCGTACGATTGAACTGAGACGTGTGATGGCTCTGAACCTACATCTGCGTACGATTGAACTGAGACGTGTGATGGCTCTGAACCTACTTCTGCGTACGATTGAATTGAGACGTAAGATGCCCTGTGTCCGTAGACGTCCCAGTATTCAGGTGTTTTCGGTTTGTTCCTCAGTCTCTTCACCACCTTTACCAAAATTAAGCCCCCACCAAGTGCACAAACCAACAGAACACCAATCACGATTAAAGCAGTTGTGATTACAGAAGGACCTCCACCCTTGTTACTTACTTTATAGTTCATATCCTCAGCACGTTCAAAGCAAACTATTTCTATCACATCCCACGACTTCCCTTCCAACTGTATTGGGGACGCACAGTGCAATGTCAGTTTGTCTTTCAATTCCCGCCACACTTCAAGTAACACAGAACAGTCACAATTCCACAGATTCACTGTGAGGTCCGTAACAGTTGTTGTATGATTTAACCACTTCGCTGATGTGAGATCCAGCGTGGTCAGACGATTTGAACTTATATTGAGGTACTCAAGCTCGAACGTTGGAGTGAAGGTGATAGAATTGCTCCACATCGGGAAATATAATTCGAAGTTGAAAGACCGTATCTTGTTTTGAGACAGGTTGAGGTGTTTCAGCTTGGACACTCGGTGATTCTGACGGTTTGTACTGATTGAGAATGAGTCAAATACATGTGGGTTGAGCTCCTCAATGTTATTATTCGAGAGATCCAGGTGTGCCAGTTGTTCCAGGTCGTGAAATACTAATCTGCGTATTTCTGACATGTTGTTTGCAGAAAGGTACAGACTTCGCAAGTTCGTGAGTTCACTGAAACGACCTGGTTCGAGACTTTGCAACATGTTATTCGAAAGGTCCAGGCGATCTAGTTGTTCCAGTCCGCGAAATGATGAGGTGCTGATCTCTGATATGTTGTTCGCAGAAAGGTACAGACTCCGCAAGTTCGTGAGTTCACTGAAACGACCTGGTTCGAGACTTTGCAACATGTTATTCGAAAGGTCCAGGCGATCTAGTTGTTCCAGTCCGCGAAAAGATGAGGTGCTGATCTCTGATATGTTGTTCGCAGAAAGGTACAGACTCCGCAAGTTCGTGAGTTCACTGAAACGACCTGGTTCAAGACTTTGCAACATGTTATTCGAAAGGTCCAGGCGATCTAGTTGTTCCAGTCCGCGAAATGATGAGTTGTTGATCTCTGATATGTTGTTCGCAGAAAGGTACAGACTCCGCAAGTTCGTGAGTTCACTGAAACGACCTGGTTCAAGACTTTGCAACATGTTATTCGAAAGGTCCAGGCGATCTAGTAGTTCCAGTCCGCGAAATGATGAGGTGCTGATCTCTGATATGTTGTTCGCAGAAAGGTACAGACTCCGTAAGTTCGTGCAGTCAATAAAGATATCTCGTCCGAGACGTTGCAACATGTTATCCGACAAGATGAGCGTTTCGAGCTGCCCTTGCTTCCTGAATACAGATTTGCCAAGATGTGTTATCCTGTTTCGCGACATGTCCAGGTATATTAGATTCATTTCAGCTAACAGACCTGTCCGGTCAATGTCAGCAATACTGTTTCCCGATATATCTAAACGACGTAGCCTGCTGTTGTTTCGAAATGTTTTCGGATGAATATCAGTTATGCTGTTTCTTTCCAAGTCAATAGATACCAATTCTCCATTGTCAATAAACGTGTCTTGGTGTATGAACTTAATTTTGTTTCCTGATATGTCTAAATGAGACAGCCTGCTGTTATTTCGAAATGTTAAAGCATCGATATCAGTAATACTGTTGCTTGCCAAATTAATCCGTTCTAACTTAAGGTTGTGACGAAACGTGTATAGGATGGTAAAAAATAAGAATAACTCTATGGAATCAGTTTCGTCTAAATCAGGCAGCTCAATATTATTTCCAATAGAATGATGGATAGCAGTAATACTGTTGTTTGCCAAATCAATTGCTACTAAGTTCCCGTTGTAAATAAACGTGTCTTGGTGTATGAAATTAATTTTGTTTGTTGATATGTCTAAATGAGACAGCTCGCTGTTATTTCGAAATGTTAAAGGATGGATATCAGTGATACTGTTGTTTGCCAAATTAATCCGTTCTAACTTCTGGTTGTGAGTAAACGTGTCTTGTTGTATGAAGTAAATTTTGTTTCCTGATATGTCTAAATGAGACACTTGCCTGTTATTTCGAAATGTTAAAGCATGGATATCAGTAATATTGTTGTTTGCCAAATTAATCGCTACTAAGTTCCCGTTGTAATTAAATGTGTCTTGGTTTATTAAGTTAATTTTGTTTCCTGATATGTCTAAATGAGACAGTTGCCAGTTATTTCGAAATGTTAAAGCATGGATAACAGTAATACTGTTGTTTGCCAAATTAATCCGTTTTAAATTCCGGTTGGGAATAAACGTGTCTCGGTTTATGAAATTAATATTGTTTCCTGATATGTCTAAATGAGACAGCTTACTGTTATTTCGAAATGTTAAATGATGGATATCAGTAATACTGTTGCTTGCCAAATAAATCACTTTTAAGTTCCAGTTGTAAACAAACGTGTCTTGGTTTATGAAATTAATTTTGTTTCCTGATATGTCTAAACCAGACAGCTCGCTGTTATTTCGAAATGTTAAAGCATCGATATCAGTAATACTGTTGTGTGCCAAATTAATCTCTACTAAGTTCCCGTTGTAAATAAACGTGTCTTGGTTTATGAAATTAATTTTGTTTCCTGATATGTATAAATAATCCAGCCTGCTGTTATTTCGAAATGTTAATGGATGGATATCAGTAATACTGTTGTTTGTCAAATTAATAAAAAATAAGTTCCCGTTGTAAATAAACGTGTCTTGGTTTATGAAATTAATTTTGTTTCCTGATATGTCTAAATGAGACAGCTCGCTGTTATTTCGAAATGTTAAAGCATGGATATCAGTAATACTGTTGTTTGCCATATTAATCCCCAGTAAGTCCCCGTTGTGAATAAACGTGTCTTGGTTTATGAAATTAATTTTGTTTTCATATATGAATAAACTGTACAGCCTGCTGTTATTTCGAAATGTTAAAGGATGGATATCAGTAATACTGTTCTTTGCCAAAGACAGAACACTTAAACGTGTGTTGTAGTAGAAAGTTTGATAGTGCAGTGTTGTTATACTGTTACCATACAGATACAACTTCTCAAGGTAAGCAAGACTATAAAAAGCTCGTTGCCATATCTTCGTTATATTGTTCTGTGACAAATCCAGATATGTCAGTGATGTGATGTTCCAGCGTAGAAAGCGATCTTCCTCCAGCTCAAGATTGGTAGTTCCAGTGACAGTTAGTTGCCTTAATGCAGAATCGAACCTGTGTTGCGTCATGTCTGTTACGTCACTAAACAGATCTGTACATGCCGCATGTTCACCGTCGCACTTACACACACTGGGACACAGTTGTTGTGAGTTCACTTGTACTGCAGTCACGATCACAATCACAATCTGCACGATCATTGTGGAGAAATTCACATATTTTGCACCTCTGCTCAAACCGTCTTCCACCTGTCTCATAGCCCGACTGGTAAACTGACTTTCCAAGTGCGCAGTACAAGTATCTGATGAAAGTATGCAAGTCTTAGTATCAAATTTTGTTGCTAAGGCGTGGTGTTGTGCAGATTAGATTGCTGTGTAAAGTCTAAGCCTGTCTTATCACAGTACGTGGAGCCAGATGGATTTATGTGCTACTGTGTAGCGTGTAGCAGTTTGAAGGACTAAGTGTGATATGTTTGGGTGAGAGTTTTGTGGCAAGACTGAAGGTAGTTTAACAGTCGGCAAGATGCCACTTTTGGCAAGGCATTATAAGCGAAGTCCTCTTCAAAAGACTGATACAAACCGCTGCTAAACACAAATGCAAGATTCAGGATCATTTCTATAATTCCCGGTCACAGCTGTTTATAAATTTGAAACAAGTACTGCAGCGCGTTATTCGTTATACGTCATCAGACAGTACGTGTTTCTACGTTCCCTGGACACCATTTGTAATATATAGATCATTCCTTATTATTTTCAGCCCACCCAGACTGCGATGTCTCATGGTGGACATTTCGATCCAAAATTACCTCACAAGTATTGCACACGCCGAAACAAATCCTTATTTTCATTTAATCCCTTTCCCACAATCCACTTTGCTCTCTGCTTTCAGTAACTTGCAATATTCTCTCAATGACTGTATAGACAGAATGTTTCAGGACATTTGATTATGACTGCTGTATGTTCACAACTGCCTCTTCCTTAAACACATCAATCTGTAAATCTGTAATTTTTGCCTTACTCGTCTTGCAGATTTGACAGGACGAGAATTTTATATATTAGACGTCCTTCAAAAGTCACTAAATCCTTTCTCTGTCTTCGCAAGACATGTACGATCCAGCCTACGTGAAACGATTTAAGGAAACTTTACAAACGCTGTTGGTGTGCGTGTGTTCACACTTAAACTGTCATTATGTGGATACGACACGGCGTAACTCACAGACTGCTTGAGATATTGAGTTGTTGGCTAAGGTAATGTTAGTAAGTGCTTGTGACAAACGTCTATTGCAACATGAGAGCTTGCACAGCCTAAGACGCTTATCCTGCTTTTAAAAAGGACATTCTTAGCATTTAATTGCAAAGGTCGTGTACCCATTTCATTTCCGTGGTGTTTCTCAGACCACTCAGACGACCGACAGAACAGCCATCAAAGCAACAACGAGTGTGCTGTTGATCTGTAGGTCTGTCTTTATCGTTTTATTCTCATTTCGGTGCAAAACATAACTTGCATTCGGAGACAAATTGACTTTTATTGTATGTGAATGAACTTCCGATGTGATACAGATATCACGAGTGACGTGTTTGTTTAATGGTGAGATTTCTCAAGACAGAGATGTTACAAGTTCTTAGCTCTGAATTATACAAATTAAATAACTCCTGAGCTACGTATGCTGCTTTGTTACACTAAGGTATGTGGGAGATTGTGCAGTTTTTATAATTGCAGAATTGTGATTATACAATTTGCGTTACATCTCTTAATGTTCCCCTCCCATTGACGTTTATCACAGTTAAGATATGACCTGAATTCTCTATATCAGCGGTTCCCAAACATTTTCGGTCCGCCGCCCCCTTGGTTCAATATACACACCCACAGCGACCCCCTAACTTAAAAAGAAACATAATTGCGCTTTTGTTTCCACTTTTATTTTATATTTAAAAAATCGTTTAAATAAAATATATAGAGTTAAACTTAATGCTATATGTGTTAATTAATGAATTATAACTTATTATATCCTTTATGATTAACAATAATTCATTTAGCAATAGTTTATTAAACATAATATGTGCTTGAATAAGATTCATAAATCAAAATTCTAAGAAATTTAGTTAATTTTTTATTTTTAACACAAAAATTACTTTATTTGAATTTTATTATAAAAATAAATGCTCTACTTGTCTACTAGCGCCCCCCTGTGATAATAACAGCGCTCCCTTCTACCTCACCCACCTATTCGCGCCCACCTCGGTAATCCCACCGCCCCCCAGGGGCGGTACCGTCCACTTTGGCAACCCCTGCTCTATATGAACTTTCAGTCCACAAGTGTCCGCCATCACGTCAGCCCTGCCTCACAAACAAACAAAGGTGAAGTGCCAACACACACACATTCTTCCCCAGTTCGCAGTACCTGTCAATATCTAGCCGTTCCTTCAGCAAACTACGATAAGCCACTCCTCACTCACTGATAATATACAGTGTTTATTTCAATATCGTCACACCAACTAGTTGTCTTACTGCCCTGCCTGCATGCTAACAGACTGCTGGAACTACTAACAATTTGTCATGTCACGTTAGAGGTTCTCACTGCTGTCTATCATTGGTCGTCCGATAGACTGCGGTCACAATTTGCTAATAGACTATTCCGTGTTTCGACGATATGACGCTGTGTCAGTGGGTAATCGGATCCCGACGTTTCGAACAAACGTAATGTCCTCATTTACAACAAACTAAACCGTCGATATCAACCCCTCTGCCTGCCAGGTTTTATTATGCCTCCTGTGGCAACATCCTTAAACCATGTATAGAAGATGATTCAGTGGGAGAGGTCAGTATTTTGTGAGCTGATAGTATTGGTCGTTTTAAGGAAAATAATGTTCATATGAACATGTGTCGTATACATACATAAGTCTTATATGTCATAAGTCAGTAGAACGTTAAGTGCAGCACAGTAACTATTGGCACAGCGTGCAACAGGCTTGATGTAACTACTGGCAGTGTGCAACAGGCTTGATGTAACTACTGACAGCCTGCAACAGGCTTGTTTAACTACTGGCAGTGTTCAACAGGCTTGATGTAACTACTGGCAGTTTGCAACAGGCTTGATGTAACTACTGGCAGTGTGCAACAGGCTTGATGTAACTACTGACAGCCTGCAACAGGCTTGATTAACTACTGGCAGTGTTCAACAGGCTTGATGTAACTACTGGCAGTGTGCAACAGGCTTGATGTAACTACTGGCAGTGTGCAACAGGCTTGATGTAACTACTGACAGCCTGCAACAGGCTTGATTAACTACTGGCAGTGTTCAACAGGCTTGATGTAACTACTGGCAGTGTGCAACAGGCTTGATGTAACTACTGGCAGTGTGCAACAGGCTTGATGTAACTACTGGCAGTGTGCAACAGGCCTGATGTAACTACTGGCAGTGTGCAACCTGCTTGATGTAACTACTGGCAGTGTGCAACAGGCTTGATGTAACTACTGACACAGTGTGCGACAGGCTTGATGTAACTACTGGCAGTGTGCAACAGTCTTGATGTAACTACTGGCAGTGTGAAACAGGCTTGATGTAACTACTGGCAGTGTGCAAGAGGCTTGATGTAACTTACAGAGGCACGACGGCAGTTCAGGAGGTAAAGTTCCCCACGTCATAAGTCAGTAGAACGTTAAGTGCAGCTCACTTATTCCACTGAAGTACCATTGTGTCGATACATATGTCTCATCTTTGCATAATTCCACATAATGAGAAATTGGAAATCACTGTTCGTGGACGGTTGCAAACCAAACCAGGAATATTTAAAGCCACGCCAAAACGAGATAAATGCATCAATGGTCTAGGGGATTATGATGGTAAATAACTACCGTGCAATAAATTAAACTCAGTGAATGCTTTTATATGTAATTCTTTACGGCTCAGAGAACCTTATTTTTCAATGCCCTGTGACTACAGGTCATTGGTATATGTATAAAACAATAAATATGACACATTATGACTGCATGTCGTTTGGTTTTAATCGTCTGGCATTAAAATCGTATCTGTGTGGATTCTCACATAATTTTGGCCTTCAACTATTTCTTTGGCCCCCCCCCCCCCTCTGTCCTATTTGTTGTAATCACTTCGCAAGCTGCACGAATTTCTGAAAAATGCACTCGACATAAAATGTCTGCTCATTTTATTTACTTCTTTCTAAAACTTCATGGAATCGAAGAAGAATTTGCCAACACATTATCGCGAATTTATGTAAGCCTTCACGTAAAGCGTCTGTTACTATATCACATTTTAAAGAGAACAAGATTGAACGGAAAATGAACTGACACACGCGACACAACAAACCGTTTGTTTTCGCAGCTCTTCTACGAGTGGGCATACAATAAGCCAGTCATAGCAACTAGGCAGGTAAATTATGTGGACGTCTGGTGGGCAATAATCTAGCATTCGCCTATGTTAATGGCTGGCGGTCTGGAATATGCCGAAGACTGACAGACTGAATACACTCGACTCGTGCCTATAAAAGTTACACATAAGCCTTCTTAGAAACTGGCCACATGGCTAAATCCCGAAGGCTGGTAAACAAGCATTTATACTAGTACCTTCTCATTCAGAAGTAACTGTCCGCATGGAGTATAACACATTTAATTTCATAGCATCGTCAGGAACTGGCAACGTGGTTCACGACTAGAACTAGTGAACGGGACGTTCGTGCTCATCGGTTTTCTTTATAACTGGCCGAATGTAATATAACGGAAGCTAATGCGGTTTGGCAGCACATAGCCCTCACATGAAAGGGAAATGCCGAGTGTGAACAAGCAGCAGGCCATTACACGAGACACAGGCGGGTAATTTGACATGCACATTACAGTCAAGAGCGTAATTGAAATATTAAAACATGTCAGTGGCGGCTAGTGCCAAAGATTAAAGCACGTCATTGGCGGTTTGTGTCAAAGAGTGAAGCATGTCAGTGGCGAATCTTGTCAAAGATTAAAGCACGTCAGTGACGGCTAGTGCCAAAGATTAAAGCAAGTCATTGGCGGCTTGTGTCAAAGTATAAGCACATCAGTGGTGGCTAGTGTCAAAGATTAAAGCACGTCAGTGACGGCTAGTGCCAAAGATTAAAGCAAGTCATTGGCGGCTTGTGTCAAAGTATAAGCACGTCAGTGGCGGCTAGTGTCAAAGATTAAAGCACGTCATTGGCGGCTTGTGTCAAAGATTGAAGCTCGTCAGTGGCGGCTAGTGACAAAGATTAAAGAACGTCATTGCCGGCTTGTGTCAAAGTGTAAAGCATGTCAGTGGCCGCTAGTGCCAAAGATTAAAGCACGTCATTGGTGGCTTGCGTCAAAGATTAAAGCACCTCAGTGGCGGCTAGTTCCAAATATTAAAGCACGTCATTGGCAGATTGTGTCAAAGATTAAAGCTCGTCAGTGGCGGCTAGTGCCAAAGTTTAAAGAACGTCATTGGCGGCTTGTGTCAAAGAGTAAAGCATGTCAGTGGCTATTCGTGTCAGAGTACAAACACTTACTATGGCGTTGGTTGATTCTAGAGTCTGTGTCTTGATACTTAAAGGCCCAGGAAGTTTCTATTTAATTTTTCAAATAATGATGTCCGTTTCCTGGAATATTCCAAATCTTTTCCCGTTATTTAGATTATTTTCCCAATTTTCCCACAATTCTCTATATAAATATGCAGTGTAATACGGTTTAACTTCTGTTCTTGTTTTGTCAAGTATTAAACCCTTTGAAGCCAGAATCTCAAAAACGCCTTTTTAAAATATCAGTTCGTACCTCACAGTAAACACTGCGCCTCAAATTATTGGCCAGCCGTTTCATGCTCTTTAGGAAAAAAAATTATTAGGCGAAAGATCCATAAAAAGACACAACTACGCTGTGCCAGCAAAATGTATAGTTTTTTAATGTTAAAGCTGGTGATAACGAACACAGTGCAGCAATAAAGTACCGAGACTAAGTATAATAAAAACAGGGCTCACCACAGCAATGTATTTATCAGTTACGTTACCAAATTATTGCCCGAAGGACCTAATACTGTTACTGTAGCGTCTACACAGACCTTGCAAACAGTTGTACAACTTGTGTTCAGTTCAATTGTGTTCAGTTGTGTTCAATTGTGCTGTCAATTTCCTTTCTATATCAACAATCACGCCAAATCGGCGCCCTTTCGATTTCAATGTCAACTCGAGAAACATATAACGGTCTGGGGGGGGCCAGGTCAGGGTAAAGAGGGAGGTAACTGGGCACTGAAAGGCAATTTTTGGATAGAAAATTCCTCACATTTATCGCTGTTTAAACAGGCGCACTGTCATGCGAAAACACCCAAAATTACAAATCTGAGTAGAAGCAACTTGACACTAAACAATCAACGTTATAGTACTTCTAGCTACAGGGTGTTCCACGTAAAACCGGCTCGTTTGCACGGCGAAATCAAGAAGGGATATTGTTTCTTTTAGTTTTTGGTAGACTAAATACACACTTTTACAGAAGATGTTGGATTCTACGCACAATTACCCGATCACGAACGCTACGTGTCACATTTGTCGCGATTCTATGGCCCCAGTACATGAGGCCGCTTTTAAGTGGAACATCCTGTAGTACATGCCACTCACGGTTCTGCCTTACAGCTAGTGCTTGCCACCAACAGTCCTGCCCTCTAGCATGTAGTGCTTATGGATTCTCTCTATGGAAGCGACAGATCTCGTTAATTTATTGCCACACTGTCTATAGTTACTGCTGTAAATTAAAGGTTATCTCAAAATATATTGACAGTGCCAAATCATGGCTAAATATAAATGGCATCTAACGTGATAATACTAAAAATGTCTAAACGTAATTAAATGAAATGTACAGATGTGTGCGTGCTGAATTAAGCCTCAGCATATGAACACATGAGGAATTAAAGGTAAGACTCCATGCATTATTAATTTATCACTAGGTAAAAGCTTCGAATCCAAGCCGGGTTACCCCAACAATGAGTCTCCCTATACACATCAAAGAAGAGATACCGCGGGCCCCAAAACCGGTTTAGACATTGCAGATAATAGAAAAACTCTTAACCTTGTCGGGAGTGGAACATATGTTCCTCGGTCATCGAATCTATGGTCGAACACTATACCAACTGAGCTATAGAGGCTTATACGCCACTTACAAACCTACACGAGGCGTATATCGAATAACCAAAGTATATAATGTAGAGTAGTAAATGACCAGAACAAAAATATTGCTAATCTAGTTCCGATTAAGCGATTAACACGAATTGATATAGCATAGCAGATCAACACACAGTGGAACGAACGCACATTAGCAATGGTGTAAACGTGAGACGTAACCACAAATGCCTACAAAATCCACACAACAATTTCCCACATCTCTGTTAACAATGGTTCATTCACCGTGACTTCATCGCATGCCTAATTTCATTGTATGAGGTAAATTTAATACACGGACTGTTCTCACGATATTGTCACTAATTAACACTGCGCACATTACCAACTAAGTGTATGAATACATTACAACCGGCAGAAGAAACGTAGGTCGATCAAAGAACAGATGGAAAGAGACAAATAAACATGTACGAGTACAGGGGACGAACCTGGAATGGCTTATATCAGCGGTTCCCAAACTTTTTCGGTCCACCGCCCCCTCGGTTCCATAAACACACCCGCAGCGCCCCCCTACCTTTTTTCAAAAACATAAATGCGCTTTTGTTTCCACTTTTATTTTATATTTAAAAAATCGTTTAAATAAAATTATAAGAGTTAAACTTAATGTTTTATGTGTTAATTAATAAATTACAATTTATTATATTTTTTTATGTTTAACAATAATTCATCTAGCAATAGTTTATTACAAAAATAATATGTGCTTGAATAAGATTCATGAATTAAAATACTGCTCTACATGAACTTTCAGTCCACAAGTGTCC
The DNA here is from genome assembly GCA_021186555.1 of Reticulitermes speratus. Taxonomy (NCBI): domain Eukaryota; kingdom Metazoa; phylum Arthropoda; class Insecta; order Blattodea; family Rhinotermitidae; genus Reticulitermes; species Reticulitermes speratus. Next base: position 38,971,673 of record JAJKFL010000011.1, on the reverse strand, counting down.
GCCATCACGTCAGCCCTGCCTCACAAACAAACAAAGGTGAAGTGCCAACACACATACATTCTTCCACAGTTGGCATTACGTGTCAATATCTAGCTGTTCCTTCAGCAAACTGTGATAAGCCACTCCTCACTCACTGATAATGTACAGTGTTTATTTCAATATTTCAATATCGTCACACCAACTAGTTGTCTTACTGCCCTGCCTGCATGCTAACAGACTGCTTGAACTACTAACAATTTGTCATGTCACGTTACAGGTTCTCACTGCTGTCTATCATTCGTCGTCCGATAGACTGCGGTCACAATATATACGCCTGTCTTATCAATGTGACGTCACGGTCTATACAGGCATTACGTCACTCCTGTACACCCCGCCACACAGCTTGTACCTGCAGTGGTATTCGTGACGAAAAGATGGAGCCAGCTCCACTGATACCTTTATGTCCATTTACCACATTGACATCCATTTCTCTTCTCACGTAGACACAGTACTGTCAGTACATATACTGTCAGTACATATACTGTAAGTTGGCATTAGTAATAATGCCGATGTATAGCATACTTACAGAATGTTAACTGCGTCAGCACTACTGACCGTTCGGTGCATCAGTACGTAAGCACCTGTTCTTGTCACACTGTCACATTCTGTTAATTAGTTTTCAAAAATGACGGATACAATTCCTACCTTTGCATAATTCTGACTGCATTGTTTAGAAGAGCAGATCCCAGTGGCCGCGCGGTCTAAGGCGTGGGTCTGCCGCCGCTCGCTTGTTGTAATTGCGGGTTCGAATCCCTCCAGGGACATGAATGTCTGTCTCTTGTGAATGTTTTGTGTTATCACGTAGAGGTCTCCGCCACAGGCTGATCGCTCGTCCAGAGGAATCCTACCGAGTGTGGTGTGTCTGAGTGTGATTGTGAAGCGTCGAACAATGGAGATGCCTTGGCCCACTATGGGCTGTCGAGTCATGGAAAAAAATTATTTGCAATATACATGTGTCGCACTGTATTCTTCACCTCAGCATGTCTGTTGTAATACTATATCAACGAAATGCAATAGTAATGTATTAGCAATAGTAATATGCCAGTACGTACTACAGATAGTACAGTGCTAATGCCACGAAGCTGCACGTTGCTGTTGGCATGATGTGCATGCCTCAGGACACGTGGGACATGAACACTGACGAAGGAACGTGGCCAGGAATTAGGGTCACAGTGCGAGGGATGTTTGAGCTGTTACTTGGACACTGTAAGTGCTGTCAGTAACACATGCAGATTTGTAGAAATGTGCTTCAGTCTCACCGATATTTACAGTAACTTGCAAGGTGTGCAGTTACTGTCTTGCGATATACAGTAATGTGCGTGCTGTGTAGCTGACTGGTGTCTAGAAGTGTTACTAAGTACTAGAGGTGACGTAATTTGTAGAAGTGTGCTTCAGTCTCACCGATATTTACAGTAACTTGCAAGGTGTGCAGTTACTGTCTTGCGATATACAGTAATGTGTGTGCTGTGTAGCTGACTGGTGTCTAGAAGTGTTACTAAGGACTAGAGGTGACGTAATTTGTAGAAGTGTGCTTCAGTCTCACCGATATTTACAGTAACTTGCAAGGTGTGCAGTTACTGTCTTGCGATATACAGTAATGTGTGTGCTGTGTAGCTGACTGGTGTCTAGAAGTGTTACTAAGTACTAGAGGTGACGTAATTTGTAGAAGTGTGCTTCAGTCTCACCGATATTTACAGTAACTTGCAAGGTGTGCAGTTACTGTCTTGCGATATACAGTAATGTGTGTGCTGTGTAGCTGACTGGTGTCTAGAAGTGTTACTAAGTACTAGAGGTGACGTAATTTGTAGAAGTGTGCTTCAGTCTCACCGATATTTACAGTAACTTGCAAGGTGTGCAGTTACTGTCTTGCGATATACAGTAATGTGTGTGCTGTGTAGCTGACTGGTGTCTAGAAGTGTTACTAAGTACTAGAGGTGACGTAATTTGTAGAAGTGTGCTTCAGTCTCACCGATATTTACAGTAACTTGCAAGGTGTGCAGTTACTGTCTTGCGATATACAGTAATGTGCGTGCTGTGTAGCTGACTGGTGTCTAGAAGTGTTACTAAGGACTAGAGGTGACGTAATTTGTAGAAGTGTGCTTCAGTCTCACCGATATTTACAGTAACTTGCAAGGTGTGCAGTTACTGTCTTACGATATATAGTAATGTGTGTGGTGTGTAGCTGACTGGTGTCTAGAAGTGTTACTAAGTACTAGACGTGACGTAATTTGTAGAAGTGTGCTTCAGTCTCACCGATATCTACAGTAACTTGCAAGGTGTGCAGTTACTGTCTTGCGATATACAGTAATGTGTGTGCTGTGTAGCTGACTGGTGTCTAGAAGTGTTACTAAGTACTAGACGTGACGTAATTTGTAGAAGTGTGCTTCAGTCTCACCGATATCTACAGTAACTTGCAAGGTGTGCAGTTACTGTCTTGCGATATACAGTAATGTGTGTGCTGTGTAGCTGACTGGTGTCTAGAAGTGTTACTAAGTACTAGACGTGACGTAATTTGTAGAAGTGTGCTTCAGTCTCACCGATATCTACAGTAACTTGCAAGGTGTGCAGTTACTGTCTTGCGATATACAGTAATGTGTGTGCTGTGTAGCTGACTGGTGTCTAGAAGTGTTACTAAGTACTAGAGGTGACGTAATTTGTAGAAGTGTGCTTCAGTCTCACCGATATTTACAGTAACTTGCAAGGTGTGCAGTTACTGTCTTGCGATATATAGTAATGATTGTGCTGTGTAGCTGACTGGTGTCTAGAAGTGTTACTAAGTACTAGAGGTGACGTAATTTGTAGAAGTGTGCTTCAGTCTCACAGATATTTACAGTAACTTGCAAGGTGTGCAGTTACTGTCTTACGATATATAGTAATGTGTGTGGTGTGTAGCTGACTGGTGTCTAGAAGTGTTACTAAGTACTAGAGGTGACGTAATTTGTAGAAGTGTGCTTCAGTCTCACCGATATTTACAGTAACTTGCAAGGTGTGCAGTTACTGTCTTGCGATATACAGTAACGTGTGTGGTGTGTAGCTGACTGGTGTCTAGAAGTGTTACTAAGTACTAGAGGTGACGTAATTTGTAGAAGTGTGCTTCAGTCTCACGATATTTACAGTAACTTGCAAGGTGTGCAGTTACTGTCTTGCGATATACAGTAATGTGTGTGCTGTGTAGCTGACTGGTGTCTAGAAGTGTTACTAAGTACTAGAGGTGACGTAATTTGTAGAAGTGTGCTTCAGTCTCACCGATATTTACAGTAACTTGCAAGGTGTGCAGTTACTGTCTTGCGATATACAGTAATGTGTGTGCTGTGTAGCTGACTGGTGTCTAGAAGTGTTACTAAGTACTAGAGGTGACGTAATTTGTAGAAGTGTCTTCAGTCTCACAGATATTTACAGTAACTTGCAGGTGTGCAGTTACTGTCTTTGCGAATATTAGTTAGTGTGGGTGTGTAGCTGACTGGGTCTAAAAGTGTTACAATTACTAGAGGTGACGTAATTTGTAGAAGTGTGCTTCAGTCCTACACATATTTACAGTAACTTGCAAGGTGTGCAGTTACTGTCTTGCTATATACAGTAATGTGTGTGTGTGTAGCTGATGTGTCTAGAAGTTTACAAGTACTAGAGTGACGTAATTTGTAGAAGTGTGCTTCAGTCTCACCGATATTTACAGTAACTTGCAGTGGTGCAGTTACTGTCTTCTATACATATGTGTGTGCTGTTGTAGCTGACTGTGTCTAGAAGTTACTAAGTCATAGGGTGACGTAATTTGTAGAAGTGTGCTTCAGTCTCACAGATATTTACATAACTTGCAAGGTGTGCAGTTACTGTCTTGCGATATAAGTAATGTGTGTGTGTGTAGCTGACTGGTGTCAGAAGTGTTACTAGTACAAGTGAGTAATTTGTAGAAGTGTGCTTCAGTCTCACAGATATTTACAGTAACTTGCAAGGTGTGCAGTTACTGTCTTGCGATATATAGTAATGTGTGTGCTGTGTAGCTGACTGGTGTCTAGAAGTGTTACTAAGGACTAGAGGTGACGTAATTTGTAGAAGTGTGCTTCAGTCTCACAGATATTTACAGTAACTTGCAAGGTGTGCAGTTACTGTCTTGCGATATAAGTAATGTGTGTGCTGTGTAGCTGACTGGTGTCTAGAAGTGTTACTAAGTACTAGAGGTGACGTAATTTGTAGAAGTGTGCTTCAGTCTCACGATATTTACAGTAACTTGCAAGGTGTGCAGTTACTGTCTTCGATATACAGTAATGTGTGTGCTGTGTAGCTGACTGGTGTCTAGAAGTGTTACTAAGGTACTAGACGTGACGTAATTTGTAGAAGTGTGCTTCAGTCTCACGATATTTACAGTAACTTGCAAGGTGTGCAGTTACTGTCTTCGATATACAGTAATGTGTGTGCTGTGTAGCTGACTGGTGTCTAGAAGTGTTACTAAGTACTAGAGGTGACGTAATTTGTAGAAGTGTGCTTCAGTCTCACAGATATTTACAGTAACTTGCAAGGTGTGCAGTTACTGTCTTGCGATATACAGTAACGTGTGTGGTGCTGTGTAGCTGACTGGTGTCTAGAAGTGTTACTAAGTACTAGAGGTGACGTAATTTGTAGAAGTGTGCTTCAGTCTCACAGATATTTACAGTAACTTGCAAGGTGTGCAGTTACTGTCTTGCGATATATAGTAATGTGTGTGCTGTGTAGCTGACTGGTGTCTAGAAGTGTTACTAAGTACTAGAGGTGACGTAATTTGTAGAAGTGTGCTTCAGTCTCACAGATATTTACAGTAACTTGCAAGGTGTGCAGTTACTGTCTTGCGATATACAGTAATGTGTGTGCTGTGTAGCTGACTGGTGTCTAGAAGTGTTACTAAGTACTAGAGGTGACGTAATTTGTAGAAGTGTGCTTCAGTCTCACAGATATTTACAGTAACTTGCAAGGTGTGCAGTTACTGTCTTGCGATATATAGTAATGTGTGTGCTGTGTAGCTGACTGGTGTCTAGAAGTGTTACTAAGGACTAGAGGTGACGTAATTTGTAGAAGTGTGCTTCAGTCTCACAGATATTTACAGTAACTTGCAAGGTGTGCAGTTACTGTCTTGCGATATATAGTAATGTGTGTGCTGTGTAGCTGACTGGTGTCTAGAAGTGTTACTAAGTACTAGAGGTGACGTAATTTGTAGAAGTGTGCTTCAGTCTCACCGATATTTACAGTAACTTGCAAGGTGTGCAGTTACTGTCTTGCGATATACAGTAATGTGTGTGCTGTGTAGCTGACTGGTGTCTAGAAGTGTTACTAAGTACTAGAGGTGACGTAATTTGTAGAAGTGTGCTTCAGTCTCACAGATATTTACAGTAACTTGCAAGGTGTGCAGTTACTGTCTTGCGATATATAGTAAGTGTGTGCTGTGTAGCTGACTGGTGTCTAGAAGTGTTACTAAGTACTAGAGGTGACGTAATTTGTAAAGTGTCTTCAGTCTCACGATATTTACAGTAACTTGCAAGGTGTGCAGTTACTGTCTTGCGATATACAGTAATGTGTGTGCTGTGTAGCTGACTGGTGTCTAGAAGTGTTACTAAGTACTAGACGTGACGTAATTTGTAGAAGTGTGCTTCAGTCTCACCGATATTTACAGTAACTTGCAAGGTGTGCAGTTACTGTCTTGCGATATACAGTAATGTGTGTGCTGTGTAGCTGACTGGTGTCTAGAAGTGTTACTAAGTACTAGACGTGACGTAATTCATAATAACTGATCCATCACAGCCCCAGTTTGCAGCGGACATTAACAAACGTAATGGCGATATATGGACGGTGTCAGTCATGTCGCTGTACTGCGAACCTCCACTCTATGTTTAATGAAGAGGTGGATTGTAGTGGGCCTTCGGTTGGCGCTACTTCGAGTAATATCCAATGTCACAATTTACTTCCATATTCAGTGGCGTACCTTGTACCGCGGGACGAGAAAGCACAAAGGTAATCACTGACAAAAACTATGAACGTTTACAAAGTCAAAATAATTTATTCAACTTCTATTCTTTTCACTAACTTAAAGTTTGTTGAAGACAGAAAATTAAATTTTTTTTCATGTGACGTATTCAATTTGCCACATATTTTGCCGCCCCTTGCACTCTGCCACCCCCGGTGACCGCACCACTCGCCCCCTCCTGGCTACGCCCTGTTCACATTTTCCATTGCACTGATGTTTTGATCCTGTTTATTAAACACCGACACAACAAATACTGTGTACTGAAGACGACGTTAATTAGTGTCCATACGTGGGTGCACTACATTATAATGTATAAGCAGTGATAAGAGTGCATGTACCGTGCGCATGCGCACTGAACGTTGATGACAAATATGATATTTGCTGCAGTGTTTACGTTCCATGAGCCTCTCTTTGCATTCCGTAGTGCGAATTTCATAATACATGGAGATAATTGCGGAATGGGAAAATTGATAGTTCAAAATATTACAATATAGTAATAAATTACTGTAATGAGATTCAAGGTGTTGAGGTGGGCAGGGCATGTGGCTCGCATGGGGCAGAAGTGAAATTTATAATGTGTTTTGGTGGTAGAACCTTAAGGGAACGGAACACTTTTAAGGGTACGCGTAGATATGGAGGTAATATTAAAAAGCACCTTAATTAACTAAAACAGGATTGTGTAGATTGGAGTCATGTGGCTCAGGATAGGGAGCAGATAGTCATATTGTGAAGAGAGCAACGAACGTTTGAGTTCCAAAAATGTGGGGAATTGATAAGATGGAAAGCTATCAGATTCCAAGCAGAGTGACTTGCTACACATAGATAATTAATTAATTAATTAATTAGCTCAATACAGTAAGATCGCTATCTGTAGACGTTCCAAGCACCGCTACGTACACCGACTTGCCCTAACGAACTGCTATGCTTTCTGTGTTTTTTTAATTCCTTCAGTAGCATCAACAGCCGGTAGTAAGCAAACAAGGATAGGCCTTACACAGCTCTGTTGAGTAATGTAATCCTCTTTAAAAATGCACCCTGAAGAAGGCAGTACATATCAAGTGCCGTTACACATAATATGAAACGTTCCAGCAAAGTATGAAGTAACTCAGGACGTTTACTTCAGCACAGAACAGACTTACTTGAGCGCAGTCATTTGCGCAAACTGAAGCTAAGTTCAAATTGGTCATCTAGGTATTGTAACTAGCGTACTGTCTTCTGGCTTGTGACGCCGTGTATTCTTGTACAAACTGACCGACGTTATGCAGACGTTCGGTCTACCATCTCTTTCACAAAACCCGATAGATCAACCGGCTTGATACTTTGACACTTCCCCAGAAATCATGGCCGATCCTATCTCCAAATTGCATTTCCTGACAAGTATTTCCCACCCTCAAATAATTTCTCTCACCCAAATTCGCTGTTGCTCTGTACCCGACCTACGCTTTACCATCAACTCACTGTCACACATCATTGTTTCCTTCTGTTCCAGTATATTTTACGTTTCACACAATCTTCTGCCGTAACAAATGACGCAAAAGCTTCCTTCGAATTTTCAGTGGATTTCTATTATAATGCACGGTGTCAAGACCCAAAAGACAGCATTCGTGACAGTCACTGTCAGTAAGAATTATCATCATCATATAATAAATACAATGTTAAGTACATTCCAGTGACCCAGCTAAGTGTCACAAGCGGCTGAACTTGTAATATCTAAAGAACAGTTACTCGACTCACATCTGTGTTACTGTACGGCAGTGTGGACTGAAATTGTCTTTGTTCGTTCAGTCCTTCCAAGTGAATATCGGATGGTAAAACAAAATGGCAACTACCACTTTGTTCCTCATTCTTTCCTGTCACTGCGTATTAATATTTACATATTACTGTGTACCAAAGATATTGTCTGCATGTACAAACTGACCCAGCACTGCAGTAGTGTAATAATGACGCTGTAACTCGATACGCCACATGAAATATTCCCTCCCCCATTTATTCTTCAGGTGGCGTATATGGAAATTCAACAACGCCACCACTGGAAAGCAAGGTACACTGATTAGGATAGTGGTAAAGTGTTTAGCAAGTCATTCGAGATCTTGTGCTTTTTATAAGTATACTTTAATTACTTGAATGGAACGAAGCGTAAGACAGATATGCTTCCCCGGAATCTCGCGTTATTCCCCTCTATATTTTGCAATGTAATTCACTAATTACTTCCTATTCTTATTCTCCTTCTCAACGAGGTGAATTTTATTAGTATAAATCTGTCGTACATTAGTTCAGTGGTATTTCTGTAAACTGGTGCTGGCCTATTGCAAAGCACTGCTTGAGAAATAAATGAACACTCTGTATCTACATACACAAACACTCACATATGAACACACGCAACATCCCGTGATTGTTATATATCCGGTTCAAATTTTCCATTCTCATATTTGAACTATTGGACTGCTACATAAGTATATCCACTTGCATTACTCCTGTCTGAACCTACATCTGCGTACGATTGAACTGAGACGTGTGATGGCTCTGAACCTACATCTGCGTACGATTGAACTGAGACGTGTGATGGCTCTGAACCTACATCTGCGTACGATTGAACTGAGACGTGTGATGGCTCTGAACCTACATCTGCGTAAGATTGAACTGAGACGTTTGCTTGCTCTGAACCTACATCTGCGTACGATTGAACTGAGACGTGTGATGGCTCTGAACCTACATCTGCGTAAGATTGAACTGAGACGTTTGCTTGCTCTGAACCTACATCTGTGTACGATTGAACTGAGACGTGCGATGGCTCTGAACCTACATCTGCGTACGATTGAACTGAGACGTATGATGACCTTGAACCTATATCTGCGTACGATTGAATTGAGACGTATGATGCCCTGTGTCCGTAGACGTCCCAGTATTCAGGTGTTTTCGGTTTGTTCCTCTGTCTCTTCACCACTTTTACCAAAATTAAACCCCCACCAAGTGCACAAACCAACAGAACACCAATCACGATTAAGGCAGTTGTGATTTCCGAAGTACGTTCAGAGCAAAATACTTCTATCACATCCCACGACTTCCCTTTCAACTGTCTTGGGGACGCACAGTGCAATGTCAGTTTGTCTTTCAATTCCCGCCACACTTCATGTAACACAGAACAGTCACAATTCCACGGATTCACTGTGAGGTCTGTAACAGCTGTTGTATGATTTAACCACTTCGCTGATGGGAAATCCAGCGTGGTCAGACGATTTGAACTTATATTGAGGTACTCAAGCTGGAACGTTCGGTTGGATGATTCAGAATTGCTCCACATCGGGAAATATAATTCGAAACTGAAAGACCGTATCTTGTTTTGAGACAGGTTGAGGTGTTTCAGCTTGAACATTCGGTGATTCTGACGGTTTGTACTGATTGAGAATGAGTCCAATACATGTGGGTTCAGCTCCTCAATGTTATTATTCGAGAGATCCAGGTGTTCCAGTTGTTCAAGCCCGTGAAATGCTGATCTGCGTATTTCTGACATGTTGTTTGCAGAAAGGTACAGACCCCGCAAGTTCGTGAGTTCACTGAAACGACCTGGTTCGAGACTTTGCAACATGTTATTCGAAAGGTCCAGGCGATCTAGTTGTTCCAGTCCGCGAAATGATGAGGTGCTGATCTCTGATATGTTGTTCGCAGAAAGGTACAGACTCCGCAAGTTCGTGCAGTCAGTAAAGATATCTGGTCCGAGACGTTGCAACATGTTCCCCGACAAGATGAGCGTTTTGAGCTGCCCTTGCTTCCTGAATACAGAGTTGCCAAGATATGTTATCCTGTTTCGCGACATGTCCAGGTACGTTAGATTCATTCCAGCTAACAGACCTGTCTGGTTAATGTCAGCAATAATGTTTCCCGATATATCTAAACGACGTAGCCTGCTGTTGTTTCGAAATGTTGATGCATCAATATTTTCAATGCTGTTCCTCCCCAAGTCAATGCTTAATAAATCCCTGTTGTGAATAAACGTTTCTGGATCTATTGTAATAATTTTGTTGCTACTCATTTGTAAATACGTTAGCCTGCTGTTATTTCGAAATGTTTTCGGATGAATATCAGATATACAGTTTCTTTCCAAGTCAATAGATACCAATTCTCCATTGTGAATAAACGTGTCTTGGTGTATGAAATTAATTTTGTTTCCTGATATGTCTAAATGACACAGCCTGCTGTTATTTCGAAATGTTAAAGGATGGATATCAACAATAACGTTGTTTGCCAAATTAATCCATTGTATGGCCAAGTTGTAAATAAACGTGTCTTCGAATATGAAATTAATTTTGTTTCCTGATATGTCTAAATGAGACAGCTCGCTGTTATTTCGAAATGTTAAAGGATGGATAGCAGCAATACTGTTGCTTGCCAAATTAATCCGTTCTAACTTCTGGTTGTGAATAAACGTGTCTCGGTTTATGAAATTAATTTTGTTTCCTGATATGTCTAAATGAGACAGCTCTCTGTTATTTCGAAATGTTAAAGCACGGATATCAGTAATACTGTTCTTTGCCAAATTAATCCGTTCTAACTTCCGGTTGTGAATAAACGTGTCTCGGTTTATGAAATTAATTTTGTTTCCTGATATGTCTAAATGAGACAACTCTCTGTTATTTCGAAATGTTAAAGGATGGATATCAGTAATACTGTTGTTTTCCAAATTAATCTCTTGTAAGTCCCCGTTGTAAATAAACGTGTCTTGGTTTATGAAATAAATTTTGTTTCCTGATATGTCTAAATGAAAAAGCTGCCAGTTATTTCGAAATGTTAAAGCATGTATAACAGTAATACTGTTGCTTGCCAAATTAATCCGTTCTAACTTCTGGTTGTGAATAAACGTGTCTTGGTTTATGAAGTTAATTTTGTTTCCTGATATGTCTAAATGAGACAGCTCGCTGTTATTTCGAAATGTTAAAGGATGGATATCAACAATAACGTTGTTTGCCAAATTAATCCATTGTATGGCCAAGTTGTAAATAAACGTGTCTTCGAATATGAAATTAATTTTGTTTCCTGATATGTCTAAATGAGACAGCTTACTGTTATTTCGAAATGTTAAAGGATGGATATCAGTAATACTGTTGCTTGCCAAATTAATCCGTTCTAACTTCCGGTTGTGAATAAACGTGTCTCGGCTTATGACGTTAATTTCGTTTCCTGATATGTCTAAATGAGACAGCTCATTGTTATTTCGAATTGCAAAAGGATGGATATCAGTAATACTGTTGTTTGCCAAATTAATCTCTTGTAAGTCCCCGTTGTAAATAAACATGTCTTCGTTTATGAAATTAATTTTGTTTCCTGATATGTCTAAATTAAAAAGCTGCCAGTTATTTACAAATGTTAAAGGATGGATATCAGTAATACTGTTGTTTGCCAAATTAATCCGTTCTAACTTCTGGTTGTGAATAAACGTGTCTTGGTTTATGAAGTTAATTTTGTTTCCTGATATGTCTAAATTAAAAAGCTGCCAGTTATTTCCAAATGTTAAAGGATGGATAACAGTAATACTGTTGTTTGCCAAATTAATCCGTTCTAACTTCTGGTTGTGAATAAACGTGTCTTGGTTTATGAAGTTAATTTTGTTTCCTGATATGTCTAAATGAGACAGCTCGCTGTTATTTCGAAATGTTAAAGGATGGATGTCAGTAATACTGTTGTTTGCCAAATCAATGACTTCTAAGTTTCTGTTGTGAATAAACGTGTCTTGGTTTATGAAATTAATTTTGTTTCCTGATATGTCTAAATAAGACAGCTTACTGTTATTTCGAGATGTTAAAGGATGGATGTCAGTAATACTGTTGTTTGCCAAATCAATGACTTCTAAGTTTCTGTTGTGAATAAACGTGTCTTGGTTTATGAAATTAATTTTGTTTCCTGATATGTCTAAAAGATACAGCTCTCTGTTATTTCGAAATGTTAAAGGATGGATGTCAGTAATACTGTTGTTTGCCAATGACAACCAAACTAAACGTGTGTTGTAGTAGAAAGTTTGATAGTGCAGTGTTGTTATACTGTTACCATACAGTTCCAAATACTCAAGATAAGCAAGACTATAAAAAGCTCGTTGCCATATCTTCGTTATATTGTTCTGTGACAAATCCAGAGATGTCAGTGATGTGATGTTCCAGCGTAGAAAGCGATCTTCCTCCAGCTCAAGATTGGTAGTTCCAGTGACTTGTAGTCGCCTTAATGCAGAATCGAACCTGTGTTGCGTCATGTCTGTTACGTCACTAAACAGATTTGTACATGCCGCATGTTCACCGTCGCACTTACACACACTGGGACACAGTTCTTGTGAGTTCACTTGTATTGCAGTCACGATCACAAGCACGATCTGCACGATCATTGTGGAGAAATTCACGTATTTTGCACCTCTGCTCATACCGTCTTCCACCTGTCTCATAGCCCGACTGGTAACCTGACTTTAAAAGTGCGCAGTACGAGTATCTGATGAAAGTATGCAAGTCTTAGTATCAAATTTTGTTGCTAAGGCGTGGTGTTGTGCAGATTAGATTGCTGTGTAAAGTCTAAGCCTGTCTTATCGCAGTACGTGGAGCCAGATGGATTTATGTACTACTGTGCAGCGGTGTAGCAGTTTGAAGGACTGAGTGCGATATGTTTGGGTGAGAGTTTTGTGGCAAGACTGAAGGTAGTTTAATAGTCGGCAAGATGCCGCTTTTGGCAAGGCAGTATAAGCGAAGTCCTCTTTAGAAGACTGATACAAACCGCTGCTAAACACAAATACAAGATTCAGGATCATTTCTATAATTCCCGGTCACAGCTGTTTATAAATTTGAAACAAGTACTGCAGCGCGTTATTCGTTATACGTCATCAGACAGTACGTGTTTCTACGTTCCCTGGACACCCTTTGTAATGTTTCGATCATTCCTTATTATTTTCAGCCCACCCAGACTGAGATGTCTCATGGTGGACATTTCGATCCTAAATTACCCCACAAGTATTGCACACGCCGAAACAAATCCTTATTTTCATTTAATCCCTTTCCCACAATCTACTTTGCTCTCTGCTTTCAGTAACTTGAAATATTCTCTCAATGACTGTATAATACAGAATGTTTCAGGACATTTGATTATGACTGCTGTATGTTCACAACTGCCTCTTCCTTAAACACATCAATCTGTAAATCTGTAATTTTTGCCTTACTCGTCTTGCAGATTTGACAGGACGAGAATTTTATATATTAGACGTCCTTCAAAAGTCACTAAATCCTTTCTCTGTCTTCGCAAGACATGTACGATCCAGCCTACGTGAAACGATTTAAGGAAACTTTACAAACGCTGTTGGTGTGCGTGTGTTCACACTTAAACTGTCATTATGTGGATACGACACGGCGTAACTCACAGACTGCTTGAGATATTGAGCTGTTTGCTAAGGTAATGTTAGTAAGTGCTTGTGACAAACGTCTATTGGAACATGAGAGCTTGCACAGCGTAAGACGCCTATCGTGCTTTTAAAAAGGACATTCTTAGCATTTAATTGCAAAGGTCGTGAACCGATTTCATTTTCGTGGTGTTTCTCAGACCACTCAGACGACCGACAGAACAGCCATCAAAGCAACAACGAGAGTGCTGTTGATCTGTAGGTCTGTCTTTATCGTTTTATTGTCATTTCGGTGCAAAACATAACTTGCATTCGAAGTCAAATTGACTTTTATTGTATGTGAATGAACTTCCTATGTGATGCAGATCATGAGTGACGTGTTTGTTTAATGGTGAGATTTCTCAAGACAGAGATGTTACAATTTCTTAGCAATGAATTATAGAAATTAAATAACCCCTGAGCTATGTAGGCTGCTTTGTTACACTAAGGTATGAGGGAGATTGTGCAGTTGTTAGAATTGCAGAATTGTGATTATACAATTTGCGTTACATCTCTTAATGTTCCCCTCCCATTGACGTTTATCACAGTTAAGATATGACCTGAATTCTCTATATCAGCGGTTCCCAAACATTTTCGGTCCACCGCCCCCTTGGTTCCATATTTACACCCACAGCGACCCCCTAACTTAAAAAAACATAAATGCGCTTTTGTTTCCACTTTTATTTTCTATTTAAAAAATCGTTTAAATAAAATTATAAGAGTTAAACTTAATGTTTTGTGTGTTAATTAATAAATTATAACTTATTATATTCTTTATGATTAACAATACTTCATTTAGCAATAGTTTATTAAACATAATATGTGCTTGAATAAGATTCATAAATCAAAATTCTAAGAAATTTAGTTCATTTTTTATTCTTAACACAAAAGTTACTTTATTTGAATTTTATTATACAAATAAATGCACTACTTGTCTACTAGCGCCCCCCTGTGATAATAACAGCGCCCCCTTCCACCTCTCGTACCTATTAGCGCCCACCTCGGTAATCCCACCGCCCCCCAGGGGCGGTACCGTCCACTTTGGCAACCCCTGCTCTATATGAACTTTCAGTCCACAAGTGTCCGCCATCACGTCAGCCCTGCCTCACAAACAAACAAAGGTGAAGTGCCAACACACATACATTCTTCCCCAGTTCGTATTTCCTGTCAATATCTAGCTGTTCCTTCAGCAAACTGTGATAAGCCACTCCTCACTCACTGATAATATACAGTGTTTATTTCAATATCGTCACACCAACTAGTTGTCTTACTGCCCTGCCTGCATGCTGACAGACTGCTGGAACTACTAAAAATTTGTCATGTCACGTTACAGGTTCTCACTGCTTTCTATCATTGGTCGTCCGATAGACTGCGGTCACAATTTGCTAATAGACTATTCCGTGTTTCGACGATATGACGCTGTGTCAGTGGGTAATCGGATCCCGACGTTATGAAGAAACGTAATGTCCTCATTTACAACGAACTAAACCGTCGATCTCCACCCCTCTGCCGGCTATGTTGTATTGTGCCTCCTGTGGCCACATTCTTAAACCATGTATACAAGATGATTCAGTGGGAGAGGTCAGTATTTTGTGAGCTGATAGTATTGGTCATTTTAAGGGAAATAATGTTCATATGAACATGTGTCTTATACATACATAAGTCTTATACGTCATAAGTCAGTAGAACGTTAAGTGCAGCTCTCTTATTCCACTGAAGTACCATTGTGTCGATACATATGTCTCATCTTTGCATATTTCATAATAATGGGAAAGTGGAAATCACTGTTCGTGGACGGTTGCAAACCAACCCAGGAATATTTAAAGCCACGCCAAAACGAGATAAATGCATCAATGGTCTAGGGGATTATGATGGAAAATAACTACCGTGCAATAAATTAAACTCAGTGAATGCTTTTATATGTAATTCTTTACGGCTCAGAGAACCTTATTTTTCAATGCCCTGTGACCACAGGTCATTGGTATATGTATAAAACAATAAATATGACACATTATGACTGCATGTCGTTTGGTTTTAATCGTCTGGCATTAAAATCGTATCTGTGGGGATTCTCACATAATTTTGGCCTTCAACTATTTCTTTGGCCCCCCTCTCTCCGTCTTATTTGTTGTAATCACTTCGCAAGCTGCACGAATTTCTGAAAAATGCACTCGACATAAAATGTCTGCTCATTTTATTTACTTCTTTCTGAAACTTCATGGAATCGAAGAAGAATTTGCCAACACATTATCGCGAATTTATGTACGCCTTCACGTAAAGCGTCTGTTACTATATCACATTTTAAAGAGAACAAGATTGAACGGAAAATGAACTGACACACGCGACACAACAAACCGTCTGTTTTCGCAGCTCTTCTACGAGTGGGCGTACAATAAGCCAGTCATAGCAACTAGGCACGTAAATTATGTGCACGTCTGGTGGGCAATAATCTAGCATTCGCCTCTGTTAATGGCTGGCGGTCTGGAATATGCCGAAGACTGACAGACTGAATACACTCGACTCTCTACCTATAAAAGTTACACACAAGCCTTCTTAGAAACTGGCCACATGGCTAAATCCCGAAGGCTGGTAAACAAGCATTTATACTAGTACTTTCTCATTCAGAAGTAACTGGCCGCATGGAGTATAACACATTTAATTTCATAGCATCGTCAGGAACTGGCAACGTGGTTCACGACTAGAACTAGTGAACGGGACGTTCGTGCTCATCGGTTTTCTTTATAACTGGCCGAATGTAATATAACGGAAGCTAATGCGGTTTGGCAGCACATAGCCCTCACATGAAAGGGAAATGCCGAGTGTGAACAAGCAGCAGGCCATTACACGAGACACAGGCGGGTAATTTGACATGCACATTACAGTCAAGAGCGTAATTGAAATATTAAAACATGTCAGTGGCGGCTAGTGCCATAGATTAAAGCACGTCATTGGCGGTTTGTGTCAAAGAGTGAAGCATGTCAGTGGCGAATCTTGTCAAAGATTAAAGCACGTCAATGACGGCTAGTGCCAAAGATTAAAGCAAGTCATTGGCGGCTTGTGTCAAAGTATAAGCACGTCAGTGGCGGCTAGTGTCAAAGATTAAAGCACGTCATTGGCGGCTTGTGTCAAAGATTGAAGCTCGTCAGTGGCGGCTAGTGACAAAGATTAAAGAACGTCATTGCCGGCTTGTGTCAAAGTGTAAAGCATGTCAGTGGCCGTTAGTGCCAAAGATTAAAGCACGTCATTGGCGGCTTGCGTCAAAGATTAAAGCACCTCAGTGGCGGCTAGTGCCAAATATTAAAGCACGTCATTGGCAGATTGTGTCAAAGATTAAAGCTCGTCAGTGGCGGCTAGTGCCAAAGTTTAAAGAACGTCATTGGCGGCTTGTGTCAAAGAGTAAAGCATGTCAGTGGCTATTCGTGTCAGAGTACAAACACTTACTATGGCGTTGGTGGGTTCTAGAGTCTGTGTCTTGTTACGTAAAGGCCCAGGAAGTTTCTATTTAATTTTTCAAATAATGATGTCCGTTTCCTGGAATATTCCAAATCTTTTCCCGTTATTTAGATTATTTTCCCAAATTTTCCCACAATTCTCTATATAAATATGCAGTGTAATACGGTTTAACTTCTGTTCTTGTTTTGTCAAGTATTAAACCCTTTGAAGCCAGAATCTCAAAAACGCCTTTTTAAAATATCAGTTCGTACCTAACAGTAAACACTGCGCCTCAAATTATTGGCCAGCCGTTTCATGCTCTTTAGGAAAAAAAAATATTTGGCGAAAGATCCATAAAAAGACACAACTACGCTGTGCCAGCAAAATGTATAGTTTCTTAATGTTAAAGCTGGTGATAACGAAAACAGTACGGCAATAAAGTACCGAGACTAAGTATAATAAAAACAGGGCTCACCACAGCAATGTATTTATCAGTTACGTTATCAAATTATTGCCCGAAGGACCTAATACTGTTATTGTAGCGTCTACAAGGACCTTGCAAACAGTTGTACAACTTGTGTTCAGTTGTGTTCAATTGTGCTGTCAATTTCCTTTCTATATCAACAATCACGCCAAATCGGCGCCCTTTTAGATTTCAATGTCAACTCGGGAGACATATAACGGTCTGGGGGGGGCAGGTCAGGGTAAAGAGGGAGGTAACTGGGCACTGAAAGGCAATTTTTGGATAGAAAATTCCCCACATTTATCGCTGTTTAAACAGACGCACTGTCATGCGAAAACACCCAAAATTACAAATCTGGGTTGAAGCAACTTGACACTCAACAATCAACGTTCTAGTACTTCTAGCTACAGGATGTTCCACGTAAAACCGGCTCTCTTGCAAGGCGAAATCAAGAAAGGACATTGTTTCTTTTAGTTTTTGGTAGACTAAATACACACTTTTACAGAAGATGTTGGAATCTATGCACAATTACCCGATCACGACCGCTACGTGTCACACGTGTCGCGATTCTATGGCCCCAGTACATGAGGCCGCTTTTAAGTGGAACATCCTGTAGCACATGCCACTAACGGTTCTGCCTTACAGCCAGTGCATGTCACCAACAGTCCTGCCCTCTAGCATGTAGTGCTTATGGATTCTCTCTATGGAAGCGACAGGTCTCGTTAATTTATTGCCACACTGTCTATAGTTACTGCTGTAAATTAAAGGTTATCTCAAAATATAATGACAGTGCCAAATCATGGCTAAATATAAATGGCATCTAACGTGATAATACTAAAAATGTCTAAACGTATTTAAATGAAATGTACAGATGTGTGCGTGCTGAATTAAGCCTCAGCATATGAACACATGAGGAATTAAAGGTAAGGCTCCATGCATTTTTAATTTATCACTAGGTAGAAGCTTCGAATCCAAGCCGGGTTACCCCCACAATGAGTCTCCCTATACCCATCAAAGAAGAGACACCGCGGGCCCCAAAACCGGTTTAGACATTGCAGATAATAGAAAAACTCTTAGCCTTGTCGGGAGTGGAACATAAGTTCCTCAGTTATCGAATCTATAGCCGAACACTATACCAACTGAGCTATCGAAGCTTATACGCCACTTACAAACCTACACGAGGCGTATATCGAATAACCAAAGTATATAATGTAGAGTAGTAAATGACCAGAACAAAAAATATTGCTAATCTAGTTCCGATTAAGCGATTAACACGAATTGATATAGCATAGCAGATCAACACACAGTGGAACGAACGCACATTACCAATGGTGTAAACGTGAGACGTAACCACAAATGCCTACAAAATCCACACAACAATTTCCCACATCTCTGTTAACAATGGTTCATTCACCGTGACTTCATCGCATGCCTAATTTCATTGTATGAGGTAAATTTAATACACGGACTGTTCTCACGATATTGTCACTAATTAACACTGCGCACATTGCCAACTAAGTGTATGAATACATTACAACCGGCAGAAGAAACGTAGATCGATCAAAGAACAGATGGAAAGAGACAAATAAACATGTACGAGTACAGGGGACGAACCTGGAATGGCTTATATCAGTGGTTCCCAAACTTTTTCGGTCCACCGCCCCCTCGGTTCCATATACACACCCACAGCGCCCCCCTACCTTTTTTCAAAAACATAAATGCGCTTTTGTTTCCACTTTTATTTTATATTTAAAAAATCGTTTAAATAAAATTATAACAGTTAAACTTAATGTTTTATGTGTCAATTAATAAATTAGAATTTATTATATTTTTTATGTTTAACAATAATTCATCTAGCAATAGTTTATTACAAAAATAATATGTGCTTGAAAAAGATTCATGAATTAAAATACTGCTCTACATGAACTTTCAGTCCACAAGTGTCCGCCATCACGTCAGCCCTGCCTCACAAACAAACAAAGGTGAAGTGCCAACACTCATACATTCTTCCCCAGTTCGCATTTCCTGTCAATATCTAGCAGTTCCTTCAGCAAACTATGATAAGCCACTCCTCACTCACTGATAATATACAGTGTTTATTTCAATATTTCAATATCGTCACACCAACTAGTTGTCTTACTGCCCTGCTTGTATGCTAACAGACTGCTGGAACTACTAACAATTTGTCATGTCACGTTAGAGGTTCTCACTGCTGTCTATCATTGGTCGTCTGATAGACTGCGGTCACAATATATTCTGTCTTTACAATGTGACGTCACGGTCTATACAGGCATTACGTCACTCCTGTACACCCCGCCACACAGTTTGTACCTGCAGTGGTATTCGTTACGAAAAGATGGAGCCAGCTCCACTGATACCTTTATGTCCATTTACCACATTGTTATCCATTTCTCTTCTCACGTAGACACAGTACTGTCAGTACATATACTGTCAGTACATATACTGTCAGTACATAGACTGTAAGTTGGCATTAGTAATAATACCGATGAATAGCATACTTACAGAACGTTAACTGTGTCAGCACTACTGACCGTTCGGTGCATCAGTACGGAAGCACCTGTTCTTGTCACACTGTCACATTCTGTTAATTAGTTTTCAAAAATGACGGATACAATTCCTACCTTTGCATAATTCTGACTGCATTGTTTAGAAGAGCAGATCCCAGTGGCCGCGCGGTCTAAGGCGTGGGTCTGCCGCCGCTCGCTTGCTGGAATTGCGGGTTCGAATCCCTCCAGGGACATGAATGTCTGTCTCTTGTGAATGTTTTGTGTTATCACGTAGAGGTCTCTGCAACAGGCTGATCGCTCGTCCAGAGGAGTCCTACCGAGTGTGGTGTGTCTTAGTGTGATTGTGAAGCGTCGAACAATGGAGATGTCTTGGCCCACTTGGAGCTGTCGAGTCATGGAAAAAAATATTTGCAATATACGTGTGTCGCAATGTATTCTTCATCTCAACATGTCTGTTGTAATACTGTATGAACGAAATACAATAGTAATGTATTAACACTAGTAATATGTCAGTACGTAATACAGATAGTACAGTGCTAATGCCAGGAAGCTGCGTGTTGCCTAGCGCACGACACCAGGTGCGATTGTGCAGTTTACTTTGCTGTATAAACGTATCTTATCGCAGTACGTGTAACCAGATGCATTTATCTGTTGCTGTGCAGCGGTGTACAAATTGTGAGGCTGTAAGTGCGTTACGATTGGGTGACAGTTTTGTGGCAAGAATGAATGTAGGTTAAATTCGGGAAATATGACACTTTTGATATGGCACTGTAACCTAACTCCTCTTTAAAAGACAAATACAAACGGCCACGAAACACAAATGCAGGTTTCAGGATCATTTGTCTAATTCCCGGTCACAGCTGTATACAAATATAAACAAGAACGGTAGCGCGATCTCCGTGACAGATCGTGCTGTGTAACTGACTGCGGTCTAGAAGTGTTACTTAGGACCAGACGTGACGTAATTCATAATAACTGATCCACAGCCCCCCGTTTCGCAGCTGACTTAACGAACTTAATGGCGGTGTATGGACGGTGTCAGACATGTCGGCTTACTGTGAACCTGCACAATGAGTTTAATGGATAGGTGGATATGCTGTGGACTCTTCGCTGGAGCGACGTCGTGTAATATCCAATGTCATAAGTTGCTTCCACATTCAGTGGCGTAGCTAGGTTTTTTTTGCCCCAGGACGAGTAATCAGAGTGGTCGCCCCTGACAGGAACCATCAAATTGAACAGTTTCGAAATAATGTATTGAACTTCCTTCTGTTTTGCTCAGTAATTTAAAGTTTCTTAAGGGCAGAAAATATATTTTTTCATTTGAAGTGTTAAATTGACCGCACATTTTGCAACCCTTTGGACCCTGTTACCCCGGGCGGCCGCCCACTAGCTACCTCCTAGCTACGCCACTGTTCACATTTCCATCACACTGTTGCTTTATACCAGTTTATTAAAACACCGACAGAACAAAGTTCAGTGTATTGCAGACAACGTTTATTGAATATCAGTACCGAGGTCCGTACGTTTATTTTGGTACTGCAAAAGTACATTACAGTGTACAGTCAGTGACATAAGTGCACGTACACTGCACCTGCGCACTAAACATTCACAACATATATATACTTAATTACAATTAAAATACAAACCAACTCGATGCACCGTCACTGTTTGTGACAACTTTATATGCGACTAACCTTGTGTGATCGTGTTTGTGTGTGTTTAACATATGGTCTGCGGAACTGAATGTGGTAAACCGCTGAAGGTGGTAAGGTACCTTACCGAAACATGTCGGGTTAATTAAGAGTTAATTAATCTACTATTAAAATTTTTGATAATGAGGTGCATCAAGTTGGTTTTAATTTCAATTTTAATTTATACAAGATGCACGGTGAATACAATATTACATATATATATAACTGTTTATATTCCATCAGCTTCTCTTTACATACTTTAATGCGAAGGTCATATTATAATGGGGGGAAATTGCAGAACGAGGTCCTTGGTGGCACATAATTTTACAAAATACTATAATAATTCATTAGTGTGACGACATTAAAGAGGATGTGCTGGGCAGGACATGTGGCTCGCATGGGGCATAATTGAAACTCGTAATGTGTTTAGGTGGTATAAATTTTAGGAAAGGTAAGGCTTCAAACGATAGGCGTAAATAGGGGAATATTATTAAAAAGTACCTTAATAACTGTGACAGGAATGTGAAGATTGGAGTTATGTGGCTCAGGATAGGGAGCAGATAGTCATATTGTGAACAGAGCAACGAACGTTTTGAGTTCCAAAAATGTGGGGAATTCATTAGATGGAAAGCCATCAGCTTACAAACAAAGGACTTGCTACACACAGACAGCTAATTAATTAATTATCTCACTACAGTACGATCCATATCTTTAGACGTTCCAAGCGCTGTCACGTGTACACAACAAACTGTATCTGTTTTGTTTTAATTTTACGTTGTGTTCACCGTGCATCGTGACATGAACTTTCAACTTCTTCAACCAACTGTTCAGTAATGTAATCCTCTTTAAAAATGCACCCTGAAGAAGGCAGTACATACCAAGTGCACGTTACACAAAATATGAAACGTTCCAGCAAAGTATGAAGTAACTCAGGACGTTTACTTCGGCACAGGACAGACTTACTTGAGCGCAGTCATTTGCGCAAACTGAAGCTAAGTTCAAATTGGTCATCTATGTTTTGTAACAAGCGTACTGTCTTCTGGCTTGTGACGCCGTGTATTCTTGTACAAACTGACCGACGTTATGCATGACGTTCGGTCTACCATCTCTTTCACAAAACCCGATGGATCAACCGGCTTGATACTTTGACAGTTCCACACAAATCATGGCCGATCCTATCTCCAAATTGCATTTCCTGAAAAGTATTTCCCACCCACAAATAATTTCTCTCACCCAAATTCGCTGTTGCTCTGTACCCGACCTACGCTTTACCATCAACTCACTGTCACACAGCTTTGTTTCCTTGTGTTCCAGTATATTTTGCGTTTGACACAATCTTCTGCCGTAACAAATGACGCAAAAGCTTCCTTCGAATTTTCAGTGGATTTCTATTATAATGCACTGTGTCAATATCCAAAAGACAGCATTCGTGACAGTCACTGTCAGTAAGAATTATCATCATCATATAATGAATACAATGTTAAGTACATTCCAGTGACCCAGCAGAGTGTCACAAGCGGCTGAACTTGTAATTTCTAAAGAACAGTTACTGGACTCACATATGTGTTACTGTACGGCAGTGTGGACTGAAGTTGTCTTAGTTCGTTCAGTGGTATTTCTGTTAACTGGTGCTGGCCTAATGCAACGCACTACTTGAGAAATAAATAAAAACTCTGTATCTACATACACAAACACATATGAACACACGCAACATCACGTGATTGTTACATATCCGGATCAAATTTTCCATTCTCATATTTGAACTATTGGACTGCTACATAAGTATATCCACTTGCATTACTCCTGTCTGAACCTACATCTGCGCACGATTGAACTGAGACGTGTGATGGCTCTGAACCTACATCTGCGTACGATTGAACTGAGACGTGTGATGGCTCTGAACCTACATCTGCGTACGATTGAACTGAGACGTGTGATGGCTCTGAACCTACTTCTGCGTACGATTGAACTGAGATGTGTGATGGCTCTGAACCTACATCTGCGTACGATTGAACTGAGATGTGTGATGGCTCTGAACCTACTTCTGCGTACGATTGAACTGAGATGTGTGATGGCTCTGAACCTACATCTGCGTACGATTGAACTGAGATGTGTGATGGCTCTGAACCTACATCTGCGTACGATTGAACTGAGACGTGTGATGGCTCTGAACCTACATCTGCGTACGATTGAACTGAGATGTGTAATGGCTCTGAACCTACATCTGCGTACGATTGAAGTGAGACGTGTGATGGCTCTGAACCTACTTCTGCGTACGATTGAACTGAGACGTGTGATGGCTCTGAACCTACTTCTGCGTACGATTGAATTGAGACGTAAGATGCCCTGTGTCCGTAGACGTCCCAGTATTCAGGTGTTTTCGGTTTGTTCTTCAGTCTCTTCACCAACTTTACCAAAATTAAGGCCCCACCAAGTGCACAAACCAACAGAACACCAATCACGATTAAGACAGTTGTGATTACAGAAGGACCTCCACCATTGTTACTTACTTTATAGTTCATGTCCTCAGCACGTTTAGAGCAAAATACCTTCATCTCAACCCAAGACTTCCCTTGCAGCTGTCTTGGGGACGCACAGTGCAATGTCAGTTTGTCTTTCAATTCCCGCCACACTTCAAGTAACACAGAACAGTCACAATTCCACGGATTCACTGTGAGGTCCGTAACAGCTGTTGTATGATTTAACCACTTCACTGATGGGAGATCCAGCGTAGTCAGACGATTTGAACTTATATTGAGGTACTCAAGCTCGAACGTTGGAGTGAAGGTGATAGAATTGCTCCACATCGGGAAATATAATTCGAAGTTGAAAGACCGTATCTTGTTTAGAGACAGGTTGAGACGTTTCAGCTTGGACACTTGGTGATTCTGACGGTTTGTACCGATTGAGAATGAGTCAAATACATGTGGGTTCAGCTCCTCAATGTTATTATTCGAGAGATCCAGGTGTGCCAGTTGTTCCAGGTCGTGAAATGCTGATCTGCGTATTTCTGACATGTTGTTTGCAGAAAGGTACAGACTTCGCAAGTTCGTGAGTTCACTGAAACGACCTGGTTCGAGACTTTGCAACATGTTATTCGAAAGGTCCAGGCGATCTAGTTGTTCCAGTCCGCGAAATGATGAGGTGCTGATCTCTGATATGTTGTTCGCAGAAAGGTACAGACTCCGCAAGTTCGTGAGTTCACTGAAACGACCTGGTTCGAGACTTTGCAACATGTTATTCGAAAGGTCCAGGCGATCTAGTTGTTCCAGTCCGCGAAATGATGAGGTGCTGATCTCAGATATGTTGTTCGCAGAAAGGTACAGACTCCGTAAGTTCGTGCAGTCAATAAAGATATCTCGTCCGAGACGTTGCAACATGTTCCCCGACAAGATAAGCGTTTCGAGTTGCCCTTGCTTCCTGAATACAGAGTTGCCAAGATATGTTATCCTGTTTCGCGACATGTCCAGGTACGTTAGATTCATTCCAGCTAACAACCCTGTACGGTTAATGTCAGCAATATTGTTTCCCGATATATCTAAGCGACGTAGCCTGCTGTTGTTTCGAAATGTTTTCGGATGAATATCAGTTATGCTGTTTCTGTCCAAGTCAATAGATACCAATTCTCCATTGTCAATAAACGTGTCTTGGTGTATGAACTTAATTTTGTTTCCTGATATGTCTAAATGAGACAGCCTACTGTTATTTCGAAATGTTAAATGATGGATATCAGTAATACTGTTGCTTGCCAAATTAATCCGTTCTAACTTAAGGTTGTGACGAAATGTGTATAGGATGGTAAAAAATATGATATCCTGTTTGGGATTAGTTTTGTCTAAATGAGGAAGCTCAATGTTATTTCCAAAAAAATGACGGATAGCAGTAATACTGTTGTTTGCCAAATCAATTGCTACTAAGTTCCCGTTGTAAATAAACGTGTCGTGGTGTATGAAATTAATTTTGTTTGCTGATATGTCTAAATGAGACAGCCTGCTGTTATTTCGAAATGTTAAAGGATGGATATCAGTGATACTGTTGTTTGCCAAATTAATCCGTTCTAACTTCTGGTTGTGAGTAAACGTGTCTTGGTGTATGAAGTAAATTTTGTTTCCTGATATGTTTAAATGAGACAGTTGCCAGTTATTTCGAAATGTTAAAGCATGGATATCAGTAATATTGTTGTTTGCCAAATTAATCGCTACTAAGTTCCCGTTGTAATTAAATGTGTCTTGGTTTATGAAGTTAATTTTGTTTCCTGATATGTCTAAATGAGACAGTTCGCTGTTATTTCGAAATGTTAAATAATGGATATCAGTAATACTGTTGTTTGCCAAATTAATCAAAAATAAGTTCCCGTTGTAAATAAACGTGTTTTGGTTTATGAAATTAATTTTGTTTCCTGATATGTCTAAAAGAGACAGATACCAGTTATTTCGAAATGTTAAAGCATGGATATCAGTAATACTGTTGCTTGCCAAATTAATCCGTCCTAAGTACCTGTTGTAAATAAACGTGTCTTGGTTTATGAAGTTAATTTTGTTTCCTGATATGTCTAAATGATACAGCTCGCTGTTATTTCGAAATGTTAAAGCATGGATATCAGTAATACTGTTGTTTGCCAAATTAATCCGTCCTAAGTACCTGTTGTAAATAAACGTGTCTTGGTTTATGAAATTAATTTTGTTTCCTGATATGTCTAAATGAGACAGTTGCCAGTTATTTTGAAATGTTAGAGGATGGATATCAGTAATACTGTTGTTTGCCAAATTAATCCGTCCTAAGTACCTGTTGTAAATAAACGTGTCTTGGTTTATGAAGTTAATTTTGTTTCCTGATATGTCTAAATGAGACAGCCTGCTGTTATTTCGAAATGTTAAAGGATGGATATCAGTAATACTGTTGCTTGCCAAATTAATCCGTTCTAACTTCTGGTTGTGAATAAACGTGTCTTGGTTTATGAAGTTAATTTTGTTTCCTGATATGTCTAAATGAGACAGCTCGATATTATTTCGAAATGTTAAAGGATGGATATCAGTAATACTGTTGCTTGCCAAATTAATCCGTTCTTACTTCTGGTTGTGAATAAACGTGTCTTGGTTTATGAAGTTAATTTTGTTTCCCGATATGTCTAATTCAGACAGCCTGCTGTTATTTCGAAATGTTAAAGGATGGATATCAGTAATACTGTTCCATGCCAATGACAGCAAAACTAAACCTGTGTTGTAGTAGAAAGTTTGATAGTGCAGTGTTGTTATACTGTTACCAGACAGATACAAATTGACAAGATAAGCAAGACTATAAAAAGCTCGTTGCCATATCTTTGTTATATTGTTCCGTGACAAATCCAGAAATGTCAGTGATGTGATGTTCCAGCGTAGAAAGCGATCTTCCTCCAGCTCAAGATTGGTAGTTCCAGTGACTCGTAGATCACTTACTGCAGAATGGAACCTGTGTTGCGTCATTTCTGTTACGTCACTAAACAGATCTGTACATGTCGTCAGATAACCGTTGCAGATACACACACTGTGACACAGTTCTTGTGAGTTCACTTGTACTGCAGTCACGATCACAATCACGATCTGCACGATCATTGTGGAGAAATTCACGTATTTTGCACCTCTGCTCAAACCGTCTTCCACCTGTCTCATAGCCCGACTGGTAAACTGACTTTCCAAGTGCTCAGTACGAGTAGCTGATGAAAGTATGCAAGTCTTAGTATCAAATTTTGTTGCTAAGGCGTGGTGTTGTGCAGATTAGATTGCTGTGTAAAGTCTAAGCCTGTGTTATCGCAGTACGTGGAGCCAGATGGATTTATGTGCTACTGTGCAGCGGTGTAGCAGTTTGAAGGACTAAGTGCGATATGTTTGGGTGAGAGTTTTGTGGCAAGACTGAAGGTAGTTTAATAGTCGGCAAGATGCCGCTTTTGGCAAGGCGTTATAAGAGAATCCTCTTTAGAAGACTGATACAAACCGCTGCTAAACACAAATACAAGATTCAGGATCATTTCTATAATTCCCGGTCACAGCTGTTTATAAATTTGAAACAAGTACTGCAGCGCGTTATTCGTTATACGTCATCAGACAGTACGTGTTTCTACGTTCCCTGGACACCCTTTGTAATGTTTCGATCATTCCTTATTATTTTCAGCCCACCCAGACTGAGATGTCTCATGGTGGACATTTCGATCCTAAATTACCCCACAAGTATTGCACACGCCGAAACAAATCCTTATTTTCATTTAATCCCTTTCCCACCATCCACTTTGCTCTCTGCTTTCAGTAACTTGAAATATTCTCTCAATGACTGTATAATACAGAATGTTTCAGGACATTTGATTATGACTGCTGTATGTTCACAACTGCCTCTTCCTTAAACACATCAATCTGTAAATCTGTAATTTTTGCCTTACTCGTCTTGCAGATTTGACAGGACGAGAATTTTATATATTAGACGTCCTTCAAAAGTCACTAAATCCTTTCTCTGTCTTCGCAAGACATGTACGATCCAGCCTACGTGAAACGATTTAAGGAATCTTTACAAACGCTGATGGTGTGCGTGTGTTCACACTTAAACTGTCACATTATGTGGATACGACACGGCGTAACTCACAGACTGCTTGAGATATTGAGCCCTCTGCTAAGGTAATGTTAGTAAGTGCTTGTGACAAACGTCTATTGGAACATGAGAGCTTGCACAGCGTAAGACGCTTCTCCTGCTTTTAAAAAGGACATTCTTAGCATTTAATTGCAAAGGTCGTGTACCCATTTCATTTTCGTGGTGTTTCTCAGACCACTCAGACGACCGACAGAACAGCCATCAAAGCAACAACGAGTGTGCTGTTGATCTGTAGGTCTGTCTTAATCGTTTTATTCTCATTTCGGTGCAAAACATAACTTGCATTCGGAGACAAATTGACTTTTATTGTATGTGAATGAACTTCCTATGTGATACAGATATCACGAGTGACGTGTTTGTTTAATGGTGAGATTTCTGAAGAAAGAGATGTTACAAAGATCTTAGCTCTGAATTATACAAATTGAAAAACTCCTGAGCTATGTAGGCTGCTTTGTTACACTAAGGTATCTGGGAGATTGTGGAGTTTTTAGAATTGCAGAATTGTGATTATACAATTTGCGTTACATCTCTTAATATTCCCCTCCCATTGACGTTTATCACATTTAAGATATGACCTGAATTCTCTATATCAGCGGTTCCCAAACATTTTCGGTCCACCGCCCCCTTGGTTCAATATTCACACCCACAGCGACCCCATAACTTAAAAAAACATAAATGCGCTTTTATTTCCACTTTTATTTTCTATTTAAAAAATCGTTTAAATAAAATTATAGGAGTTAAACTTAATGTTTTATGTGTTAATTAATAAATTATAAGTTATTATATTCTTCATGATTAACAATAATTCATTTAGAAATAGTTTATTAAAAATAATATGTGCTTGAATAAGATTCATAAATCAAAATACTAAAAAATTTAGTTCATTTTTTATTTCTAACACAAAAATTACTTTATTTCAATTTTATTACAAAAATAAACGCACTACTTGTCTACTAGTGCCCCCCTGTGATAATAACAGCGCTCCCTTCCACCTCTCGTACCTATTAGCGCCCACCTCGGTAATCCCACCGCCCCCCAGGAGGCGGTACCGCCCACTTTGGGAACCACTGGTTTATACAATATTCGTAGGGATGACCGTTCGCAGAGTGGGAAACTGAGTTAATACATCGATATTAAATTGGCATCGAACTCAGTACCATCTGAACGTAATGCTAGTCGGAGGATTGGATGAGAAAAGTGAAAAGAAAATCGGGAAATGATTGTGACCGATTTGAAACTAAAGACTTTATTTTTGCCCGGAAATATTTAGGGGAAAACCCAGGGAGATATTATGTTTATCGTGACCAAGGCTCGAACTGGAACCACTGCGATAACAACAGTTTGGCCGACGAAATTCTTGCGTCGCGACGGACCCTCGTATACGTTGCTACATGCCGGAACCGATTTGTGAGTGTGCATGAAGACACCTCGCTTGTTGGCTGACTGTACGTAAGGAATCTCGACGGCTCCAGTGGGAATTACCATCCGCCTGGCATTGATCACATGACCACAGCACGACAAAGATGATAGTAAGTCAACTAATGGTGATAATGATATATGGAAGATGATAGTAAGTCAATGGTGATAATGATATATGGAAGATGGATAGTAAGTCAATGGTGATAATGATATATGGAAGATGGATAGTAAGTCATTGGTGATAATGATATATGGAAGATGATAGTAAGTAAACTAATGGTGATAATGATATATGGAAGATGAGAGTAAGTCAACTAATGGTGATAATGATATATGGAAGATGATAGTAAGTGAGGTAATGGTGATAATGATATATGGAAGATGATAGTAAATCAACTAATGGTGATAATGATATATGGAAGATGATAGTAAGTCAACTAATGGTGATAATGATATATGGAAGATGATAGTAAGTGAACTAATGGTGATAATAATATATGGAAGATGATAGTAAGTCAACTAATGGTGATTTCCCTGTATGTAATAC
Source organism: Reticulitermes speratus (assembly GCA_021186555.1). Taxonomy (NCBI): domain Eukaryota; kingdom Metazoa; phylum Arthropoda; class Insecta; order Blattodea; family Rhinotermitidae; genus Reticulitermes; species Reticulitermes speratus. The sequence goes on along the minus strand of JAJKFL010000011.1, from coordinate 38,941,548 downwards.
CCTTGGTGAATCAAACCTTTGTTTCCATGTCTACCGGTTTGCCTTGGTTAGAGTACATGTTGAGACTGTTCCCTGTGAGGTACGCGCTGAGAACGACTGAGGATGAGCTGAGGCTGAAGAATTAATTGAGCATCGAACATTAAGTACGAGTAAAAACTGTACCAACACATGCACTTTTTTTAAAACATTAATAGTTTGTTAAAAATCCCTACATATGTTTCGGCCAGCTAACCGGCCATCATCAGGGGCGACTACAGTTACATAATACAAACACATTCATTAGGTTATCCAAAGATGTGCATTAAAACAGTCAAGTATGGGTATTATAAAACTGCATTACTAAAATAATAAGATCTAAAATTAACGTCACATTAGAGATCACTTCCAATGGGTGTTGCACGACGTGTTGCACATCACTTGTTGTGTACACTATGCTGTAGACATTGCGTTAGTTATGAGTACATTAAGTTGCGTAAGTGATACTGTTCACTAGAAGTGTGTTATCTTGTTTACGTTGACCGGTGTTGTCCTTGCGGGCGGTACACAAGATAACAAAGCATGTTCTAGTGACAGTATCACAGTATCCTTTAATGCAGCATGGAACCTGTGTTGCGTCATGTCTGTTACGTCACTAAGGAGATCTGTAAATGTCGCCTGTTCACCGTCGCACTTACACACACAGTTCTTGTGAGTTCACTTGTACTGCAGTCACGATCACAATCACGATCTGCACGATCATTGTGGGGAAATTCACGTATTTTGCACCTCTGCTCAAACCGTCTTCCACCTCACTTATAGCCCAACCGGTAAACTGACTTACCAGGTGCTGAACACAATCATTATAAAATGTGTCAGTTTTTAATTACATCTATTTGCTCAGAGGTGCGATTGTGCAGTTTACTTAGCTGTATAAACGTATCTTATCGCAGTACGTGGTAACCAGATGCATTTATGTGTTGCTGTGCAGCGGTGTACAAATTGTGATGCTGTAAGTGCGTTACGATTAGGTGAGAGTTTTGTGGCAAGAATGAATGTAGGTTAGATTCGGGAAATATGACACTTTTTATATGGCATTGTAACCTAACTCCTCTTTAAATGACTAATACAAACGGCCGCGAAACACAAATGCAGGTTTCAGGATCATTTGTCTAATTCCCGGTCACAGCTGTACACAAATATAAACAAGAACGGTAGCGCGATCTCCGTGACAGATCGTGCTGTGTAACTGACTGCGGTCTAGAAGTGTTACTTAGGACTAGACGTGACGTAATTCATAATAACTGATCCATCACAGCCCCAGTTTCGCTGCTGACATTAACGAACTTAATGGCGGTGTATGGACGGTGTCAGACATGTCGGCTTACTGTGAGCCTGCACAATGAGTTTAATGGACAGGTGGATATGCTGTGGACTCTTCGTTGGAGCGACGTCGTGTAATATCCAATGTCAGAAGTTGCTTCCACATTCAGTGGCGTAGATAGGTTCTTTTTTTGCCCCCAGGACGAGTAATCAGAGTGGTCGCCACTGACAGGAACCATGAAATTGAACAGTTTCGAAATAATGTATCGAACTTCCTTCTGTTTTGCTCAGTAATTTAAAGTTTCTTAATGGCAGAAAATATATTTTTTTCACTTAAAGTGTTAAATTTACCGCACATTTTGCAGGCCTTTGGACCCTGTTACCCCGGGCGGCCGCCCCACTAGCTACCTCCTAGCTACGCCACTGTTCACATTTCCATCACACTGTTGCTTTATACCGGTTTATTAAAACACCGACAGAACAAAGTTCAGTGTATTGAAGACAACGTTTATTGAATATCAGTACCGAGGTCCGTACATTTATTGTGGTACTGCAACAGTACATTACAGTGTACAGTCAGTGACATAAGTGCACGTGCACTGCACCTGCGCACTAAACATTCACAACATATATATACTTAATTATAATTGAAATTAAAACCAACTTGATGCACCTTCAATATTTGTGACAACTTTATATGCGACGAGACCTTGTGGGATCGTGTTTGTGTGTGTTTAACATATGGTCTGCGGAACTGAATGTGGTAAACCCCTGAAGATGGTAAGGTACCTTACCGAAACATGTCGGGTTAATTAAGAGTTAATTAATCTATTATTAAAATTTTTAATAGTGAAGGTGCATCAAGTTGGTTTTAATTTCAATTTTAATTTATACAAGATGCACGGTGAATACAATATTACATATATATATAACTGTTTATATTCCATCAGCTTCTCTTTACATACTTTAATGCGAAGGTCATATTATAATGGGGGGAAATTGCAGAACGAGGTCCTTGGTGGCACATAATTTTACAAAATACTAAAATAATTGATTAGTGTGACGACATTAAAGAGGATGTGCTGGGCAGGGCATGTGGCTCGCATGGGGCATAAGTGAAACTCGTAATGTGTTTAGGTGGTATAAATTTAAGGAAAGGTAAGGCTTCAAACGATAGGCGTAAATAGGGGAATATTATTAACAAGCACCTTAATAACTGTGACAGGAATGTGAAGATTGGAGTTATGTGGCTCAGGATAGGGAGCAGATAGTCATATTGTGAACAGAGCAACGAACGTTTTGAGTTCCAAAAATGTAGGGAATTGATAAGATGGAAAGCCGTCAGCTTACAAACAAAGGACTTGCTACACACAGACAGCTAATTAATTAATTATCTCACTACAGTACGATCCATATCTTTAGACGTTCCAAGCGCTGTCACGTGTACACAACAAACTGTATCTGTTTTGTTTTAATTTTACGTTGTGTTCACCGTGCATCGTGACATCAACTTTCAATTTCTTCAACCAACTGTTGAGTAATGTAATCCTCTTTAAAAATGCACCCTGAAGAAGGCAGTACATATCAAGTGCACGTTACACATAATATGAAACGTTCCAGCAAAGTATGAAGTAACTCAGGACGTTTACTTCAGCACAGGACAGACTTACTTGAGCGCAGTCATTTGCGCAAACAGAAGCTGAGTTCAAATTGGTCATCTATGTTTTGTAACAAGCGTACTGTCTTCTGGTTTGTGACGCCGTGTATTCTTGTACAAACTGACCGACGTTATGCAGACGTTTGGTGTACCATCTCTTTCACAAAACCCGATGGATCAACCGGCTTGATACTTTGACAGTTCCCCAGAAATCATGGCCGATCCTATCTCCAAATTGCATTTCCTGAAAAGTATTTCCCACCCACAAATAATTTCTCTCACCCAAATTCGCTGTTGCTCTGTACCCGACCTACGCTTTACCATTAACTCACTGTCACACATCATTGTTTCCTTGTGTTCCAGTATATTTTACGTTTGACACAATCTTCTGCCGTAACAAATGACGCAAAAGCTTCCTACGAATTGTCAGTGGATTTCTATTATACCACACGGTGTCAATACCCAAAAGACAGCATTCGTGACAGTCACTGTCAGTAAGAATTAACATCATCATATAATTAATACAATGTTAAGTACATTCCAGTGACCCAGCAAAGTGTCACAAGCGGCTGAACTTGTAATGTCTAAAGAACAGTTACTCGACTCACATATGTGTTACTGTACGGCAGTGTGGACTGAAGTTGTCTTAGTTCGTTCAGTCCTTCCAGGTGAATATCGGATGGTAAAACAAAATGACAACTACCACTTTGTTCCTCATTCTTTCTGTCACTACGTATTAATATTTACATATTACTGTGTACCAAAGATATTCTCTGCATGTACAAACTGACCCAGCACTGCAGTAGTGTAATAACGACGCTGTTACTCGATACGCCACATGAAATATTCCCTCCCCCATTTATTCTTGAGGTGGCGTATATGGAAATTCAACAACGCCACCACTGGAAAGCAAGGTACACTGATTAGGATAGTGGTAAAGTGTTTAGCAAGTCATTCGAGTTCTTGTGCTTTTTATAAGTATACTTTAATTACTTGAATGGAACGAAGCGTAAGACAGATATGCTTCCGCGGAATCTCGCGTTATTCCCCTCTATATTTTGCCATGTAATTCACTAATTACTTCCTATTCTCAATTTTATCAGTATAAATCTGTCGCACATTAGTTCAGTGGTATTTCTGTAAACTGGTTCTGGCCAATTGCAACGCACTGTTTGAGAAATAAATGAACACTCTGTATCTACATACACAAACACTCACATATGAACACACGCAACATCACGTGATTGTTACATATCCGGTTGAAATTTTCCATTCTCATATTTGAACTATTGGACTGCTACATAAGTATATCCACTTGCATTACTCCTGTCTGAACCTACATCTGCGTACGATTGAACTGAGACGTGTGATGACTCTGAACCTACATCTGCGTACGATTCAACTGAGACGTGTGATGGCTCTGAACCTACATCTGCGTACGATTGAACTGAGACGTGTGATGGCTCTGAACCTACATCTGCGTACGATTGAACTGAGACGTGTGATGGCTCTGAATCTACATCTGCGTACGATTGAACTGAGATGTGTGATGGCTCTGAACCTACTTCTGCGTACGATTGAATTGAGACGTATGATGCCCTGTGTCCGTAGACGTCCCAGTATTCAGGTGTCTTCGGTTTGTTCCTCAGTCTCTTCACCACCTTTACCAAAATTAAGCCCCACCAAGTGCACAAACCAACAGAACACCAATCACGATTAAGGCAGTTGTGATTTCCGAAGGACCTCCACCCTTGTTACTTACTTCGCCTCCTCCTCATGTTCTGTAATTGGGCTGACAGCTTCAGAGTTTGTGTTGGATTTATAGTTCATGTCCTCAGCATGTTCAGAGCAAAATACTTCTATCACATCCCAAGACTTCCCTTCCAACTGTCTTGGGGACGCACAATGCAATGTCAGTTTGTCTTTCAATTCCCGCCACACTTCAAGTAACACAGAACAGTCACAATTCCACGGATTCACTGTGAGGTCCGTAACAGCTGTTGTATGATTTAACCACTTCACTGATGTGAGATGCAGCGTGGTCAGACGATTTGAATTTATATTGAGGTACTCAAGCTCGAACGTTGGAGTGAAGGTGACAGAATTGCTCCACATCGGGAAATATAATTCGAAGTTGAAAGACCGTATCTTGTTTTGAGACAGGTTGAGGTGTTTCAGCTTGGACACTTGGTGATTCTGACGGTTTGTACTGATTGAGAATGAGTCAAATACATGTGGGTTCAGCTCCTCAATGTTATTATTCGAGAGATCCAGGTGTGCCAGTTGTTCCAGGTCGTGAAATGCTGATCTGCGTATTTCTGACATGTTGTTTGCAGAAAGGTACAGACTCCGCAAGTTCGTGAGTTCACTGAAACGATCTGGTTCGAGACTTTGCAACATGTTATTCGAAAGGTCCAGGCGATCTAGTTGTTCCAGTCCGCGAAATGATGAGGTGCTGATCTCTGATATGTTGTTCGCAGAAAGGTACAGACTCCGCAAGTTCGTGAGTTCACTGAAACGACCTGGTTCGAGACTTTGCAACATGTTATTCGAAAGGTCCAGGCGATCTAGTTGTTCCAGTCCGCGAAATGATGAGGTGCTGATCTCTGATATGTTGTTCGCAGAAAGGTACAGACTCCGTAAGTTCGTGCAGTCAGTAAAGATATTTGGTCCGAGACGTTGCAACATGTTACCCGACAAGATGAGCGTTTCGAGTTGCCCTTTCTTCCCGAATACAGAGTCGCCAAGATATGTTATCCTGTTTCCCGACATGTCCAGGTATATTAGATTCATTCCAGCTAACACACCTGTCCGGTCAATGTCAGCAATAATGTTTCCCGATATATCTAAGCGACGAAGCCTGCTGTTGTTTCGAAATGTATATGGATGAATATCAGTTATGCTGTTTCTTTCCAAGTCAATAGATACCAAATCTCCATTGTCAATAAACGTGTCTTGGTGTATGAACTTAATTTTGTTTCCTGATATGTCTAAATGAGACAGCCTGCTGTTATTTCGAAATGTTAAAGCATTGATATCAGTAATACTGTTGCTTGCCAAATTAATCCGTTCTAACTTAAGGTTGTGACGAAACGTGTATAGGATGGTATAAGATAAGATTAACTCTTCGTCTGAATGAGGCGGCTTAATCTTATTTCCCAAACAATGATGGATAGCAGTAATACTGTTGTTTGCCAAATCAATTGCTACTAAGTTCCCGTTGTAAATAAACGTGTCTCGGTTTATGAAATTAATTTTGTTTGCTGATATGTCTAAATGAGACAGCTCGCTGTTATTTCGAAATGTTAAAGGATGGATAACAGTAATACTGTTGTTTGCCAAATTAATCCGTTCTAACTTCTGGTTGTGAGTAAACGTGTCTTGTTGTATGAAGTAAATTTTGTTTCCTGATATGTCTAAATGAGACACTTGCCTGTTATTTCGAAAAGTTAAATCATCGATATCAGTAATATTGTTGTTTGCCAAATTAATCGCTACTAAGTTCTCGTTGTAATTAAATGTGTCTTGGTTTATGAAGTTAATTTTGTTTCCTGATATGTCTAAATGAGACAGTTGCCAGTTATTTCGAAATGTTAAATCATGGATACCAGTAATACTGTTGTTTGCCAAATTAATCCGTTCTAAATTCCGGTTGCGAATAAACGTGTCTCGGTTTATGAAATTAATTTTGTTTCCTGATATGTCTAATTGAGACAGCTTACTGTTATTTCGAAATGTTAAAGGATGGATATCAGTAATACTGTTGTGTGCCAAATTAATCACTTTTAAGTTCCAGTTGTAAACAAACGTGTCTTGATTTATGAAATTAATTTTGTTTCCTGATATGTCTAACTGAGACAGCTCATTGTTATTTCGAAATGTTAAAGAATGGATGTCAGTAATACTGTTGTTTGCCAAATTAATCCGTTCTAAATTCCGGTTGCGAATAAACGTGTCTTGGTTTATGAAATTAATTTTGTTTCCTGATATGTATAAATAATACAGCCTGCTGTTATTTCGAAATGTTAAAGGATGGATATCAGTAATACTGTTGCTTGCCAAATTAATCTGTATTAAGTTCCCGTTGTAAATAAACGTGTCTTGGTTTATGAAATTAATTTTGTTTCCTGATAAGCCTAAATGATGCAGCTTGCTGTTATTTCGAAATGTTAAAGCATGGATATCAGTAATATTGTTTTCATCCAAATTAATTTCTCGTAAGTTCCCGTTGTAAATAAACGTGTCTTGGTTTATGAAATTAATTTTGTTTTCATATATGCCTAAATGAGACAGCTCGCCGTTATTTCGAAATGTTAAAGGATGGATATCAGTAATACTGTTGTTTGCCAAATACAGAACACCTAAACGTGTGTTGTAGTAGAAAGTTTGATAGTGCAGTGTTGTTATACTGTTACCAGACAGAAACAAATGCTCAAGGTAAGCAAGACTATAAAAAGCTCGTTGCCATATCTTCGTTATATGGTTCTGTGACAAATCCAGAAATGTCAGTGATGTGATGTTCCAGCGTAGAAAGCGATCTTCCTCCAGCTCAAGATTGGTAGTTCCAGTGACTTGTAGTGCACTTACTGCAGAATGGAACCTGTGTTGCGTCATGTCTGTTACGTCACTAAACAGATTTGAACATGTCGCCTTTTCACTGCGGCACCAACACACACTGGGACACAGTTCTTGTGAGTTCACTTGTACTGCAGTCACGATCACAATCACGATCTGCACGATCATTGTGGAGAAATTCACGTATTTTGCACCTCTGCTCAAACCGTCTTCCACCTGTCTCATAGCCCGACTGGTAAACTTACTTTCCAAGTACGCAGTACGAGTATCTGATGAAAGTATGCAAGTCTTAGTATCAAATTTTGTTGCTAAGGCGTGGTGTTGTGCAGATTAGATTGCTGTGTAAAGTCTAAGCCTGTCTTATCGCAGTACGTGGAGCCAGATGGATTTATGTGCTACTGTGTAGCGGTGTAGCAGTTTGAAGGACTAAGTGCGATGTGATTGGGTGAGAGTTTTGTGGCAAGATTGAAGGTAGTTTAACAGTCGGCAAGATGCCACTTTTGGCAAGGCGTTATAAGAGAATCCTCTTTAGAAGACTGATACAAACCGCTGCTAAACACAAATACAATATTCAGGATCATTTCTATAATTCCCGGTCACAGCTGTTTATAAATTTGAAACAAGTACTGCAGCGCGTTATTCGTTATACGTCATCAGACAGTACGTGTTTCTACGTTCCCTGGACACCATTTGTAATATATAGATCATTCCTTATCATTTTCAGCCCACCCAGACTGCGATGTCTCATGGTGGACATTTCGATCCAAAATTACCCCACAAGTATTGCACACGCCGAAACAAATCCTTATTTTCATTTAATCCCTTTCCCACAATCCACTTCGCTCTCTGCTTTCAGTAACTTGCAATATTCTCTCAATGACTGTATAGACAGAATGTTTCAGGACATTTCATTATGACTGCTGTATGTTCACAACTGCCTCTTCCTTAAACACATCAATCTGTAAATCTGTAATTTTTGCCTTACTCGTCTTGCAGATTTGACAGGACGAGAATTTTATATATTAGACGTCCTTCAAAAGTCACTAAATCCTTTCTCTGTCTTCGCAAGACATGTACGATCCAGCCTACGTGAAACGATTTAAGGAAACTTTACACACGCTGTTGGTGTGCGTGTGTTCACACTTAAACTGTCACATTATGTGGATACGACACGGCGTAACTCACAGACTGCGTGAGATATTGAGCCCTCTGCTAAGGTAATGTTAGTAAGTGCTTGTGACAAACGTCTATTGCAACATGAGAGCTTGCACAGTGTAAGACGCTTATCCTGCTTTTAAACAGGACATTCTTAGCATTTAATTGCAAAGGTCGTGTACCCATTTCATTTTCGTGGTGTTTCTCAGACCACTCAGACGACCGACAGAACAGCCATCAAAGCAACAACGAGTGTGCTGTTGATCTGTAGGTCTGTCTTTATCGTTTTATTGTCATTTCGGTGCAAAACATAACTTGCATTCGGAGACAAATTGACTTTTATTGTATGTGAATGAACTTCCTATGTGATACAGATATCACGAGTGACGTGTTTGTTTAATGGTGAGATTTCTCAAGACAGAGGTGTTACAAAGATCTTAGCTCTGAATTACACAAATTAAATAACTCCTGAGCTACGTAGGTTGCTTTGTTACACTAAGGTATGTGGGTGATTGTGCAGTTTTTATAATTGCAGAATTGTGATTATACAATTTGCGTTACATCTCTTAATGTTCCCCTCCCATTGACGTTTATCACAGTTAAGATATGACCTGAATTCTCTATATCAGCGGTTCCCAAATGTTTTCGGTCCGCCGCCCCCTTGGTTCAATATTCACACCCACAGCGAATCCCTAACTTAAAAAAAAAAATATGCGCTTTTGTTTCCACTTTTATTTTCTATTTAGAAAATCGTTTAAATAAAATTATAAGAGTTAAACTTAATGTTTATGTGTTAATTAGATAATTATAACTTATTATATCCTTTATGATTGACAATAATTCATTTAGCAATAGTTTATTAAACATAATATGTGCTTGTATAAGATTCATAAATCAAAATTCTAAGAAATTTAGTTCATTTTTTATTTTTAACACAAAAATTACTTTATTTGAATTTTATTACAAAAATAAACGCACTACTTGTCTACTAGCGCCCCCCTGTGATAATAACAGCGCTCCCTTCCACCTCTTGTACCTATTAGCGCCCACCTCGGTAATCCCACCGCCCCCCAGGGGGCGTTACCGCCCACTTTGGGAACCACTGGCTTATACAATATTCGTAGGGATGACCGTTCGCAGAGTGGAAAACTGAGTTAATACATCGATATTAAATTGGCATCGAACTCAGTACCATCTGAACGTAATGCTAGTCGGAGGATTGGATGAGAAAAGTGAAAAGAAAATCGGGAAATGATTGTGACCGATTTGAAACTAAAGACTTTATTGTTGCCCGGAAATATTTAGGGCAAAACCCCGGGAAATATTATGTTTATCGTGACCAAGGCTCGAACTGGAACCACTGCGATAACAACAGTTTCGCCGACGACATTCTTGCGTCGCGACGGACCCTCGTATACGTTACTATATGCCGGAACCGATTTGTGAGTGTGCATGAAGGCACCTCGCTTGTTGGCTGCCTGTAGGTAACGAATCTCGACGGCTCCAGTGGGAATTACCATGCGCCTGGCATTGATCACATGACCACAGCACGACAAAGTGGAGCCTACTGCCTATCGGTAAGGAAACGCGCCTCGTTACCGGTCCTAAGGACAGCTGCCCCTTACACGCACTATTTCTTTTCCTGGCACGACAGCCCCTTGGGGGCCTAGGCCCCCTCATTATCGAGGCTTCACGATCACACTCAGACACACAAACACACTTTTGGTAGGACTCCTCTGGACGAGTGATCAGCCCGTCACAGAGACCTATGCATGTATGCACACGGCGGGATTCAAACCCGCAATTCCAGCAGACCCACGCCTTGGACCGCGCGGCCACTGGGATCGGCTACAAGCACTAACGGTAAAGTAAAATTGTGACTGATTTCAGTTTGATGTCTTGCATCGCGTTCCTTACGAAATTTAACTGTATAAGGCCCAGTGGTTACTATATATACCACCGGTTTAACAATAAAAACCGTCACAGAGTATTTACTTACATCGAGTGACTGTCTAAAACCCGGGTTTTATTTCCATAAACAAAATTAAGAGGTTGGTCTTTGTGATAAAGACGCAGTGTGTTTTCTGGGAGGTGGTTTTTATTATGTAGATGAATTTTTGTGATAAAGACGCAGTGTGTTTTCTGGGAGGTGGTTTTTATTATGTACATACATTTTTGTGATAAGGACAGTGTGTTTTCTGGGAGGTGGTTTTTATTATGTATATGAATTTTGTGATAAAGACGCAGTGTGTTTTCTGGGAGGTGGTTTTTATTATGTAGATGAATTTTTGTGATAAAGACGCAGTGTGTTTTCTGGAAGGTGGTTTTTATTATGTAGATGAATTTTTGTGATAAAGACGCAGTGTGTTTTCTGGAAGGTGGTTTTTATTATGTAGATGAATTTTTGTGATAAAGACGCAGTGTGTTTTCTGGGAGGTGGTTTTTATTATGTAGATGAATTTTTGTGATAAAGACGCAGTGTGTTTTCTGGGAGGTGGTTTTTATTATGTAGATGAATTACAAGCTTCAGAACCTCCATGAAATCAGAGCTGGTGGATATACCCAGGTCCATGAAAATCTCCCCTTTTAGACTGCATCAATCAGATGGTGTAAGCAAAGTTCCACTCACCTTGCACTGTCCACCGACGCAACACGATCTTAGCAACTGTCAGTCAGTCGTTACATGACAGACACACAGACAGCTACACCCATCCTCATCTTCCCACAATCTCCCACACAATACTACAAAAGTGTCCAACTCCCAGTAACGAATCAACAGTATTCTATGATGAATTCTAAAGAGTTCTGACGATGATATAAAATATTGAGAACTAATTGACTTTTGGACTTTGTCCATCGTCCTGGATAAAATATAAAGTATAAAATATAAAAATACATAAAAATATAAAATCACGACGTTTCGGAAGGTGGCTTTTCTTCCGTCTTCAGGTGATGGGAGGGGAAACACCTACTCAGATGGGTCCCTTACATCGACCTAATCCAGTGATTGCGATTAGCTCGATCTAAAGGACCTATCCGAGTAGGTGCTTCCCCTCCCATCATCTGAAGACGGAAGAAAATCCACCTTCCGAAACGTCGTGGTTTTATATTTTTATATTTTATCCAGGACGTTGGACAAAGTCCAAAAGACAATTCGTTCTGAACAGTATTCTATGAACACAATCATTTAATAAGCACCTATTTCGTTCCTCCGCTGTTTAGAAGAGCTCACAGCTGTAACATCTCAGTCGTTAAGACCTTTGTTCTTCTGGAATTTACGCAGCGTCGAGTGGTAACCTTTTACCGACGTTTCGGGACAACATATCGATCGCATCTTCAAGGTTTTTTTTCTTCTTGGATTTCTTGACCCTTGAAGATGGGACCGAGACGTCCCGAAACGTCGCTACAGAATTACCATTCGACGCTCCGTAATATCCCAGCAGAACGCAGATCTCATCAACATCGCGCCGGAAGCCTGAAATCACGATCTAAGTCGGTACACTGATTACGACGCGGCATGGGCTATCCGGGGTTCGAATTCCGATAGAAACAATAAACATAAATGTCTCCGAAACGTCCAGTCCGGCTCTGGGGCCCACCTAGTCTCCTATTGAATGGGTACTGGGGTTATTTCCCGGGTTACACGGGCCTGGGTGTGAAGTTAACTACTCAGCTGTATCTAACGCCGAGGATAAGAATTAGTGGATCTATACCACTACTCCACTTATACGCCTTCACGGCATTTACAGGGGAAACTTCAGGACACGAAGCAAATACACTAAGAACACGAGACAGTTTGTGTCATTACATGACTGTACCTTGTCTCCTATTAAGGCCCATGTGGCATAACTGATGGATGTCCACGACTGTACTTCCTGTGTGTCTCACAAAACACACACCAGAGGCTCTGCAGTCGCAGGGTACTTGAAAGGATTTGATATTCGATTTCATAAACATTTTGCCTCTACTCCAAAAGCACGAAGACTGTGGACCTTCAGCGCGAACGGCACAGTGGCAAGGAGTACAAAAATGCACAGCTACATTTTGTTAGAGAGAAATAGAGACATGCAAAGTGATATATCGAAAGCGTAAAAGGATTTTTTAAGCACACGTCTGTAAAAGCTTTTATGTGGAAAGGACTTTAGACTCGGCAAAATATTTAGAGGAACAAACTGGGGGGGGGGGGGAATATAATTTATATATTCCATAAATGTGATGTGTTACTTCATAAACACAACAAGATATTAGACATTGCACACTAAATAAGAAGGCAGGAACACATAGCTATACCGGATCTATTATATACGAAAACATTAACTTATTTTACGTCACTGCCGGTAACCGGGGAAAAGGTCGTGACCTCACAGGGGTAGTAAAGGGGCCCCTGCATGGGAGGAACCGAGATTATCATGAAAACATCAGCCATAAGTAGAAAACCCGAAGGAGGTATGAATAATATACCTCCGAATAGAAGTATAGGCCGTTACCGCTACAGTAACTTGCTGGGAGATTACACCTGATGAATGGAAGCTGAAATAAGTATAGAACAACCGTAATTGTGTTATTTAACGACGCTGTAAATTAGTAAAAGCATACATGATCGGTGATGGATCGATGAATGAGTATGGAGCATTGGTGGAATGATACTGACAGGGGAAACTGAAGTACTGGGAGAGAAACATTATACAGCGTTGGTGGTAGATGGATGAATGAGTATGGAGCATTGGTGGAATGATACTGACAGGGGAAACTGAAGTACTGGGAGAGAAACATTATACAGCGTTGGTGGTAGATGTATGAATGAGTATGGAGCATTGGTGGAATGATACTGACAGGGGAAACTGAAGTACTGGGAGAGAAACATTATACAGCGTTGGTGGTAGATGTATGAATGAGTATGGAGCATTGGTGGAATGATACTGACAGGGGAAACTGAAGTACTGGGAGAGAAACATTATACAGCGTTGGTGGTAGATGTATGAATGAGTATGGAGCATTGGTGGAATGATACTGACAGGGGAACCTGAAGTACTGGGAGAGAAACATTATACAGCGTTGGTGGTAGATGGATGAATGAGTATAGAGCATTGGTGGAATGATACTGAGAGGGGAAAACTGAATTACTGGGAGAGAAACATTATACAGCGTTGGTGGTAGATGGATGAATGAGTATAGAGCATTGGTGGAATGATACTGAGAGGGGAAAACTGAATTACTGGGAGAGAAACATTATACAGCGTTGGTGGTAAATGGATGAATGAGTATGGAGCATTGGTGGAATAATACTGACAGGGGAAAACTGAAGTACCGGGAGAGAAACATTATACAGCGTTGGTGGTAGATGGATGAATGAGTATGGAGCATTGGTGGAATAATACTGACAGGGGAAAACTGAAGTTACCGGGAGAGAAACATTATACAGCGTTGGTGGTAGATGGATGAATGAGTATGGAGCATTGGTGGAATATACTGACAGGGGAAAACTGAAGTACGGGAGAGAAACATTATACAGCGTTGGTGGTAGATGATGAATGAGTATAGAGCATTGGTGGAATGATACTGACAGGGGAAACTGAAGTACTGGGAGAGAAACATTATACAGCGTTGGTGGTAGATGATGAATGAGTATGGAGCATTGGTGGAATAATACTGACAGGGGAAAACTGAAGTACTGGGAGAGAAACATTATACAGCGTTGGTGGTAGATGGATGAATGGTAGGGAGCATTGGTGGAATGATACTGACAGGGAAACTGAAGTACTGGGAGAGAACATTATACAGCGTTGGTGGTAGATGGATGAATGAGTATAGAGCATTGGTGGAATGATACTGAAGGGGAAACTGAATACTGGGAGAGAAACATTATACAGCGTTGGTGGTAGATGGATGAATGAGTATAGAGCATTGGTGGAATGATACTGAGAGGGAAAACTGAATTACTGGGAGAGAAACATTATACAGCGTTGGTGGTAAATGGATGAATGAGTATGGAGCATTGGTGGAATAATACTGACAGGGGAAAACTGAAGTACCGGGAGAGAAACATTATACAGCGTTGGTGGTAGATGGATGAATGAGTATGGAGCATTGGTGGAATAATACTGACAGGGGAAAACTGAAGTACCGGGAGAGAAACATTATACAGCGTTGGTGGTAGATGGATGAAGAGTATAGGCATTGGTGGAATGACACTGACAGGGGAAACTGAAGTATTGGGAGAGAAACATTATACAGCGTTGGTGGTAGATGGATGAATGAGTATGGAGCATTGGTGGAATAATACTGACAGGGGAAAACTGAAGTACCGGGAGAGAAACATTATACAGCGTTGGTGGTAGATGGATGAATGAGTATGGTGCATTGGTGGAATGATACTGACAGGGGAAAACTGAAATTACTGGGAGAGAAACATTATACAGCGTTGGTGGTAGATGGATGAATGAGTATGGAGCATTGGTGGAATATACTGACAGGGGAAACTGAAGTATGGGAGAGAAACATTATACAGCGTTGGTGGTAGATGGATGAATGAGTATAGAGCATTGGTGGAATGATACTGAGAGGGGAAAACTGAAGTACTGGGAGAGAAACATTATACAGCGTTGGTGGTAGATGGATGAATGAGTATGGAGCATTGGTGGAATAATACTGACAGGGGAAACTGAAGTACGGGAGAGAAACATTATACAGCGTTGGTGGTAGATGGATGAATGAGTATGGAGCATTGGTGGAATGATACTGACAGGGGAAAACTGAAGTACTGGGAGAGAAACATTATACAGCGTTGGTGGTAGATGTATGAATGAGTATGGAGCATTGGTGGAATGATACTGACAGGGGAAACTGAAGTATGGGAGAGAAACATTATACAGCGTTGGTGGTAGATGTATGAATGAGTATGGAGCATTGGTGGAATGATACTGACAGGGGAAACTGAAGTACTGGGAGAGAAACATTATACAGCGTTGGTGGTAGATGTATGAATGAGTATGGAGCATTGGTGGAATGATACTGACAGGGGAAACTGAAGTACTGGGAGAGAACATTATACAGCGTTGGTGGTAGATGGATGAATGAGTATGGAGCATTGGTGGAATGATACTGACAGGGGAAACTGAAGTACTGGGAGAGAAACATTATACAGCGTTGGTGGTAGATGGATGAATGAGTATAGAGCATTGGTGGAATGATACTGACAGGGGAAACTGAAGTACTGGGAGAGAAACATTATACAGCGTTGGTGGTAGATGGATGAATGAGTATGGAGCATTGGTGGAATGATACTGACAGGGGAAAACTGAAGTACTGGGAGAGAAACATTATACAGCGTTGGTGGTAGATGGATGAATGAGTATGGAGCATTGGTGGAATATACTGACAGGGGAAAACTGAAGTACTGGGAGAGAAACATTATACAGCGTTGGTGGTAGATGGATGAATGAGTATGGAGCATTGGTGGAATGATACTGACAGGGGAAACTGAAGTATGGGAGAGAAACATTATACAGCGTTGGTGGTAGATGGATGAATGAGTATGGAGCATTGGTGGAATGATACTGACAGGGGAAAACTGAAGTACTGGGAGAGAAACATTATACAGCGTTGGTGGTAGATGGATGAATGAGTATGGGCATTGGTGGAATGATACTGACAGGGGAAAACTGAAATACTGGGAGAGAAACATTATACAGCGTTGGTGGTAGATGGTATGAATGAGTATGGAGCATTGGTTGGAATTATACTGACAGGGGAAAAATGAAGTATGGGAGAGAAACATTATACAGCGTTGGTGGTAGATGGATGAATGAGTATGGAGCATTGGTGGAATGATACTGAGAGGGGAAAACTGAAGTACTGGGAGAGAAACATTATACAGCGTTGGTGGTAGATGGTGAATGAGTATGGAGCATTGGTGGAATGATACTGACAGGGGAAAACTGAAGTACGGGAGAGAAACATTATACAGCGTTGGTGGTAGATGGATGAATGAGTATGGAGCATTGGTGGAATAATACTGACAGGGGAAAACTGAAGTACTGGGAGAGAAACATTATACAGCGTTGGTGGTAGATGGATGAATGAGTATAGAGCATTGGTGGAATGACATGACAGGGGAAACTGAAGTATTGGGAGAGAAACATTATACAGCGTTGGTGGTAGATGTATGAATGAGTATGGAGCATTGTGGAATAATACTGACAGGGGAAAACTGAAGTACCGGGAGAGAAACATTATACAGCGTTGGTGGTAGATGGATGAATGAGTATGGTGCATTGGTGGAATGATACTGACAGGGGAAAACTGAAATACTGGGAGAGAAACATTATACAGCGTTGGTGGTAGATGGATGAATGAGTATAGAGCATTGGTGGAATATACTGACAGGGGAAACTGAAGTATTGGGAGAGAAACATTATACAGCGTTGGTGGTAGATGGATGAATGAGTATGGAGCATTGGTGGAATGACACTGACAGGGGAAACTCAAGTACTGGGATAGAGACATTATACAGAGTGGGTGGTAGATGGATGAATGAGTATGGAGCATTGGTGGAATGATACTGACAGGGGAAACTGAAGTACTGGGATAGAAACATTATACAGAGTGGGTGGTAGATGGATGAATGAGTATGGAGCATTGGTGGAATGATACTGACAGGGGAAACTGAAGTACTGGGAGAGAAACATTATACAGCGTTGGTGGTAGATGGATGAATGAGTATAGAGCATTGGTGGAATGATACTGACAGGGAAAACTGAAGTACTGGGAGAGAAACATTATACAGCGTTGGTGGTAGATGGATGAATGATTATGGAGCATTGGTGGAATGATACTGACAGGGGAAACTGAAGTACTGGGAGAGAAACATTATACAGCGTTGGTGGTAGATGTATGAATGAGTATGGAGCATTGTTGGAATGCTACTGACAGGGAAAACTGAAGTACTGGGAGAGAAACATTACACAGCGTTGGTTGTAGATGTAGGAATGAGTATGGAGCATTGTTGGAATGATACTGACAGGGGAAAACTGAAGTACTGGGAGAGAAGCATTATACAGCTTTGGTGGTAGATGTAGGAATGAGTATGGAGCATTGTTGGAATGATACTGACAGGGGAAACTGAAGTACTGGGAGAGAAACATTACACAGCGTTGGTGGTAGATGTAGGAATGAGTATGGAGCATTGTTGGAATGATACTGACAGGGGAAACTGAAGTACTGGGAGAGAAACATTATACAGCGTTGGTGGTAGATGTAGGAATGAGTATGGAGCATTGTTGGAATGATACTGACAGGGGAAACTGAAGTACTGGGAGAGAAACATTATACAGCGTTGGTGGTAGATGTCGGAATGAGTATGGAGCATTGTTGGAATGATACTGACAGGGGAAACTGAAGTACTGGGAGAGAAACATTATACAGCGTTGGTGGTAGATGTATGAATGAGTATGGAGTATTGGTGGAATGATACTGACAGGGGAAACTGAAGTACTGGGAGAAAAAACTGTCCCAGTTCCAGCTTGTTCAACACAAATCACACACTAAGTTACAAGCCTAAAGTGGGAACGTAATTCTCTAAACACGTAAGCAACTATTCTCACCATCTGCGTCTTGTTTTTTTTTCCAAGTTGACACTTTCGCACAAATTTTCCGAACAAGACGTGTATATGCATTTGTCTTCTCTCGCATTTATGCTACATTTTTCGCCAACTTCATCCTTCTTAGTATAACAAACGTCAATAATTTCCTGTGCGCAATAAGAAATTATGCATTTCGTCATTTATACTATTTTCCACAGTCTTCTGTCACGTCACATGCTTTCGCTGCTCCTTATGCCCGTCTTCTTCGGGCAGCAAAATCAGCAAGCAAACGAACAGACAAAAAAGGCCGTAACTTATGTAACGAAACAAATACAAACCGCCAGGCCTTAGTGAGACTTCAAACACTAAAGACTGTCTAACGCTGCACCAGAATGGAGATGCATGCTGTTCCTATTGAGAGCCCACAGATGGCAGCACTAGCAGTATCCCACGTTAATTAGTTGCTGATTAATGAGCCATTCCACAACAGACATAAGGACTTCGACTTTTTGCCTCTTTCTCTTCTCATTGAACTCTTTCTTTGTTCCTCTTGTTTTATCTTATCCACTCAGTTTCTTATATACCTCTTACACCCTTCCTTCCCCGTCTCCCTCATACAGGGGTGTACATACATATTTGTCACCCTTCTTCATGCGCGGACACACAACACTGGCCTAGAACCAGACAAGATTGACAAAGTATGGCGATTGAAAAACATCTTTGTAAGCTACGGAATGTCTGTTTCTGAAACACTTTTGTTTAAAACATCACTTAATATTTTTGCTTCCTGTGGTGTTTCGGCCCGTATATGGGCCATGGCCTTCCCTTACGAGGTTTCGCGATCACACTCATTTCAGACGCACCACACTCAGCAGGACTCCTCTGTAAGAGTGATCAGTCCGTCGGAGAGACCTCTACCTGACAACACACAACACTCACAAAACACAGACATCAGTGCCACCCGTGAGAATTTTTCTTTTGCCTGTCCGGGGTTTTTCCCCTTTGATCCATTTTGTACTGTTTAAATCCTTTCGTCCTTCATGTCACTTTACGTTCCATATTTCCGTCCTTACAACAAACACAACACAAACATCCATGCCCCCGGTGGGATTCGAACCCACAATCCTAGTAAGTGAGCGGCCGAAGACCCACGCTTTAGACCGCACGGCCACAGGGATCGGCGATTCGAACCCGCAATCCCAGCAAGCGAACGGCCGTAGTTCCCACGCCTCAGACCGCGCGGCCACTGGGATCTGTCTCATCGCTTAATATCTTACCGAAATTCATCCGGACAGC
This sequence comes from Reticulitermes speratus, assembly GCA_021186555.1. Classification (NCBI taxonomy): domain Eukaryota; kingdom Metazoa; phylum Arthropoda; class Insecta; order Blattodea; family Rhinotermitidae; genus Reticulitermes; species Reticulitermes speratus. The sequence continues at coordinate 38,921,985 of JAJKFL010000011.1, read as the reverse complement.
CAGCCAATTGTTTTGAATGACAAAGGAATGCGTCACATTTAGGCGGAAGACAGAGTGTTTGTCATCTTCCGGCGTTATAAAAAACAGTTCCAGTTCTGCCAGACTGACCGATGTCTAAATCACGCAGCGAAGTAAACAGATTCCTGGGCGATGACATAATTACTGATGTGTTAGCGTCTGTGTGTCTCACGATGACGTAATTACTGATGTGTTAACGTCTGTGTGTCTCACGATGACGTAATTACTGATGTGTTAACGTCTGAGTGTCTCACGATGACGTAATTACTGATGTGTTAACGTCTGTGTGTCTCACGATGACGTAATTACTGATGTGTTAACGTCTGTGTGTCTCACGATGACGTAATTACTGATGTGTTAGCGTCTGTGTGTCTCACGATGACGTAATTACTGATGTGTTAACGTCTGTGTGTCTCACGATGACGTAATTACTGATGTGTTAACGTCTGAGTGTCTCACGATGACATAATTACTGATGTGTTAACGTCTGTGTGTATCACGATGACGTAATTACTGATGTGTTAACGTCTGTGTGTCTCACGATGACGTAATTACTGATGTGTTAACGTCTGAGTGTCTCACGATGACGTAATTACTGATGTGTTAACGTCTGTGTGTCTCACGATGACGTAATTACTGATGTGTTAACGTCTGTGTGTCTCACGATGACGTAATTACTGATGTGTTAACGTCTGTGTGTCTCACGATGACGTAATTACTGTTATGTTAACGTCTGTGTGTCTCACGATGACGTAATTACTGATGTGTTAACGTCTGTGTGTCTCACGATGACGTAATTACTGATGTGTTAACGTCTGTGTGTCTCAGCGCCTCTTTTTGACTTTAGACGCGGCATAAAGTAATGAACTGGAAAACTGCAATAGAACAAAGTTGATTTAACGAGTAAAACCCCGTGAAGATTTAGCAAGGTCGGTACTAAGACCGCAAAACTTCAGAATACAGATGACACACTATACCGCCGAGCTAACCTGTCTTATTTAACATGTATTTAACTCGATCGAAAGAGCTAAGACCTTGAACATTTGAGAGTCGCTGAGTTAGCCGGCAAATTCTCCGCCATTTATAAAATCCGATGTTTCATTATCGTTTTTACAACAGACCAACACTTAGACCTTACCCTACGTTAGATTAATCCAATCACATAATATTAAAACAGACCCTAAGTAGGCTGCAATGTAATTTTGAAGTTGTCCAGATTATGTTTCGACAAGGTTGTATGCTGCTAAGCGAAATACAGGCACGTGACTGAGTGAGTTAGTAGAATGGATTGTGCGTGTCACATTGATTGATTGATTGATTGATTGGTTCACACTGCATTCGACACGAAAGCCAAAACAAATTTCACAGTGTATAAGACAGCTCAGGCGGCTAGCCACCGCAGTGAATCGTGTTCAATGCCAGATTAGTCCCTATGGGATTTGTGGTGATAGGAGTGACACTGATACATGTTGTCTCCTAACAAGACAGTTTCTGTTTGTCAATTATCAGTCTACTAGTGCTGTATATAATGCATTACCATCGAAAGATGAACAATGGGCCCATTAGAAGCCGATGGCCCACAGACACTGTATCACTGAGCAACGAGTACACAAAAATAAACATTATATTATTCATACCCTGCATTTTTAGTCTATCATATATCTCTATAGGGGCACGCGGTGGCGCAATTGGTTGAGGCACTGCTCTACAAGCCGGAAGGTCGCGGGTTCGATTCCCGATGGTGTCATTGGAATTTTTCATTGACATAATCCTTTCGGTAGCACTATGGCCCTGGGGTCGACTCAGCCTCTAACAGAAATGAGTACCAGGAATATTTCCTTGGGGTAAAGGCGGCCGGTGCGTAGGGCTGACAACCTTACCACCTTCATGTGCCGATTGTCTAGAAATCTGTGAGCCTCAACCTCCTGGAACCCTGTCCAGGCCTGTAATGGCATTGCTGCTTTTACGTCTCTATAACCAACCAAGTACCATAAAACTAGTCCGACATGTTTCGAAACCCTATTTTGGGGTCATCATCAGGAACTTGGATTGTGAATTACACAAATTACAAATCAACAATAATGGTACATTTTAAAAGTACAAAGTTAAAATGTAGGATATCTCAGTTGTTTTCTGGGTCCACTGAAAATATATATTTTATTTTATTCTAAACTAGATCGCTGCTTTTAATGTATCGTGACTTTGGCAGTTGGACCCAATTTTTTTTATTGAGAAGTATTTAGGTGTTAATTGTGTTTGTTGTACAAACTTGTGATTGTGTTTGTTGTACAAACTTGTGATTGTGTTTGTAGTACAAACTTGTGATTGTGTTTGTTGTACAAACTTGTGATTGTGTTTGTTGTACAAACTTGTGATTGTGTTTGTTGTACAAACTTGTGATTGTGTTTGTTGTACAAACTTGTGATTGTGTTTGTTGTACAAACTTGTGATTGTGTTTGTTGTACAAACTTGTGATTGTGTTTGTTGTACAAACTTGCTGCATTAGCATTGTGTAATTTAACCTTCACGTTCTTATATTAATCGATCTGTTTTGCCTGTTTGGCATTGATAAACATTATATTATTAATACGGCGCATTTTTAGTCCACCACACATCTCTTTAACCAAATAATGCACACAAATTATTGTTTATTATACAAAACAATTTTTCATAAAACTAGTCCCACATATTTTGAATCCATATTATATTAATTTTCAGTGGGCCCAGAAAACAACTGAGATATTCTAAATTTTAAACTTTGTACCTTTAAAGTGTACCATTATTGTTGATTTGTAATTTGTGGAATTCACGATCCAAGTTTCTTGTTTTGTTTTGTTTTCATGTTTTGTATGTCTTGCCATCTATTTTGTGTGCTCTGTGTTTTTGTATTGTTTTGTGTATCTGTCTGCTTATGTATATAGCTGTTATATTTCTCTCTACCCCTGTACAAATGTACCGACCACTGCCACCGGCTGACAACACAATCGCAGTTAATATCATATCATATAATATCATACTAAGTCCCTGATGATGATCCCAAAATAGGGAATCGAAACATGTCGGACTAGTTTTATTAAAAATTGTATTGTATAATAAAGAATAATAAGTGTGTATTTGTTGGTTAAAGAGATGTATGATATATAAAGATAATTTCAATATGTGTGGCCCTGATGTACACCCCTGATCCACTTGCCTTCCCGGTGTTCTATTTAGTGTAAGTTGCTTGAGCTTCTGCACAGAACATTTCAAGCTAATATCAAACCGAAACATCAGGCAGCAACCAAAGAAGTCACTCAACACACATCCCAGTATGATTATCAGACGGACAAGTACCTCCATTTATCTACTGCCCCCCCACCCCACGACCCTCACATACGAATATAATTCACATTGACTCAAACGAGAAAGAACTAGCTCCACGTAATAAAAGTGATTCGTATACCGGGTGGTGCAAAAGTCACTTGAGACTATAGGCAACATGTTAAACATGGAGCGTCAAGTCACTTTTGCGACACTCTGTATAATTTCATAACATAAATTAACATAAATTTTACGTACTTATGAAGAGCTGAAATAGCTCAGTCACTACAGTGATTACACTGAAAGACGATAGGATTTTGATTTTAGGCAGGTGCAGGAAGTTTCCGCTTCTCACAGTGCCCAGTTCAACTCCGGACCGCAACAGAACTCTTACAGGAGGTCTCACTTCCATTTATTGCCGAGGACAACGTAACATCGTGGCGCGTTCGCGTAAACAATGTTGCGATGGAAACGCAACAATGATTTACATTTATATTGTTGACGTACATATGTCGCTTTAAACAATGTAATAATTATTGACATCCTAAACACTGAAATACGGTTATACGTTTTCTGTATTGTTGCGATATATGAAACACACTTAGGTATTCATGTGAAGTGCTCGATATTTTTGTCCGATTTTGACCAAATTTGGAAATTGTCGACCGATTTTCGTGAAAGTCCCCAATATGAAGTTTCACGAAAATTCGTCCAGTTGGAGCCGCACCGATACACGCGGAGAGACATGATGAAGTCAATAGGCGCCTTTCGCGGCAGAACGCGAACGCGCCTTAAAATCCTCACCCTAACCGATAACTTTGTTTCCCCATTCCGTAGAACACAATACAAAATGCACTTAGATCGTCATGTAGAGTGCCGGACACTGTTGTCCGATTTTAACCAAATTTGGGGGTTCTCGATAGATTTTCGTGAAAGTCCCCAATACGAAATTTCACTAAAATCCGTCCTGTAGGGGAGCCACGTTGAGCACTAATGAGCAATCTTCATAACAACACTGGCCCTGGGGTCGACTCAGCCTCTAACAGAAAAGAGTACCAGGAATATTTCCTGCGTGGTAAAGGCGACCGGTGCGTAGGGCTAAAAACTTATCACCTTCATGTGCTGATTGTCTAGAAATCTCAACCTCCTTGAACCCTAAGGGCCTGCCCAGGCCTGTAATGGGATTGCTTTATCTTTACGAAGACCAGGTGGTACACATAGTTACCACTGTGCTTTAAACAGTTAACGTACACCATCGATTTATATGCAGTGATATCCTGGCAAAGAGCGATGCACGCGAGCTCTTCAGTAGGAAGTGAGAATTACACTTCTCTTCAGCTCAAACTGTCTCTAAGTCACGTCTAGTTAAATTGCCACGATTCACCTCTGTCATGTATTATGAAACATACTATAGCAGATATGATTTCTATTTGATACTTGTGTGCTGTTGCTATGGCATTTTCAATGAATATCTCAACGCATACAAAACCGTGTCTGGAATACGTAAACACTTCTTGTCGATATGAGAACTGAACATTTCGTAATCATGGCCTTCATAAATCTGTGTCAGGCAACAGACGGGGCAATTCGGCACCATTAAGTTGGTCAGCCTGATCCACAGAACTACGAACGTGATATAAAAATATTTTAAAATTTAGATACGTCATCAGCATCACCAAAATACGCGGAAATGAATTTTTGCTGTTGTTTGATTGACCGAAACAACAATGACATGTTACTGACAATTTAATTTCCATTTTAAACACGAAACTCAATTCCATAGACAAATTTATAAACACTCGATTACATCTGAACTCCCCGAAGCATGAAACGCATGTAAACAAATACAGAGACTCAGTCCGTACCGCGCAGTAAACACACTCCGTCTCAGTTATACAAACCAGTCAGTTAATGTTGTACAGTGAAATAATCGCTGTTTGTTCTGAGATCCACACAAAACACATAAATACAGTCCGTACCGCGCAGTAAACACACTACGTCTCAGTTATACAAATCAGTCAGTTAATGTTGTACAGTGAAATAATTGCTGTTTGTTCTGAGATCCACACAAAACACATAAATACAGTCCGTACCGCGCAGTAAACACACTCCGTCTCAGTTATACAAATCAGTCAGTTAATGTTGTACAGTGAAATAATCGCTGTTTGTTCTGAGATCCACACAAAACGCATAAATACAGTCCGTACCGCGCAGTAAACACACTCCGTCTCAGTTATACAAATCAGTCAGTTAATGTTGTACAGTGAAATAATCGCTGTTTGTTCTGAGATCCACATAAAACACATAAATACAGTCCGTACCGCGCAGTAAACACACTCCGTCTCAGTTATACAAATCAGTCAGTTAATGTTGTACAGTGAAATAATCGCTGTTTGTTCTGAGATCCACACAAAACGCATAAATACAGTCCGTACCGCGCAGTAAACACACTCCGTCTCAGTTATACAAATCAGTCAGTTAATGTTGTACAGTGAAATAATCGCTGTTTGTTCTGAGATCCACATAAAACACATAAATACAGTCCGTACCGCGCAGTAAACACACTCCGTCTCAGTTATACAAATCAGTCAGTTAATGTTGTACAGTGAAATAATCGCTGTTTGTTCTCAGATCCACACAAAACACATAAATACACTGTGTGGGCAGAACGTAGAATTTGTGAATGTTAAACATGGTGGTACGTACAGTGACCACTATGATTTCAAGGATGAAGTAACTCAGTCGTTTACGTTTGAACCTTCACTAAACACTAAACGCTCTGAATTTTACCCGCAAATGTTACTTATGTTTCGTCACGATAAACCACACTAAAGATCGCACAGCAAACGCAGTGTGTTTTCTGGGAGGTACAGATTTAAATTGTAATTATTATTATACAATAGTCAGGTTTTAGAGGGTTAAGCCGATTATCTCCACCAGTCGTAGTTACTTAACCATGACGTCACTCGGATAGCAATGTCACAGTGCAACTGAACAGTTAATTCCCCTGCAGGCTACCACGCTTCACACGCACACACGCACGCAAGCACACGCACTCAGATCCCCGCCAGCTGCAGCCCACCAAAACAGGAGAAGAGCTCACACGTTTGTTATCAATTATATAAATTGCAAAAACATTTTTCACTGATTGTATGTTATGAGATTAAAGTGTAAAAGGTAGAGGTAAAGGTAAAGGTCACTCTAGAATATGCCATGAAGGCCACCACCGGGATTCGATCCCCGGACCGTCCAGCCGATAGCGTAGTCGCTATACCGACTGAGCTATCGCGGCCCACAAGATTCAAAAGCAATTCGTAATTAAACAGCGTTAGTATTAGAGGATTTGAATATTCCTAATTGTAGAGAATGTTGGATTAGTTGTTCGAACATTGGACTTCTTACCCTTTCAGACTAAGGTAACAGAATCATTCGAAACGTCGGAAAGCACAGCGTCACATGTCAGAAGACTTGAATCCTCACCCACACCGCTATCAGAACCTCATATCTCTCACGTCTTTAATATTATGACGTACAACAACCAATGGCCCGCCGTATGACGTGGTTAACATCATATCCACGCGCTGCTCCACGCCGCCTGTAGCTATGGTCTCAACAGACAACCATTCAGTGTACCCGGTCTATACCACAGCCCCTACAGAACTGCCAAACCACAACTTCACTGAATATTGACACCAGTTCTTACGAAGAGACAGCCCGACATGCTATCGGTAACGTATACCGCTGCAATGCCGACTGATCAATAAGTATCGCTTACGTATTTACTGCTTCATAACGACAACTGCCATCTGGCGTAACGCCCAAAAACCAACCACTCACGCACTCGTAAACCAAACGCATTATGTGAGGTACATTATATAATTTAAAGAGCTGGTAAGGCCACGTGGGCAATTTTTTTCCCCACAGCGCAACATCCCCTAGTGGGCCACGGCTTCCTCATTATTGAGGTTTCACGATCACACACTCAGACACACCACACTCGGTAGGACTCCTCTGGACCAGTGATCAGCCCGTCGCAGAGACCTCTATCTGACAACACACAACATTCACAACAGACAGACGTCCATGCCCCCGACGAAATTCGAACCCGCAATCCCAGCAAGCGAGCGGCCGTAGACCGACGCCTTAGACCGCGCGCCCCTGCGATCGGCCCATGTGGGCAATGCTATTGAAAATAGACAAGAGACGTAACGTAAGTTGCGAAGCTAATAGTATTTGCAGTTTGATTCGGGCTGCCTGAAGGTAAAAAAGACGCCCCGTTGTGCTGGGGGGGGGGGGGGGGCCTAAAAGGGACAATTGCTTCCAAGCCCCCTCCGTTCAGATATTACGACCTTACCCACAGCCCAAGCCTCATAATATCACCACCAATTTTGTTCAAATCTTGTTACATTATACTTTGCGGTGATCCAAGTGTTCTTCAGATTACACGCACAGTGCGTAAGAGTGGAAGGGTACATCCGGGCAGTGGTACTGTTCTTTTTTTGGGTGAAGGGCACCGCAGCAGATGCTACGGACGCACCGCAGCGTTGAGACTTATTGTGCAACCCTGTGATGAAGATGAAAGATTATCGTTTTTTTTTAATTTTTACAAGTAATGGAGCACCAGTGGAATGAAATTGACAGGGGAAAATGCCACTTTGTCCACCACAAATCTCACACAGACTGACCCGGGATCGAACCCGGGCCTCCGCGGTGAGAGGCCAGCGACTAACCGCCTGAGCCATGGCACGGACCTAATGCTGTGTAATTGGTTTGCTACATTATGTCATTGAGCAGTTTTAGCGAGTTCTGTTGTTACAGAACCCTTCAAACAGAACTGCATGTCACAAGCTGTTCTCGGATTATTTAACACAGGAAGTTTTTGATATTGTAAAGCCGTTTTGCTACTCGGACAGACAGAGCGTGTGTCAATGCTCTACAGGACACCGCCCCCGCAGTAGCTACATAGCCACCCCCCACCCTCGAGAACAGCATCGCTGGAATTTCGTTACACAGCGCAGGGAATAGTTTACAGAACACTTTACATCGCTGCTCGCTCAAAGCTAGCTAAGCGGCACACAACGCACCTCGATCGGTGGGCGTGTAACGTAGCCATTGCGTCTTGCTCGAGGACCTTGGTCAGTAAACACTGCAACTTGCTGCTTTCAGCATCCTTCAGTAATTGTGCGCGGCCTATGTCAACCGGGGAAAATATTACTTGCTTATTTGTTGTTTATTGCACGACACTGTCGGTAGTTTATATTATATAGCGTTGAATGGTGGTGGGCCGCGATAGCTCAGTCGGTATAGCGACTACGCTACCGGCTGGACGGTCCGGGGATCGAATCCCGGTGGGGGCGAGATTTTCAGCACCTGTCCAGACCGGCCCTGGGGCCTACCCAGACTCCTGTACAATGGGTACCGGGTCTCTTTCCCGGGGGTAAAGCGGCCGGGGCGTGGCGTTGACCACCCACCCCCATCTAGCGCCGAGGTTAAAGAAAGAGTAGAGCTATACCTCTACTCCCCCTCTGGGCCTTCATGGCCTGTTCTAGGGTGACCTTTACCTTTACCTTTACCTTTACCTTTACCTTAGCGTCGAATGGTGAACTGGTTACTGAAAACTGAATTGGACAAGGTGTGGGAGAAAGTCGTACTGTTCTAATGAGGCACCATCCCTGAAGGGTCTGAGCAAAATCACGAAAACCTCAATGAATACATGCTGCGTCACGTGATTTGAACCAAACACCTACAGATACATTAGCAGAATCAATTGTTTCGAGATGGCACTGTCGTTGCGAGAGTCGGGGCGAAGGATAGCATTCAGCTGGCATACGAACTGAGGACACAACATGTACGTGGTGTACAGTACTGAGATTTGAAAATGAAACACGTATATATAGAAAATATGTAGGAAGACGAAAAATGAGTGACAGATCGTAACTGACCTAGACAATAGACTGAAATGTATATATATATATATATATATATATTTCCTATGGCTCGACAGCCCCTTGGGGGCCTAGGCCGCCTCATTTCCAGACTTCACCATCACACTCAGACACAACACACTCGGTAGGACTCCTCTGGACGAGTGATCAGCCCGTCGCAGAGACCTCTACCTGACAACACACAACACTCACAACAGACAGACATCCATGCCACCGGCGGTATTCGAACCCGCAATCCCAGCAACCGAGCGGCCTTAGACCCACGCCTTAGACCGCGGAGCCACTGAAACTGAAATATATACCACGAATAATCAAGAAGATACCACAGAGGACATACGTCATGTTTAATATAATTATGTTCCTCCGAAACGTCGGTAAACAGCTACAAAATTATACGGTATCATAACACAGAGGACCACAATACGAGCCAAATTCCACGGGGCACATGCAGTCGGTAACAGACGCCGCACTTTGCCCACTCCTGAGGAATACCAAGTTGACGCACAGTAGCTATACAAATGGCGAACTAAACAAACACGGGATTTGTACAACACAATGGAGCGAAGTAATTATTTAAAAATCCTCTAAAACAGGTATTTTCATTAACAGAGCCGGGTTGTGTGTACACAGGCTGCCAACTTAAGAGAACAAAGAGGGAGTTGTAAGTGCCGCCAACAGAGCAGACACACATTCACTTTCTGCTGTTACAAGCTGTCTGTCACAGGGTGTGTAACAAGCTTCTACCTATAATGTCTTCGTCCTTCTTTCCTTCAAACTCACAATTTTAGTCCGCTTTAATCCGTAAGGAAAGCAATTAGATTTATTATACCACTCTACTGTCTGCGCTCACGCTCGCGTATCTCCCATACGTCTAACTATTAAAGGTAAAGGTCAAGCAATCCCATTACAGGCCTGGACAGGCCCTTAGGGTTCCAGGAGGTTGAGGCTCACAGATTTATAGAAAATCGGCACATGAAGGTGGTAAGGTTGTCAGCCCTACGCACCGGCCGCCTTTACCCCCAGGAAATACTCCTGGTACTCATTTATGTTAGAGGCTGAGTCGACCCCAGGGCCATAGTGCGACCGAAAGGATTATGTCAATGAAAAATTCCAATGACACCATCGGGAATCGAACCCGCGACCGTCCGGCTTGTAGAGCAGTGCCTCAACCAACTGCGCCACCGCAGCAAGCAAGCTAGCAAGAAATTCCCCGCATTTTATGGAACCCGAAGGTTCATTACCGCACTCACAAGAGCTCGCCACCTGTCCCTATCCTGAGCCATATCAATCCAGTCCATGCACCCATCCCACTTCTTGAAGATCCATTTTAATATTATCCTCCCATCTATGCCTGGGTCTTCCAAGTGGTCTCCTTCCCTCAGGTCTCCCCACCAAATTCGTGTATGCACCTCTACCCTCACCCATACGTGCTACATGCCCCGCCCATCTCATTCTTCTTGATTTGATCACCCAAATAATATTTGGTGATGAGTACAGATCATTAAGTTCCTCGTTATGTAGTCTTCTCCATTCCCCCGTTACCCCGTCCCTCTTAGACCCAAATATCCCCCTCAGCACCATATTCTCGAACACCCTCAGCCTATGTTCCTCCCTCAGTGTGAAAGACCAAGTTTCACACCCATACACAACAACAGGCAATCTTATAGTTCTGTATATCTTACTCTTTGTATTTTTCAAGCTAGACCTGAACTGGACTCACATAAAACAAGCCGAAATATGCCATTCATTTAACCCAATAAATATTTCCAATGCCAGAACAAAACTTTCAACTCAATATCTACTCGTCACAGTCACTTGTCCAAAGGGACGCATACGTCACGTGTCTTTTTTCGTCTCCTTCAGCGCCACAGCTAACACGCGACGTGCACTATGACGCAGGCTTTCTAAGCGATAACGATGCTGTTCTCGGGAAAACGATAAAAGAAACATCCTGTAATAACGTGTTGTAGGGCAACAGAGCAGTGCAACAGGAGACCAGGCTGTTAGAGGCCTGCTTGTTTTACACATGTCTGATAGAAGGAAGCATTTCTTTTTTTAAAACTTCAAAAGATAAAATATATGAGCTCTTAAACGATTGGAGGAACACAGCGTTCCGGTTGGATTGCCTCGTATTCAGAGTCCTGAATAAATGGCGCTGCTGTCCGCCGCTACAAAGATGTCTACAGCAAGACAGAATACGTTTCTATAAAAGAATTTCTGTCAGGAATCCATCATTTAATTTCAGATCAATGTCATGTAACAATACAAAATCGCTGTGACAACAGCTTTACACACAAGAAACCCATTGAGGCCTTCATATAAATAATACACAAACATTCAGCTCGTACCGCGCAGTAAACACACGCCATCTCAGTTACACAAACCAGTCAGTTAATGTTGTACAGTGAAATAATCGCTGTTTGTTCTGAGATCCACACATAAATACAGTCCGTACCGCGCAGTAAACACACTCCGTCTCAGTTATACAAACCGGTCAGTTAATGCTGTACAGTGAAATAATCGCTGTTTGTTCTGAGATCCACACAAAACTCATAAATACAGTCCGTACCGCGCAGTAAACACACTCCGTCTCAGTTATACAAACCAGTCAGTTAATGTTGTACAGTGAAATAATCGCTGTTTGTTCTGAGATCCACACAAAACACATAAATACAGTCCGTACCGCGCAGTAAAACACACTCCGTCTCAGTTATACAAACCAGTCAGTTAATGTTGTACAGTGAAATAATCGCTGTTTGTTCTGAGATCCACACAAAACACATAAATACAGTCCGTACCGCGCAGTAAACACACTCCGTCTCAGTTATACAAACCAGTCAGTTAATGTTGTACAGTGAAATAATCGCTGTCTGTTCTGAGATCCACACAAAACACATAAATACAGTCCGTACCGCGCAGTAAACACACTCCGTCTCAGTTATACAAACCAGTCAGTTAATGTTGTACAGTGAAATAATCGCTGTTTGTTCTGAGATCCACACAAAACACATAAATACAGTCCGTACCGCGCAGTAAACACACTCCGTCTCAGTTACACAAACCAGTCAGTTAATGTTGTACAGTGAAATAATCGCTGTTTGTTCTGAGATCCACACATAAATACAGTCCGTACCGCGCAGTAAACACACTCCGTCTCAGTTATACAAACCGGTCAGTTAATGCTGTACAGTGAAATAATCGCTGTTTGTTCTGAGATCCACACAAAACTCATAAATACAGTCCGTACCGCGCAGTAAACACACTCCGTCTCAGTTATACAAACCAGTCAGTTAATGCTGTACAGTGAAATAATCGCTGTTTGTTCTGAGATCCACACAAAACACATAAATACAGTCCGTACCGCGCAGTAAACACACTCCGTCTCAGTTATACAAACCAGTCAGTTAATGTTGTACAGTGAAATAATCGCTGTTTGTTCTGAGATCCACACAAAACACATAAATACAGTCCGTACCGCGCAGTAAACACACTCCGTCTCAGTTATACAAACCAGTCAGTTAATGTTGTACAGTGAAATAATCGCTGTTTGTTCTGAGATCCACACAAAACACATAAATACAGTCCGTACCGCGCAGTAAACACACTCCGTCTCAGTTATACAAACCAGTCAGTTAATGCAGTACAGTGAAATAATCGCTGTTTGTTCTGAGATCCACACATAAATACAGTCCGTACCGCGCAGTAAACACACTCCGTCTCAGTTATACAAACCAGTCAGTTAATGTTGTACAGTGAAATAATCGCTGTTTGTTCTGAGATCCACACAAAACACATAAATACAGTCCGTACCGCTCAGTAAACACACTCCGTCTCAGTTACACAAACCAGTCAGTTAATGTTGTACAGTGAAATAATCGCTGTTTGTTCTGAGATCCACACATAAATACAGTCCGTACCACGCAGTAAACACACTCCGTCTCAGTTATACAAACCAGTCAGTTAATGTTGTACAGTGAAATAATCGCTGTCTGTTCTGAGATCCACACAAAACACATAAATACAGTCCGTACCGCGCAGTAAACACACTCCGTCTCAGTTACACAAACCAGTCAGTTAATGTTGTACAGTTAAATAATCGCTGTTTGTTCTGAGATCCACACAAAACACATAAATACAGTCCGTACCGCGCAGTAAACACACTCCGTCTCAGTTACACAAACCAGTCAGTTAATGTTGTACAGTGAAATAATCGCTGTTTGTTCTGAGATCCACACAAAACACATAAATACAGTCCGTACCGCGCAGTAAACACACTCCGTCTCAGTTACACAAACCAGTCAGTTAATGTTGTACAGTGAAATAATCGCTGTTTGTTCTGAGATCCACACAAAACACATAAATACAGTCCGTACCGCGCAGTAAACACACTCCGTCTCAGTTATACAAACCAGTCAGTTAATGCTGTACAGTGAAATAATCGCTGTTTGTTCTGAGATCCACACAAAGCACATAAATACAGTCCGTACCGCGCAGTAAACACACTCCGTCTCAGTTATACAAACCAGTCAGTTAATGTTGTACAGTGAAATAATCGCTGTTTGTTCTGAGATCCACACAAAACCCATAAATACAGTCCGTACCGCGCAGTAAAGACACTACGTCTCTGTTATACAAACCAGTCAGTTAATGTTGTACAGTGAAATAATCGCTGTTTGTTCTGAGATCCACACAAAACACATAAATACAGTCCGTACCGCGCAGTAAACATACTCCGTCTTAGTTATACAAACCAGTCAGTTAATGCTGTATAGTGAAATAATCGCTGTATGTTCTGAGATCCACACAAAACACATAAATACAGTCCGTACCGCACAGTAAACACACTCCGTCTCAGTTATACAAACCAGTCAGTTAGTGTTGTAGAGTGAAATAATCGCTGTTTGTTCTGAGATCCACACAAAACACATAAATACAGTCCGTACCGCGCAGTAAACACACTCCGTCTCAGTTATACAAACCAGTCAGTTAATGTTGTACAGTGAAATAATCGCTGTTTGTTCTGAGATCCACACAAAACACATAAATACAGTCCGTACCGCGCAGTAAACACACTCCGTCTCAGTTATACAAACCAGTTAGTTAATGTTGTACAGTGAAATAATCGCTGTTTGTTCTGAGATCCACACAAAACACATAAATACAGTCCGTACCGCGCAGTAAACACACTCCGTCTCAGTTATACAAACCTGTCAGTTAATGTTGTACAGTGAAATAATCGCTGTTTGTTCTGAGATCCACACAAAACACATAAATACAGTCCGTACCGCGCAGTAAACACACTCCGTCTCAGTTATACAAAACAGTCAGTTAATGTTGTACAGTGAAATAATCGCTGCTAGTTCTGAGATCCACACAAAACACATAAATACACTGTGTGGGCAGAACGTAGAATTTGTGAATGTTAAATCTGGTGGTACATATAGTAACCACAGGGCTTTATAAGGTTAAGCACATACAGTTCAGTGGCTCGCCATGCTGTTGTTCTATCTCGACTAGTGCATGCTATTCAGATACTTCTCATTGTTTCCCTGTGCCTATTATTTTCCTCGTCCATTCTCCCCCATCTGCCCGCACACAATAGATGACAATTGACTCCACATGTTCAAATTCTGCTACACTTACGTAGCTTGAACACTTTACACGTTTCCGTCATCTGGAAGTGACATTAGCCCTTCAACATAATCTTCGCTCTTCTGAGATGTTACACAGCGTAGATTGGTACTTAATTACCGACGTTTCGGGGGAACCCATCGGTCTAATTTTCAAGGACCAAACAGTCCAACTAGCTACCAGTCTACGCTCCGTAACATACCAGAAGAGCAAAGATTTCATTTACACCGCGGCGGAGGCCTGAAATCATGAATGATATGTGTTCCTGTGATAAACTACACACCACATTTTAACACTCATAGGAGAATGGAGATTAAGCTCCACACATTCTTAGCCTCGTTCGTAAACAGCAATGGGTATTCGGTTTCACTTTCTACCCCCAAAGAGTCGCCGGGATCCACTGGATAGTGGGACAGGATTAGACGCAAAGACGGTGCAGATGCTTACTGCTGCCGGGTACCAAACCCAGACTCCCCGGTTGCCTAGGCCGCAGCTCAATCACTATACTGACTGAGCTATCCCAGCTCCGATAACTAGGATGTGTATCTGATACATCGTGGCTGAAGCAGTGTGCGGTGTGCAGAACTGAACTGAGTGAATTCAACAATTAGAGGCGAAACGCATCGCGCCATGATATTCGAGATACAAATCGGACGGCTACGGGCCACGCAATTTCCTGAGCACTAAATCAAGTCACTCTGATATCGGGCAAGATGGCCGCAAGTGGATTCTCCCACACTGCCTAGTTCCACACACAGCAGTAATCCAGTGTGCTCGAATCCATTTCCTTCATTCAAATACAACTGCTTTGTACTTAACCTTTTAAAGCCTAATGGCTACTTCATACATCAACTGTTTTAACATTCACAAATTCTACGTTCTGCCCACACTGTATTTATGTGTGTTGTATTTATATTACAGCAAACAGCGACTCTTGTCTTATATAACGTAAATTGATTTGTTTTTTTAACCAGGATGAAAAGTGTTTACTGCGCGGTACGAACTGGGTCTTTAAATGAAACAGTTTACGTTTCGTCTTTAAAGTGTTAACTGTGTGACCTCTATATATCATCTATGTTTGACAGTGACGTATCTGATTGAAAGAAAACGTAATGTCTCCATTACAAAGATTTGCCTGTTAATGACGCTATGTAAAATAATAGTAGTTTATTGTAAAAAATATAACAATAATGTGTATTGTAACAACAATGAATGTCTACCATAACAATCATTGCTGTTTACTGTAATAATAAAGTTTATTATATAAACATTAGCTGCTTATTTCAAAATATTGCTGTTTATTGTAACAATAATACCGTTTATTGTAATAATAGTAGCTTTGTATTGTAACAACAATAATTTATACTGCAAAAATCATAGCTGTATATTGTAATAATAATAAATGTTTATTGTAAAAGTAACAACGGTTTATTGTAACAATTATTGACATTCATTTCAACAATAACAGCTGCTTAACAACCACAGACGTCTACTGTAAAAACAGCTGTCTATTGTAACAACAACTGTCTATTGTAACAACAAATGTCTATTGTAACAACAACTGCTGTATTGTAACAATCATACTTATCATATAAATATCCGACTTTTATGAACCAGTTCATCAAAGTTACCAACATTTCCCGCAAATTAATCAAACAGTTTGATTTAATGCACGGCTGCAAATTCCATTTAATTTGAGTTTAATTAATTTTGTCAAGTGTCCAAATAGTCATTTGCCAGTATAAGCCAATAATGTCAATACAGCTGTGCCGAAACTTACAAATGGCAAAGCCACAACACAGCAATAGTCAACAATAATGACAAGCTGCCTGTACACCTATGTTAGCCCCTTAGAGGGTAAATGACCGGTACTTGTCTAAGTAATGTTATTTGAGTTGCAACAGAACACTGCTTTTGGAAGGCTTCCAGAATTCGACCGTTTGTCTTTCTGGTAAGAAAAACGTGTAGACAAAGATGAGTGTGGAGCATTGGTGGAATGACACTGACAGGGGGAAACTGAAGTACTGGGAGAGAAACATTATACAGCGTTGGTGGTAGATGGATGAATGAGTATGGAGCATTGGTGGAATGATACTGACAGGGAAAACTAAAGTACTGGGAGAGAAACATTATACAGCGTTGGTGGTAGATGGATGAATGAGTATGGAGCATTGGTGGAATGATACTGACAGGGAAAACTGAAGTACTGGGAGAGAAACATTATACAGCGTTGGTGGTAGATGTATGAATGAGTATGGAGCATTGGTGGAATGATACTGACAGGGGAAACTGAAGTACTGGGAGAGAAACATTATACAGCGTTGGTGGTAGATGTATGAATGAGTATGGAGCATTGGTGGAATGATACTGACAGGGGAAAACTGAAGTACTGGGAGAGAAACATTATACAGCGTTGGTGGTAGATGTATGAATGGGTATGGAGCATTGGTGGAATGATACTGACAGGGGAAAACTGAAGTACTGGGAGAGAAACATTATACAGCGTTGGTGGTAGATGGATGAATGAGTATGGAGCATTGGTGGAATGATACTGACAGGGAAAACTAAAGTACTGGGAGAGAAACATTATACAGCGTTGGTGGTAGATGTATGAATGAGTATGGAGCATTGGTGGAATGATACTGACAGGGGAAAACTGAAGTACTGGGAGAGAAACATTATACAGCGTTGGTGGTAGATGTATGAATGGGTATGGAGCATTGGTGGAATGATACTGACAGGGGAAAACTGAAGTACTGGGAGAGAAACATTATACAGCGTTGGTGGTAGATGTATGAATGAGTATGGAGCATTGGTGGAATGATACTGACAGGGGAAAACTGAAGTACTGGGAGAGAAACATTATACAGCGTTGGTGGTAGATGGATGGATGAGTATGGAGCATTGGTGGAATGATACTGACAGGGGAACCTGAAGTACTGGGAGAAAAAACATTATACAGCGTTGGTGGTAGATGGATGAATGAGTATGGAGCATTGGTGGAATGATACTGAGAGGGGAAAAGTGAAGTACTGGGAGAAAAACGTTATAGAGCGTTGGTGGTAGATGTATGAATGAGTATGGAGCATTGGTGGAATGATACTGACAGGGGAAAACTGAAGTACTGGGAGAAAAACATTATACAGCGTTGGTGGTAGATGAATGAGTATGGAGCATTGGTGGAATGACACTGACAGGGGAAAACTGAAGTACTGGGAGAGAAAAATTATACAGCGTGGGTGGTAGATGGATGAATGAGTATGGAGCATTGGTGGAATGATACTGAGAGGGGAAAAGTGAAGTACTGGGAGAAAAACGTTATAGAGCGTTGGTGGTAGATGTATGAATGAGTATGGAGCATTGGTGGAATGATACTGACAGGGGAAAACTGAAGTACTGGGAGAAAAACATTATACAGCGTTGGTGGTAGATGAATGAGTATGGAGCATTGGTGGAATGATACTGACAGGGGAAACTGAAGTACTGGGAGAGAAACATTATACAGCGTGGGTGGTAGATGGATAAATGAGTATGGAGCATTGGTGGAATGATACTGACAGGGGAAACTGAAGTACTGGGAGAGAAACATTATACAGCGTGGGTGGTAGATGGATGAATGAGTATGGAGTAATTGTGGAATGATACTGGGGGGGGGGGGAATGAACCAGATTCGTATATAAAGACCCAGTCCGTACCGCGCAGTAAACACACTCCGTCTCAGTTATACAAACCAGTCAGTTAATGCTGTACAGTGAAATAATCGCTGTTTGTTCTGAGATCCACACAAAACACATAAATACAGTCCGTACCGCGCAGTAAACACACTCCGTCTTAGTTATACAAACCAGTCAGTTAATGCTGTACAGTGAAATAATCGCTGTTTGTTCTGAGATCCACACAAAACACATAAATACAGTTCGTACCGCGCAGTAAACACACTCCGTCTCAGTTATACAAACCAGTCAGTTAATGCTGTACAGTGAAATAATCGCTGTTTGTTCTGAGATCCACACAAAACACATAAATACACTGTGTGGGCAGAACGTAGAATTTGTGAATGTTAAACCTGGCGGTACATAAAGTGACCACTGGGCTTTAAAGGGATAAAATATAGTGTCCCGTAATGATCCCTCAAAACAATTAAGCGAACCGCAAATTGCATAACAACGTATTCCGAGATATGACACTTGACTCGCCGAACAGGCAATCCTGCTGTGATATCAGTACTGGCAACCACCTGCCTTAATGGTCAGTAATTAAGTCCCTGACGTATGTCGTAATATGAGGCCTTTGGAATACAGGAGCGGTGTTAGTCGTAATGAGGAGGTGTGTATATCGACCTCAGAGTGAAGATGAGGCGACACAACGTGCAGCGTTACAGACATTGCTTCGCTTCTGAACAAGAAAACAGACAATAGTCCCTGTGTGGATTTTCCGGAGTCTAGATCGGTAGTTAGTAACCGACGTTTCAGGACAACCTAAGGGTCACATCTTCAAGCGTTAGCCTTGAAGATGGGACCTGTATGTCTTCCCGAAACGTTGGTTACTAACTACCAATCTAGACTGCGTCAAATCCTAAACGAGCGAAGATCTCATTTACACCGCGGCGGAAGTCTGGAATCACGCAAAAATATCAGAATATAAGTCAGGCTGTCTCATTACCGAAATCGTGTAAATTAGACTAGGATCACGTGTTTAAAATTTACACACTTCTGTCTTCAAGGCTCGCAACGTAACACTGAATACAAGTACAGTCGAACTTGGTTATGCCGTCATGAAAGGGACTGAATATTTTGTGTCGTTATAAACGAGTGTCGTTATAACCGAGGAGTATAATGTTATGGTTAACAGTGAGGGATTAATTGGTACCACAGAATATCTGACGTTATAGAAGAGGTGTCGTATAAACAGATGTCGTTATAACCGAGGAGTATAATGTTATGGTTAGCAGTGAGGAATTAATTGGTACCACAGAATATCTGACGTTATAGAAGAGGTGTCGTATAAACTGATATCGTTATAACCGGGGTTAACTATATTTCTTTAATCACATAAATACTGGCCCTCTGAAGCATACTAAGTCCACACCATACCACGCTATTCCTGTAAGGCCCACTTTAACCTTGTCCTATCTACACTTAGGTCTTCCAAATGAACTTTTTCCTATGTGTTTCCCAATCAGAACGCTCTACACATTTCTCCCCCATACGTGCCACATGCCCAGACCACCTTGACCTCCTTCATTTGATAACTCAAACAATATTTGATGTAAGTACCTCACTATGAAACTGTAGCGTAATATCGCGTAATTAAAGTCATGTTAACTGATACAGAAGTTATCCAGTTATACATTTAACAAGCCCCTGGAACACTGTGATATAATTTGGTGACGCAAATCGAAGAGAAAGCGCCAAAATAAATGTAACACAACTCCTATAAGCACGCTGTGTCAAAATGTGTGACTTTCAAGCAGCCTGTCATTCCTGTCAGACGACACGTTTAGGTGTTTTCTGCGCGGTCCGAAAAAACTCGGAACAATTCAAGCAGCCTGTCATTCCTGTCAGACGACACGTTTAGGTGTTTTCTGCGCGGTCCGTCCGAAAACTCGGAACAATTCAAGCAGCCTGTCATTCCTGTCAGACGACACGATTAGGTGTTTTCTGCGCGGTCCGAAAAAACTCGGAACAATTCAAGCAGCCTGTCATTCCTGTCAGACAACACGATTAGGTGTTTTCTGCGCGGTCCGAAAAAACTCGGAACAATTCAAGCAGCCTGTCATTCCTGTCAGACGACACGATTAGGTGTTTTCTGCGCGGTCCGAAAAAACTCGGAACAATTCAAGCAGCCTGTCATTCCTGTCAGACGACACGATTCGATGTTTTCTGCGCGGTCCGAAAAAACTCGGAACAATTCAAGCAGCCTGTCATTCCTGTCAGACGACACGTTTAGGTGTTTTCTGCGCGGTCCGTTCGAAAACTCGGAACAAAAAACACTTAGCCGCCGGGAACTGGTTAATCAAACATTAATTTGCGGAATATTAAATTATTATATGATTATAATGCTGTAAATTACAGTGCATAATTCATTTCGTTTCTGTTAGTTTGATATTCACATACAAACGCTCTATGTATTACGGTTATGTCCCACGCCGCTTTTGATTAAAGTGCATATTATGAAACAAACACAAAATTGTTGTTTACAATATCACATCAAAAACAAATCGAATCGTTAATGACTTATTGAAACGGCGTTACAGAAGTTTCTATCGGTTCAGTAGGCATGACAGCAGCACACAAACGTAAATAAAAAATAAATTAATAACCAATAGACGGCTCGCATTTCGTTGCTCAAAATTGGACTCGACACCACACGACAGAACGGCCGAAGGTTCCTGTGCCTGATTAGCTTTCTGAGGGACCTCAATTCGAACCCTGCCGCTATACAGGGCATACACAAAAGAATGGTGCAGTTTCAAAAGTGAATAAAAAATTTATGTCACACATTACACGGGCACAACATACACCGTCAGTGGCGGCAACTGTCCAAGTTTCTCATGCGCAACCAGCAGTTCGCTTCTCATGCTTACTTTCACAGGAATGTACGAATGCTTCTCAATCGTGTTCTTCCACAGCGCTGGATCGGACGTGCTGCTGCAAATGCAGACAAGAACCTTCTCCCTTGGCCACCCCGTTCGCCAGATCTTACACCGTGCGATTTCTTTCTTTGGGGGTTCGTTAAAGACAGCGTTTATGTACCACCATTGCCCACGTCCATCCATGAAATTCGTGATCGGATAACGCATGCACTGCAGGCCATTACAGCGGACATGCTACACCGGGTCTGGGATGAGTTTGATTACCGTGTGGATGTGTGTCGTGTGACCCAGGGTGCACACATTGAAGGATTGTAATTACCAAATGAGAAACTTGGACAGTTGCCGCCGCTGACGGTGTATGTTGTGCCCGTGTAAGGTGAGAAATACATTTGTTATTCACTTTTGAAACCGCACCATTCTTTTGTGTATGCCCTGTATATGTCGTAGTCGGAGTTTGAGGTGTGCTGCGATATAATTTGTACGCTTATCACATTTCAAAACAAAATCAGTTCAAACAGAACTACATTCTGTTTAATATACACAGCAACATGTTTCGACCATTTTAAGTCATCTTCAGGTTCACAATTTTTATTTATTCAAAACATATTGAAAAAGGAATCGAGGTCCATAAAATGGATTAAGATTTTAAGATTGTTATAGTCAAAATCGAGATATGTGGGGAGAAAATTCTATCACACTATTTTTTTGGGGGGGGAGAAGGGCCCCGCAGCAGAAGCTACAGACTCACCGCAGCCTTAAGTCTTATTGTGCAACCCTGTGATGAAGATTATCAGTTTTTTCGTTTTTCCAAGTAATGGAGTACCGGTG
Source organism: Reticulitermes speratus (assembly GCA_021186555.1). Lineage (NCBI taxonomy): Eukaryota > Metazoa > Arthropoda > Insecta > Blattodea > Rhinotermitidae > Reticulitermes > Reticulitermes speratus. The sequence continues at coordinate 38,899,668 of JAJKFL010000011.1, read as the reverse complement.
GAATGAAATTGACAGGGGAAAACCGAAGTACTGGGGGAAAAACCTATCCCAGTGCCAATTCGTCCACCACAAATCCGACATGGACTGACCCGGGGTCGAACCCGGGCCTCGGCGGTGGGAGGCCGACGACTGACCGCCTGAGCCATGACACGGCCCATATCACACTATTACAAATATTTTGTACAAATAGTATGTACTATCTTAACTTATTTTGTTACTACAGACATGTCACTGTAGATTCATTCCAAGTTCCAAGTTCCAAGTTCCAAGTGGGAGTTTTTAAACACTGTACAGGTGGATGCTTGTTTCATATTGATTTTGTCTCAGCTGTTGCATCTACACGCTGTGCAGGTTGGCCTTGGCCAAAAAGAAAGCCTTTCTTCTTCGACTTACTGACCCTCGAAAGATGGAACCGATAGGTTCTCCCGAAACCTCGGTAAGAACCCACCACTCAAAGCTGCGTAACATCGCAGAAGATCTCAAGTACTGATCTTAGATTCGACGCTCCCACGGCTATGTGTAATAAGGTTGTGGTCTTATGGGCTGTGAAGCTGAATTTGTGCATAGAGACGTTTCGGAAGAACATATTGCCTCCTTCCTCAGAATGGCGCCAGGGTACGTGCGTGGTTACACGTGCAGATCGCTCGTCTGACTTCCAATTGAAAGGAACCTCCACCACGTGGACGCCTCAAATGAGGAGAGTTGTGCAAGAACGACACAACTCCTCCACACTTGCCACAAACACGTGTTAATGTTTAAATCGCCAATTTAAAAGCACCCGTATGAGAACACAGAGCTGGTCTAAACGGGGCTCTGTTGTGCACAAACAAATGTTTATAACTTTATAATAATACAATTTAACAACATATTTGTGGCAAATATTTACGTTTTGCAAGGACATACATTTATAAGTTCCAATTTCCCTCGTCATTAGTTTGGTCACTAGTCACTAGTCACTAGTCACTAGTCACTAGTCACTAGTCACACAAAGTCCTACAACACGTCATATTGCATTCCTACAAATATCACAAAAAATTACAAAATAACTTTACGTAGCGGTACAGTGCATTACATTCTTGCTTCGCCTTCAAAAAGTACCGGGTTCAAAACTCGGCATACACACCAGCTCTCCTAAAATATGATTCCCCCAATAAAATTCCGCGGTATTACCCGAAATTAGTGTAAGTTTTCTCCCCGAATTACCTCTTTCTATTCAGTAATCACCAACTAACTGTTTCGTTAAACCATACTAACCGAAAGGGACATAATTTTGTGTAAAAAAGAAATTGTTGTCACTTCCTGTCGGCTCGCTTATCGCATAAACCGTTGCCGGCTAAGCGGCGCCCAAAGCGCATTGGAGTAGCGGCCGAAGTGACAGACTATAATGGTCAAATAAAATGATGACCCTATGTATCAGGGGTGGCCAAGTATACGAGGATTAGCAGACGCAACTCTGGCAGGAGCCACGCATTGATGAAACAAAATTAGTTTTCCCTCATTTTATGGCTTCTTGTTTCTGTAGTTCCAACTACAGTAGGTCAGTTCCAGTTACGAGTCTTTTTTCTCTAGAAAATATGTCGAAACGTCGTCGACGGTGAGCCTCGTGTGCATGTAAACTACATGAATACTACGTTCTGACAGACAGCTTGAGCGAGCCGCGTTTTGGCCAACCCTGCTACACAAGCAAGCAGTGGCGTAGTTGTTTCTAAAGGTACAAAACTCGAACTTTCATTACCGCTTTCAAAAAACCGCCACTTATTCCTGTTCTGGACCAAATAACTTTAGCCCTTAACCTCGCCGTCCATATCTCACATAAATTTAAATATCCATCCGCGCCTAGGTCTTCCAACTGATCGCTTTCTCTGAGATTGTCCAGTCAAAATGTGTACGTATTTGTTTTCTTCCAATACTACAAGAAGGATGACATAGACAGGACATATAGCACGCACAAGGGGAGATAACAGCTGATGGAAAACACTGGAGGAAAGAGACCACATTGAAGACAAAGACGTAGATGGATGGATAATATTAAATTAGATATTGGAGCGCACGCACTGGGGAGATAACAGCTGATGGAAAACACTGGAGGAAAGAGACCACATTGAAGACAAAGACGTAGATGGATGGATAATACTGAATTAGATATTGGAGAGCACGCACTGGGGAGATAACAGCTGATGGAAAACACTGGAGGAAAGAGACCACATTGAAGACAAAGACGTAGATGGATGGATAATATTAAATTAGATATTGGACAGCACGCACTGGGGAGATAACAGTTGATGGAAAACACTGGAGGAAAGAGACCACATTGAAGACAAAGACGTAGATGGATGGATAATATTAAATTAGATATTGGAGAGCACGCACTGGGGAGATAACAGTTGATGGAAAACACTGGAGGAAAGAGACCACATTGAAGACAAAGACGTAGATGGATGGATAATACTGAATTAGATATTGGAGAGCACGCACTGGGGAGATAACAGTTGATGGAAAACACTGGAGGAAAGAGACCACATTGAAGACAAAGACGTAGATGGATGGAAAATACTGAATTAGATATTGGAGAGCACGCACTGGGGAGATAACAGTTGATGGAAAACACTGGAGGAAAGAGACCACATTGAAGACAAAGACGTAGATGGATGGATAATACTGAATTAGATATTGGAGAGCACGCACTGGGGAGATAACAGTTGATGGAAAACACTGGAGGAAAGAGACCACATTGAAGACAAAGACGTAGATGGATGGATAATACTGAATTAGATATTGGAGAGCACGCACTGGGGAGATAACAGTTGATGGAAAACACTGGAGGAAAGAGACCACATTGAAGACAAAGACGTAGATGGATGGAAAATACTGAATTAGATATTGGAGAGCACGCACTGGGGAGATAACAGTTGATGGAAAACACTGGAGGAAAGAGACCACATTGAAGACAAAGACGTAGATGGATGGATAATACTGAATTAGATATTGGAGAGCACGCACTGGGGAGATAACAGTTGATGGAAAACACTGGAGGAAAGAGACCACATTGAAGACAAAGACGTAGATGGATGGATAATACTGAATTAGATATTGGAGAGCACGCACTGGGGAGATAACAGCTGATGGAAAACACTGGAGGAAAGAGACCACATTGAAGACAAAGACGTAGATGGATGGATAATACTGAATTAGATATTGGAGAGCACGCACTGGGGAGATAACAGCTGATGGAAAACACTGGAGGAAAGAGACCACATTGAAGACAAAGACGTAGATGGATGGATAATATTAAATTAGATATTGGAGAGCACGCACTGGGGAGATAACAGTTGATGGAAAACACTGGAGGAAAGAGACCACATTTAAGACAAAGACGTAGATGGGTGGATAATATTAAAGTAGATCTTGGAGACATATGGTGTGTAGGTGAGATGTGCAGTGATTTGTTCCCGCATTGAGGCCAAAGGTCGGCGCCTGGAGACACGGTAATGAGATGCCAAGCTCTACTACGGGTGAGCTTCTGAAGACGGCCAGAGAGTGACAGTAGACAGGTGCAGGTGTATAGGAACTGTGCTGAGTTGCCATGGTGACAGATCTGTATTCAGCCGGTAACCAAATAAACCGGCAGCACGTGACGTCACACATAATCCTACTTAGTTGCTCCCGCTGAGCTTCCCTGAGTGCGACAACAATGGCCGCGAAGTTCAAACACTTGACACTGACACGAACACTGCACACGTGGACACTTTGTTAAGAGTAGCGAGACCGAGGGAAGTGTTTATTTACATGAACTGATCAAAAAGGGAAGGAAAAGGAATGGGACACAAGTAGGGACGGCGGGCGAGACTTATTCGTCTGGTTAAGGACATGGGACAATGCTGGGCTGTTGTGTATTCGGTAATGAATCTTCTGGTTATCGCTTTAAAGCCCTATGGTTACTATATGTACCACCATGTTTAACATTCAACAATTATACGTTCTGCCCACACAGTGTATTTATGTGTTTTGTGTGGATCTGAGAACAAACAGCGATTATTTCACTGTACAACATTAACTGACTGGTTTGTATAACTGAGACGGAGTGTGTTTACTGCGCGGTACGGACTGTATTTATGTGTTTTGTGTGGATCTCAGAACAAACAGCGATTATTTCACTGTACAACATTAACTGACTGGTTTGTATAACTGAGACGGAGTGTTTTACTGCGCGGTACGGACTGTATTTATGTGTTTTGTGTGGATCTCGGAACAAACAGCGATTATTTCACTGTACAACATTAACTGACTGGTTTGTATAACTGAGACGGAGTGTTTACTGCGCGGTACGGACTGTATTTATGTGTTTTGTGTGGATCTCAGAACAAACAGCGATTATTTCACTGTACAACATTAACTGACTGGTTTGTATAACTGAGACGGAGTGTGTTTACTGCGCGGTACGGACTGTATTTATGTGTTTTGTGTGGATCTCAGAACAAACAGCGATTATTTCACTGTACAACATTAACTGACTGGTTTGTATAACTGAGACGGAGTGTGTTTACTGCGCGGTACGGACTGTATTTATGTGTTTTTGTGTGGATCTCAGAACAAACAGCGATTATTTCACTGTACAGCATTAACTGACTGGTTTGTATAACTGAGACGGAGTGTGTTTACTGCGCGGTACGGACTGTATTTATGTGTTTTGTGTGGATCTCGGAACAAACAGCGATTATTTCACTGTACAGCATTAACTGACTGGTTTGTATAACTGAGACGGAGTGTGTTTACTGCGCGGTACGGACTGTATTTATGTGTTTTGTGTGGATCTCAGAACAAACAGCCATTATTTCACTGTACAACATTAACTGACTGGTTTGTATAACTGAGACGGAGTGTGTTTACTGCGCGGTACGGACTGTATTTATGTGTTTTGTGTGGATCTCAGAACAAACAGCGATTATTTCACTGTACAGCATTAACTGACTGGTTTGTATAACTGAGACGGAGTGTGTTTACTGCGCGGTACGGACTGTATTTATGTGTTTTGTGTGGATCTCGGAACAAACAGCGATTATTTCACTGTACAGCATTAACTGACTGGTTTGTATAACTGAGACGGAGTGTGTTTACTGCGCGGTACGGACTGTATTTATGTGTTTTGTGTGGATCTCAGAACAAACAGCCATTATTTCACTGTACAACATTAACTGACTGGTTTGTATAACTGAGACGGAGTGTGTTTACTGCGCGGTACGGACTGTATTTATGTGTTTTGTGTGGATCTCAGAACAAACAGCGATTATTTCACTGTACAGCATTAACTGACTGGTTTGTATAACTGAGACGGAGTGTGTTTACTGCGCGGTACGGACTGTATTTATGTGTTTTGTGTGGATCTCGGAACAAACAGCGATTATTTCACTGTACAGCATTAACTGACTGGTTTGTATAACTGAGACGGAGTGTGTTTACTGCGCGGTACGGACTGTATTTATGTGTTTTGTGTGGATCTCAGAACAAACAGCCATTATTTCACTGTACAACATTAACTGACTGGTTTGTATAACTGAGACGGAGTGTGTTTACTGCGCGGTACGGACTGTATTTATGTGTTTTGTGTGGATCTCAGAACAAACAGCGATTATTTCACTGTACAGCATTAACTGACTGGTTTGTATAACTGAGACGGAGTGTGTTTACTGCGCGGTACGGACTGTATTTATGTGTTTTGTGTGGATCTCAGAACAAACAGCGATTATTTCACTGTACAGCATTAACTGACTGGTTTGTATAACTGAGACGGAGTGTGTTTACTGCGCGGTACGGACTGTATTTATGTGTTTTGTGTGGATCTCGGAACAAACAGCGATTATTTCACTGTACAACATTAACTGACTGGTTTGTATAACTGAGACGGAGTGTTTACTGCGCGGTACGGACTGTATTTATGTGTTTTGTGTGGATCTCAGAACAAACAGCGATTATTTCACTGTACAACATTAACTGACTGGTTTGTATAACTGAGACGGAGTGTGTTTACTGCGCGGTACGGACTGTATTTATGTGTTTTGTGTGGATCTCAGAACAAACAGCGATTATTTCACTGTACAGCATTAACTGACTGGTTTGTATAACTGAGACGGAGTGTGTTTACTGCGCGGTATGAGCTGGGTCTTTATATATAAATGAGGTTAATCTCAGTCTTTCAAGAGTTCAGTTAACGCTAATTACTGACTAGGCAGACAATTAGCAGCTTGTGAAGAACGACTCTGTCCCAAGCAGTTGACTGATGTCACGGACATAACAGACTCGCTGCCACAAGACAGCTGTATCTAACGTTTACCTACTTTACAGACTTGTAGTGCTAACAGCGATGACTATTAAGAATGTCTTCTAGAACGTGACACCGTGCAGTTTGGTATAAATTTACTGAAAATTCGAAGGAACTTGACATCTTCACCATCAAGGTAACTTGTAAGGAGATTAGTAAAACCAGTTGTGAACACAGCATGTGGATGTAACTGGGTCATGATCGCTTTGAGTACCACCGAATCTTCGGATTCCGCTTCCTCACAATCAGATAAGAAACATCGCAACAATATTATTACATTGACCCTGTATAAGCAATAACCTTACAGTCTGTCCTTAGTGTAATCAAGTTGTCTAATAACAGGGTGTCCCTTTTATCGCGTCCCCGAGCACAGCAGCTGTTACGAGACGTCTCGCTGGATGTAGAATTCTATCTGACAAAACTGCCTTGCTCGTGAGACAAGACAGAAGACACAGCCTGTACTATTGAAGATACAGATGTGGCATTTAATGCCGCTAGATAGCAGCACTGTGGCTGTGTGAGTTCAGGAGGCAAAGTCTCTGTAATCCATTAATTAAGCAGCACAGTAAACACACAAACCATCCAATGATCTGACAACCTGTAATTTATCTGTTGGCGCCGATCTCAATTCCAATCAAACCCAAGCTAATCTCTTCCGTTCTGTATATACGTTCCACTATTAAAACTTCATACGTTTTTTGAAATTTAAAATTACAAATGGAAACAATGATCTCTGTCAGATAAACATGCAATACGTCGAGACACTTTTCATCACGAAAATAACGTGATAGTTGTATAGTATATTGTGCGGTAAAGAGGTATACGGAGAGCAATCAGTATGGATAAGGAAACACAGTTGAACCCGGTTATAACGACATCTGTTTATACGACACCTCGTCTATAACGTCACACCTGTCCATAACCACCGCAAGACGTCACACCTGTCCATAACCACCGCAAGACGTCACACCTGTCCATAACCACCGCAAGACGTCGACACCTGTCCATAACTACCGTAAGACGTCGACACCTGTCCATAACCACCGCAAGCCGTCACACCTGTCCATAACCACCGCAAGACGTCGACACCTGTCCATAACCACCGCAAGACGTCGACACCTGTCCATAACTACCGTAAGACGTCGACACCTGTCCATAACCACCGCAAGACGTCGACACCTGTCCATAACTACCGCAAGACGTCGACACCTGTCCATAACTAACCGCAAGACGTCGACACCTGTCCATAACCACCGCAAGACGTCACACCTGTCCATAACCACCGCAAGACGTCACACCTGTCCATAACCACCGCAAGACGTCACACCTGTCCATAACCACCGCAAGACGTCACACCTGTCCATAACCACAGCAAGACGTCACAACTGTCCATAACCACCGCAAGACGTCACACCTGTCCATAACCACCGCAAGACGTCGACACCTGTCCATAACCACCGCAAGACGTCGACACCTGTCCATAACCACCGCAAGACGTCGACACCTGTCCATAACCACCGCAAGACGTCGACACCTGTCCATAACCACCGCAAGACGTCGACACCTGTCCATAACCACCGCAAGACGTCGACACCTGTCCATAACCACCGCAAGACGTCGACACCTGTCCATAACCACCGCAAGACGTCACACCTGTCCATAACCACCGCAAGACGTCGACACCTGTCCATAACTACCGTAAGACGTCGACACCTGTCCATAACCACCGCAAGACGTCGACACCTGTCCATAACCACCGCAAGACGTCGACACCTGTCCATAACCACCGCAAGACGTCGACACCTGTCCATAACTACCGTAAGACGTCGACACCTGTCCATAAATACCGTAAGACGTCGACACCTGTCCATAACTACCGTAAGACGTCGACACCTGTCCATAACCACCGCAAGACGTCGACACCTGTCCATAACTACCGTAAGACGTCGACACCTGTCCATAACCACCGCAAGACGTCGACACCTGTCCATAACTACCGTATGACGTCGACACCTGTCCATATCTACCGTAAGACGTCGACACCTGTCCATAACTACCGTAAGACGTCGACACCTGTCCATAACTACCGTAAGACGTCGACACCTGTCCATAACTACCGCAAGACGTCGACACCTGTCCATAACTACCGTAAGACGTCGACACCTGTCCATAACTACCGCAAGACGTCACACCTGTCCATAACTACCGTAAGACGTCGACACCTGTCCATAACCACCGCAAGACGTCACACCTGTCCATAACCACAGCAAGACGTCACACCTGTCCATAACCACCGCATGACGTCACACCTGTCCATAACCACCACAAGACGTCGACACCTGTCCATAACTACCGTAAGACGTCGACACCTGTCCATAACCACCGCAAGACGTCACACCTGTCCATAACCACCGCAAGACGTCACACCTGTCCATAACCACCGCAAGACGTCACACCTGTCCATAACCACCGCAAGACGTCACACCTGTCCATAACCACCGCAAGACGTCACACCTGTCCATAACCAAAGCAAGACGTCACACCTGTCCATAACCACCGCAAGACGTCACACCTGTCCATAACCACCGCAAGACGTCACACCTGTCCATAACCACCGCAAGACGTCACACCTGTCCATAACCACCGCAAGACGTCACACCTGTCCATAACCACCGCAAGACGTCACACCTGTCCATAACCACCGCAAGACGTCACACCTGTCCATAACCACCGCAAGACGTCACACCTGTCCATACCACCGCAAGACGTCACACCTGTCCATAACCACCGCAAGACGTCACACCTGTCCATAACCACCGCAAGACGTCACACCTGTCCATAACCACCGCAGGACGTCACACCTGTCCATAACCACCGCAAGACGTCGACACCTGTCCATAACTACCGTAAGACGTCGACACCTGTCCATAACCACCGCAAGCCGTCACACCTGTCCATAACCACCGCAAGACGTCGACACCTGTCCATAACCACCGCAAGACGTCGACACCTGTCCATAACTACCGTAAGACTCGACACCTGTCCATAACCACCGCAAGACGTCGACACCTTCCATAACTACCGCAAGACGTCGACACCTGTCCATAACTACCGCAAGACGTCGACACCTGTCCATAACCACGCAAGACGTCACACCTGTCCATAACCACCGCAAGACGTCACACCTGTCCATAACCACCGCAAGACGTCACACCTGTCCATAACCACCGCAAGACGTCACACCTGTCCATAACCACAGCAAGACGTCACAACTGTCCATAACCACCGCAAGACGTCACACCTGTCCATAACCACCGCAAGACGTCGACACCTGTCCATAACCAGCGTAAACTCGACACCTGTCCAAACCACCGCAAGACGTCGACACCTGTCCATAACCACCGCAAGACGTCGACACCTGTCCATAACCACCGCAAGACGTCACACCTGTCCATAACCACCGCAAGACGTCGACACCTGTCCATAACCACCGCAAGACGTCACACCTGTCCATAACCACCGCAAGACGTCGACACCTGTCCATAACTACCGAAGACGTCGACACTGTCCATAACCACCGCAAGACGTCGACACCTGTCCATAACCACCGCAAGACGTCGACACCTTCCATAACCACCGCAAGACGTCGACACCTGTCCATAACACCGTAAGACTCGACACCTGTCCATAAATACCGTAAGACGTCGACACCTGTCCATAACTACGTAAGACGTCGACACTGTCCATAACCACCGCAAGACGTCGACACCTGTCCATAACACCGAAGACGTCGACACCTGTCCTAAACCACGCAAGACGTCGACACCTGTCCATAACTACCGTAAGACTCGACACCTTCCATATCTACCGTAAGACGTCGACACTGTCCATAACTACCGTAAGACGTCGACACCTGTCCATAACACCGTAAGACGTCGACACCTGTCCATAACTACCGCAAGACGTCGACACTGTCCATAACTACCGTAAGACGTCGACACCTGTCCATAACTACCGCAAGACGTCACACCTGTCCATAACTACCGAAGACGTCGACACCTGTCCATAACCACCGCAAGACGTCACACCTGTCCAAACCACAGCAAACGTCACACTGTCCATAACCACCGCAGACTCACCTGTCATAACCCCACAAGACGTCGACACCTGTCCATAACTACCGTAAGACGTCGACACCTGTCCATAACCACCGCAAGACGTCACACCTGTCCATAACCACCGCAAGACGTCACACCTGTCCATAACCACCGCAAGACGTCACACTGTCCATAACCACCGCAAGACGTCACACCTGTCCATAACCACCGCAAGACGTCACACCTGTCCATAACCAAAGCAAGACGTCACACCTGTCCATAACCACCGCAAGACGTCACACCTGTCCATAACCACCGCAAGACGTCACACCTGTCCATAACCACCGCAAGACGTCACACCTGTCCATAACCACCGCAAGACGTCACACCTGTCCAAACCACCGCAAGACGTCACACCTGTCCATAACCACCGCAAGACGTCACACCTGTCCATAACCACCGAAGACGTCACAACTGTCCATAACCACCGCAAGACGTCACACCTGTCATAACCACCGCAAGACGTCACACCTGTCCATAACCACCGCAAGACGTCAACCTGTCCATAACCACCGCAAGACGTCACACCTGTCCATAACCACCGCAAGACGTCACACCTGTCCATAACCACCCAAGACGTCACACCTGTCCATAACCACCGCAAGACGTCACACCTGTCCATAACCACCGCAAGACGTCACACCTTCCATAACCACCGCAAGACGTCACACCTGTCCATAACACCGCAAGACGTCACACCTGTCCATAACCACCGCAAGACGTCACACCTGTCCATAACCACCGCAAGACGTCACACCTGTCCATAACCACCGCAAGACGTCACACCTTCCATAACCACCGTAAGACGTCACACCTGTCCATAACCACCGCAAGACGTCACACTGTCCATAACCACGCAAGACGTCACACCTGTCCATAACCACCGCAGACGTCACACCTGTCCAAGACGTCGACACCTGTCCATAACACCGTAAGACGTCGACACCTGTCCATAACTACCGCAAGACGTCACACCTGTCCATAACACGTAAGACGTCGACACCTGTCCATAACCACCGAAACGTCACACCTTCCATAACACCGCAAGACGCACACCGTCCAAACCCCAAGACGCACACCTGTCCAAACACCGAAGACGTCGACACCTGTCCATAACACGCAACGTCACCCCAAACACCATACACCGCAAACCACACGTCCCACCCAAGCTACCACCGAAGACGTCACTGTCCATAACACCGCAAGACTCACACTGTCATAACCCGCAAGACGCACACTCAACCGCAGACTCACACTGTCATACCACCGAAGACGTCAACTGTCATACCCAAACTACACCTGCTACACGCAAACTCACACTCCAAACCACGCAACGTCACTCAACCGCAACTCACACTTCAACCACGAATCACACCTCTACACCGCAAGATCACACCTTCCACCCAAGACGTCACACTGTCCATAACACAGACTCAACTCCATACCACCAAGACTCCTGTCAAACCGAAGCCACCTGTCCATAACCCCGCAAGCAACCTCCAAACACGAAGACGTACACTTCAAACCCAAGACGTCACCCTTCCAACACAGAGTCACCCTCCAAAACGCAAGACGCACACCTGCCTACACGCAGACTCACACCTGTCCAAACACCGCAGAGTCACACTTCCATACACGAACGTACTGCCTAACACGCAAGACTCAACTGTCCATACACAAGACCACACTGTCAAACACAACGCAACCTGCCATAACGCGACTCCCTGTTACCGCAACACACCGTCCAACCACCGCAAGACTAACTGTCCATAACCACCGCAGACGTCACACTGTCCATAACCACCGCAAGACGTCACACCTGTCTAACCACCGAAGACGTCACACCTGTCCATAACACGCAAACGTCACACCTGTCCATAACCACCGCAAGACGTCCACTTCCATAACCACCGCAAGACGTCACACCTGTCTAACCACGCAAGACGTCACACCTCCATAACCACCGCAAGACGTCACACTGTCATAACACCGCAAGACGTCACACCTGTCCATAACCACCGAAGACGTCACACCTGTCCATAACACCGAAGACGTCACACTGTCCTAACCACCGCAACGTCACACCTGTCTAACACCGAAGACGTCCACCTGTCCATAACACCAAGACGTCCACTTCCATAACACCGAAGACGTCACACCTGTCCAACCCGCAAGACGTCACACCTGTCCATAACACCGAAGACGTACACCTGTCCATAACACCGAAGACGTCACACCTGTCCAAACACCGAAGACGTCACACCTGTCCATAACACCGAAGACTCACACCTGTCATAAACCGAGACGTCAACCTGCCATAACACCGAACGTCCACCTGTCCATAACACGAAGACGTAACCTCATACACCGAAGACGACACCCCATACACCGAAACACTCTACACCGACCACTGCATACCGAAGACTCGACACCGTCCAAACCGAACGCAACTGCAACACCGAAGCTCGATGCCTAACCAACAACCTCCATAACACCGAAGACCCACTGCCATACCGAAGCACCTGTCCATAACAAGACTACACTTCCAAACACGAAGACGTCACCTTCCAAACCAAGACGCACCTCCATAACACGAACGCACACTGTCCAACACGCAGACGACACTGTCAAACACCGCAGACGTCACCTGTCTAACACGAGATCACATCCCACCGAAGACGTCACACCTGTCCATAACACCGAAGACGTCACACCTGTCCAAACCACCGCAAGACGTCACACTGTCCATAACCACCGAAGACGTCACACCTGTCCATAACACCGCAAGACGTCACACCTGTCCATAACACCGAAGACGTCACACCTGTCCATAACCACCGAAGACGTCACACCTGTCCATAACACCGAAGACGTCACACCTGTCCATAACACGAAGACGTCACACCTGTCCATAACCACCGCAAGCGTCACACCTGTCCATACCACCGAAGACGTCACACTGTCCAACACCGCAAGACGTCACACCTGTCCATAACACCGTAAGACGTCACACCTGTCCATAACCACCGCAAGACGTCACACCTGTCCATAACACGCAAGACGTCACACCTGTCCATAACACCCAAGACGTCACACCTGTCCATAACCACCGAAGACGTCACACCTGTCCATAACCACCGCAAGACGTCACACCTGTCCATAACACGCAAGACGTCACACCTGTCCATAACCACCGCAAGACGTCACACTGTCCATAACCACCGCAAGACGTCACACCTGTCCATAACCACCGCAAGACGTCACACCTGTCCATAACCACGCAAGACGTCACACCTGTCCATAACCACGCAAGACGTCACACTGTCCATAACCACCGCAAGACGTCACACCTGTCCATAACCACGCAAGACGTCACACCTGTCCATAACCACCGCAAGAGTCACACCTGTCCATAACCACCGCAAGACGTCACACCTGTCCATAACCACCGCAAGACGTCACACTGTCCATAACCACGCAAGACGTCACACCTGTCCATAACCACCGAAGACGTCACACCTGTCATAACCACCGCAAGACGTCACACCTGTCCATAACCACCGCAAGACGTCACACCTGTCCATAACCACCGCAGACTCACACCTGTCCATAACACCGCAAGACGTCACACCTTCCATAACACGCAAGACGTCACACCTGTCCATAACCACCGCAAGACGTCACACCTGTCCATAACCACCGCAAGACGTCACACCTTCCATAACCACCGCAAGACGTCACACCTGTCCATAACCACCGCAAGACGTCACACCTGTCATAACCACCGAAGACGTCACACCTGTCCATAACCACGAAGACGTCACACCTGTCCATAACCACCGAAGACGTCACACCTGTCCATAACACCGAGACGTCACACTGTCCATAACACCGCAAGACGTCACACTGTCATAACCACCGCAAGACGTCGACACCTGTCCATAACCACGCAAGACGTCACACCTGTCCATAACACCGAAGACGTCGACACCTGTCCATAACCACCGCAAGACGTCACACCTGTCCATAACCGAAGACGTCACACCGTCCATAACCACCGCAGAGTCACACTGTCCATAACACCGCAAGACGTCACACTGTCCTACACGCAAGACGTCACACCTGTCCATAACACGCAGACGTCAACCGCATAACACCGCAGACTCACACCTGCCATACCACCGCACTCCACTGTCAAACCCAAGACGTACACTGTCCATACAGCAGACGCACAGTCATAACCCCGCAAGACTCACACTTCAAACACGCAAGACCACACCGTCCAAGACGCAACTGTCAACACGCAGACGCACACCTGCCATAACCACGCAGACGTCAACCTTCAACACCGCAAGACTCACACCTGTCATAACCCGCAAGACGTCACACCTGTCCATAACCACGCAAGACGTCACCTCTAACCACGCAAGACGTCACACCTGTCTAACACGAAGCTCCACCGTCCATACCACCGCAGACTCACACTGTCCTAACCACGCAAGACTCACACCTTCCATACCAGCAGACGCACACTGTCTAACGAGCGCCATCCATACACGAGACGTCAACTCATAACACGAGATCACACCTCCATACACGAAGACGTCAACCTGTCATAACACCGAGACGTACACTGTCCAACACGAAGACGTCACACCTGTCCATAACCACCGCAAGACGTCGACACCTGTCCATAACCACCGCAAGACGTCGACACCTGTCCATAACCACCGAAGACGTCGACACCTGTCCATAACACCGAAGACGTCGACACCTGTCCATAACCACCGCAAGACGTCGACACCTGTCCATAACTACCGTAAGACGTCGACACCTGTCCATAACACCGAAGACGTCGACACCTGTCCATAACTACCGTAAGACGTCGACACCTGTCCATAACTACCGTAAGACGTCGACACCTGTCCATAACTACCGAAGACGTCGACACCTGTCCATAACTACCGCAAGACGTCGACACCTGTCCATAACTACCGAAGACGTCGACACCTGTCCATAACACCGCAAGACGTCACACCTGTCCATAACACCGAAGACGTCACACCTGTCCATAACCACCGCAAGACGTCCACCTGTCCATAACACCGCAAGACGTCCACACTGTCCATAACCACCGCAAGACGTCACACCTGTCCATAACCACCGCAAGACGTCGACACCTGTCCATAACACCGTAAGACGTCGACACTGTCCATAACCACCGCAAGACGTCACACCTGTCCATAACCACCGCAAGACGTCACACCTGTCCATAACCACCGCAAGACTCACACCTGTCCATAACCACCGCAAGACGTCACACCTGTCCATAACCACCGCAAGACGTCACACCTGTCCATAACCACCGCAAGACGTCACACCTGTCCAAACACGTAAGACGTCGACACCTGTCCATAACCACCGCAAGACGTCACACCTGTCCATAACCACCGCAAGACGTCACACCTGTCCATAACCACCGCAAGACGTCACACCTGTCCATAACACCGAAGACGTCGACACCTGTCCATAACACCGAAGACGTCGACACCTGTCCATAACCACCGAAGACGTCACACCTGTCCATAACCACCCAAGACGTCACACCTGTCCATAACCACCGCAAGACGTCACACCTGTCCATAACCACCGCAAGACGTCACACCTGTCCATAACCACCGCAAGACGTCACACCTGTCCATAACCACCGCAAGACGTCACACCTGCCATAACCACCGCAAGACGTCACACCTGTCCATAACCACCGCAAGACGTCACACCTGTCCATAACCACCGCAAGACGTCACACCTGTCCATAACCACCGCAAG
This sequence comes from Reticulitermes speratus, assembly GCA_021186555.1. NCBI lineage: Eukaryota > Metazoa > Arthropoda > Insecta > Blattodea > Rhinotermitidae > Reticulitermes > Reticulitermes speratus. The sequence goes on along the minus strand of JAJKFL010000011.1, from coordinate 38,883,366 downwards.
ACGTCACACCTGTCCATAACCACCCAAGACGTCACACCTGTCCATAACCACCGCAAGACGTCACACCTGTCCATAACCACCGCAAGACGTCACACCTGTCCATAACCACCGCAAGACGTCACACCTGTCCATAACCACCGCAAGACGTCACACCTGTCCATAACCACCGCAAGACGCACACCTGTCCTAACCACCGCAGACGCACACCTGTCCATAACACCGTAAGACGTCACACCTGTCCATAACCACCGCAAGACGTCACACCTGTCCATAACCACCGCAAGACGTCACACCTGTCCATAACCACCGCAAGACGTCACACCTGTCCATAACCACCCAAGACGTCACACCTGTCCATAACACCGCAAGACGTCACACCTGTCCATAACCACCGCAAGACGTCACACCTGTCCATAACCACCGCAAGACGTCACACCTGTCCATAACCACCGCAAGACGTCACACCTGTCCATAACCACCGCAAGACGTCACACCTGTCCATAACCACCGCAAGACGTCACACCTGTCCATAACCACCGCAAGACGTCACACCTGTCCATAACCACCGAAGACGTCACACCTGTCCATAACCACCGCAAGACGTCACACCTGTCCATAACACCGCAAGACGTCACACCTGTCCATAACCACCGCAAGACGTCACACCTGTCCATAACCACCGCAAGACGTCACACCTGTCCATAACCACCGCAAGACGTCACACCTGTCCATAACCACCGCAAGACGTCACACCTGTCCATAACCACCGCAAGACGTCACACCTGTCCATAACCACCGCAAGACGTCACACCTGTCCATAACCACCGCAAGACGTCACACCTGTCCATAACCACCGCAAGACGTCACACCTGTCCATAACCCACCGCAAGACGTCACACCTGTCCATAACCACCGCAAGACGTCACACCTGTCCATAACCACCACAAGACGTCACACCTGTCCATCAACCACCGCAAGACGTCACACCTGTCCATAACCACCGCAAGACGTCACACCTGTCCATAACCACCGCAAGACGTCACACCTGTCCATAACCACCGCAAGACGTCACACCTGTCCATAACCACCGCAAGACGTCACACCTGTCCATAACCACCGCAAGACGTCACACCTGTCCATAACCACCGCAAGACGTCACACCTGTCCATAACCACCGCAAGACGTCACACCTGTCCATAACCACCACAAGACGTCACACCTGTCCATAACCACCACAAGACGTCACACCTGTCCATAACCACCGCAAGACGTCACACCTGTCCATAACCACCGCAAGACGTCACACCTGTCCATAACCACCGCAAGACGTCACACCTGTCCATAACCACCGCAAGACGTCACACCTGTCCATAACCACCGCAAGACGTCACACCTGTCCATAACCACCGCAAGACGTCACACCTGTCCATAACCACCGCAAGACGTCACACCTGTCCATAACCACCGCAAGACGTCACACCCTGTCCATAACCACCGCAAGACGTCACACCTGTCCATAACCACCGCAAGACGTCACACCTGTCCATAACCACCGCAAGACGTCACACCTGTCCATAACCACCGCAAGACGTCACACCTGTCCATAACCACCGCAAGACGTCACACCTGTCCATAACCACCGCAAGACGTCACACCTGTCCATAACCACCGCAAGACGTCACACCTGTCCATAACCACCGCAAGACGTCACACCTTCCATAACCACCGCAAGACGTCACACCTGTCCATAACCACCGCAAGACGTCACCACACTGTCCCATCATAACCACCGCAAGACGTCACACCTCTCCATAACCACCGCAAGACGTCACACCTGTCCATAACCACCGCAAGACGTCACACCTGTCCATAACCACCGCAAGACGTCACACCTGTCCATAACCACCGCAAGACGTCACACCTGTCCATAACCACCGCAAGACGTCACACCTGTCCATAACCACAGCAAGACGTCACAACTGTCCATAACCACCGCAAGACGTCACACCTGTCCATAACCACCGCAAGACGTCGACACCTGTCCATAACCAGCGTAAGACGTCGACACCTGTCCATAACCACCGCAAGACGTCGACACCTGTCCATAACCACCGCAAGACGTCGACACCTGTCCATAACCACCGCAAGACGTCGACACCTGTCCATAACCACCGCAAGACGTCGACACCTGTCCATAACCACCGCAAGACGTCGACACCTGTCCATAACCACCGCAAGACGTCGACACCTGTCCATAACTACCGTAAGACGTCGACACCTGTCCATAACCACCGCAAGACGTCGACACCTGTCCATAACCACCGCAAGACGTCGACACCTGTCCATAACCACCGCAAGACGTCGACACCTGTCCATAACTACCGTAAGACGTCGACACCTGTCCATAACTACCGTAAGACGTCGACACCTGTCCATAACTACCGTAAGACGTCACACCTGTCCATAACCACCACAAGACGTCACACCTGTCCATAACCACCACAAGACGTCACACCTGTCCATAACCACCACAAGACGTCACACCTGTCCATAACCACCACAAGACGTCACACCTGTCCATAACCACCACAAGACGTCACATCTGTCCATAATCTGCACAAATCAATCCAGTCTGCACCCTTCTGTGCCACCTGTAATGCTCCCATCTAACGCCGTAGCTTCTACGCTAAAATCTTCCTCCTGCTGTCTAAGTTTACTCACTAAAACCGTCAACACGTTTCTCTCCCCACCCACACACGTCACAAGGCACATCGGATGATCCTTGATCTGAGGCCAGGGTTCGACCCCGGGTCAGTCCATGTGGGATTTGTGGTGGACAAAGTGGCACTGGAACAGGTTTTCCCACAAGTACTTCGGTTTTCTCCCGTCAATTTCATTCCACCGGTGCTCCATTACTTGGAAAAACGAAAAAACTGATCTTCATCACAGGGTTGCACAATAAGCCTTAAAACACACAGCTATAACTTCAGATCTACTGGGATGTGATGACGTGTCGACTGGTAAATAGCTACCGACGTTTCGGAACAGTTTACCGTGAATGTTGGCATGCGTCTGAACTAACGATATAGTAGATCGGTCCTTAAAATTTGGCTTTTGTTTGGGGTAAAGCGATGGGAACGTGAAGCTGATCATTTGCCTACTTGTAGTGCCAAGGTTAAGAATGAGTGGTGCTGAATCTCATCTCCCCAATACGTTTTCATACCGTTGTGCTTAACTGGAGAACTTGTTTAATTTGTAAGTTCATTAGCAATAATAATAATAATTTAATTTTTTTCCAATGACTCGACAGCCCCTTGGGGGCCTAGGCCGCCTCATTTGTCGAGGCTTCACGATCACACACTTTAGACACACCACACTCGGTAGGACTCCTCTGGACAAGTGATCAGCCCGTCGCAGAGACCTCTACCTGACAACACACAACACTCACAACAGAGAGACATCCATGCCCCCGGTGGGATTCGAACCCGCAATCCCAGCAAGCGAGCGGCCGCAGACCCACGCCTTAGACCGCGCGGCCAGTGGGATCAGCTAACAATTTAATTAGCAACAATACTGCCACGTGACGTGTTCACACAATGAAAGGCGCAATGCGCTGTCAACAATACCCCTCAGCACACAGCTTGTAATGTTGTGTACCTAAGCTGACAGTAGCCCATCTTACCGAACAAGTGGATGTCACGACTCCTTCGTATTCCAAACATCGTTGGTACAACTTATCGCGTCGGAGAACTGTGCGTTTTTTTTTGGCGTCAGCAATGGATGGAAGAGCGTGGTGAGATTCACGCTCCGGCCGCTTTACCCCCGAGGACATAGTTACCAATGTCAACAGGAGAGGAGACTAAATTAGCTATATAGCTGTTCTTGTAGTCGGAAATGGAACCCGGTTCTCCAGCAGTCCTTAAGCGAGTCACATACTGACTGAGCTACGCCGGATCAGAGACATTCCATACTAGTTACGTCCTTAAGCTCAACTCAGTACAAAACACTGTTGTCAAGATGACACTGCAAACACCAAAGCTGTCTTTATGGTTAAGTCTATACAGATCACAGTTTCTGATTCCGATGGGTGTTCTAACTCGGTTGGTGGGACTGACGGATGGGTGCCGGCAGCTATCAAACAGTTCTACCAACTTTACGAAAACCAATTAGCACATGCTCTTAGCACTTCTTGTAACTTTTCACTTAGGCCCCCAACGGAGGGTCCGCAAGAATAATACGGCACGTGACGAAAATCCATATTCCGAGATAAATCCACTACAAAATATTTATATCCAATTAAACGTTACACGTCTATTAAGTCTTCGTTTAACGACTTTCTTTCTGTCTGTTCCTCTACTTCGTCTTATTTTCCACTTTTAATTCTCTTCCCTATCGCTTTCTAACCTTCTATTTTCGTTCCCATAACTAAGACCGTGTTAGATAACACAATTCCAGACCTGGAAGACTCGAATTCGGAAAAGAGAGTCTGTTATCCTGATGATTTTCGTGGTCTTTCTCAGTCCTGCAATGTAAATGACAAAACGGCATGTAAAAATATGCCACGACCGATTCTCTTCACGCCCTTCCAATGCATTATTCACTAGATCGAGCCATTTCACTCAGTGTAGCAGAAGGCACGGACAGCTGCCGACATCGCCACCAGCCAAATGTCTATCTTACTTATTATCCTACTCTATTCGTTTTATCCCTCATTGTGTCTTTGTTTCCTCTTTTTATCACCTTTCACCACGTTCTTACTGCTTTTTCCATCTTCTACGAATATTGCTCTACCTGTTGTCTCTTTCCCACCATAAATCATAAATCCTTAACATGTTTCGGTATAGCTCAGTCAGTATAGTGACTCGCTACGAGTTAGACGGTCCGGGATCGAATTCCGGTGGAGGCGAGATTTTCCGCACACGTCCAGACCTGCCCTGGGGCCCACCCAGCCTCCTGTACAATGGGTACCGGGTCTCTTTCCCGGGGGTAAAGCGGCCGGGGCGTGGCGTTGACCACCCACTTCATCTAGTGCCAGGGTTAAAGAAAGAGTACAGCTATACCTCTACTCCCCTCTGGGCCTTCATGGCCTGTTCTAGGGTGACCTTTACCTTTATCTTCCTAACAAGTTACAAAATACGGGATCCTCTTTCTTCGCTTCACATATTTGCTTGGTTTTTAATTAACGCCGTTTCCTTCACTTGTTTCATTGTTCATCATTAATCTTAACCGGAAGTAAAGACGTTCAGAGTGTCGAGGTAAGCATTCTGACGCTCCACACAAATCCTACCTGCTCTTCATTCATATCATCCCCTTCCACCCTCTTCCAGGCGTCTGTTTTACATACAAGCGTTGTGCCCCACGGGATATCGGCGTTGTTAATCCGGAAATGGCAAAAAGAAACTTAGTTCGTTTCATCAACACAGAACGCGATGTAATTGGCTTACCGAACAACGGATTCGCACCGAGAAACTTTCATCCACCTCTTTTGCTTATTTTCCGTCCACGTACTAACAATAAGAAGGCACTCTCCACTGTGTACAGCGTGTCCAGACATAACCATGACTGCGTTCTTAGAGAAGAGAGTTGACAATAGCTGGAAAATAAATTTACCGCCAACTGACTTACAGACTGATACAGAAGCCGTCAGATGAAATACTCGTAATTATACAGGCAAAGTTTTCATCTTGTAATGAAAAACGTAATTCTGTAACAAAGCCTATGAAAATAGGAATGGCGAATGATACAGACGAATAAAAGAGACAGCCGAGTGTATTGTAAAGTTAGAAGAAACAGAGTAGGAAGACATGGCAATAGACAGAACGACAGAAGCAGAGAGATTTAATGAAAGTTGATAATTAACATGGAAGAATGAACATTAAATATATTAGTAAACAGAAGCTTACAGTAAAAATTTTAACATAAATGAGAAATATATGAAGTGACAAATGAATTTAGTGCTGTGGTATTCTGAGTTATGACACCGTGTAGTCTGGTAGGTGATATGAACTACAGGACGTTTCTTTCAACGTTTCTCCGTGCACGGCAAGTTTATCGTATAGAAAGCCTGAATCCGCCGCCAAATCCCGTGACAGCTACCGTGATCAGAGAAGCGATAAAACACTCTGTATTTGGACGAACATAATTGATTTGCTCTCCCAAATTCCGCCCTGAATACGGAGATAGTACGTTCGTCCGAAACGTCCGTCGCTGAACCCATACGAGCATCGTTAGAACCTCAAACCTCGCATATCGTACGTAAAGGCGGGAGAGAATAAAGCTGAAAGTATGAGTTTGAAAACGGTGGATAATATAAACTTTGGTCACTTACTTTACGAGTGCTCCTGTACTGTCTATATGACCGTTCTGAGGTCAGCAGCGTTTCAACAGTGCGAAGCATATGTGTGTGTTGTGTTTGAAGTGCGCTCTGTGCTAAGCCTTTCTCCTTGTGTTTCACAGAATAACCTCCCGAATAATACAGGGTGTCTATCGCACAATCCACCATATTCATTACATACCTACAGCCTTTCTTTTCCTATGGCTCGACAGCCCCTTGGGGGCCTAGGCGTCCTCATTATCGACGCTTCACGATCACACTCAGACACATCACACTCGGTAGGACTCCTCTAGACAAGTGATCAGCTCGTCGCAGAGACCTCTACCTGACAACACACAACACTCACAACAGACAGACATCTATGCCCTCGGTGGGATTCGAACCCGCAATCCCAGTAAGCGAACGGCCAAAGACCCACGCCTTAGACCGCGCGGCCACTGAGATCGGCACCTACAGCCTTATTACAGTAAAAGTATTCTAAAAACAAAACCGTTTCAGTTGATTAGTAGTAGTAGTGACAGAGAACGACCCGCGCCCTCCTGCTTGTAACAAACTCGGCCAAAATGCCTCTAGTAACTCTATCCCAGCGGTTCCCAAACTTTTTCGGTCCACCGCCCCCTCGGTTCCATATACACACCCACAGCGCCCCCCTACCTTTTTTCAAAAACATAAATGCGCTTTTGTTTCCACTTTTATTTTATATTTACAAAATCGTTTAAATAAAATTATAAGAGTTCAACTTAATGTTTTATGTGTCAATTAATAAATTAAAATTTATTATATGTTTTATGATTAACAATAATTCATTTAGCAATAGTTTATTACAAAAATAATATGTGCTTGAAAAAGATTCATGAATTAAAATACTGCTCTATATGAACTTTCAGTCCACAAGTGTCCGCCGTCACGTCAGCCCTGCCTCACAAACAAACAAAGGTGAAGTGCCAACACACACACATTCTTCCCCATTTCGCAGTACCTCTCAATATCTAGCTGTTGCTTCAGCAAACTGTGATAAGCCACTCCTCACTGACTGATAATATACAGTGTTTATAATAATATACAAATAAATGCACTACTTGTCTACTAGCGCCCCCCTGTGATAATAACAGCGCTCCCTTCCACCTCTCGTACCTATTAGCGCCCACCTCGGTAATCCCACCGCCCCCCAGGGGCGGTACCGTCCACTTTGGCAACCCCTGCTCTATATGAACTTTCAGTCCACAAGTGGCCGCCATCACGTCAGCCCTGCCTCACAAACAAACAAAGGTGAAGTGCCAACACACATACATTCTTCCCCAGTTCGCATTTCCTGTCAATATCTAGCAGTTCCTTCAGCAAACTGTGATAAGCCACTCCTCACTCACTGATAATATACAGTGTTTATAATAATATACAAATAAAGGCACTACTGTCTACTAGCGCCCCCCTGTGATAATAACAGCGCTCCCTTCCACCTCTCGTACCTATTAGCGCCCACCTCGGTAATCCCACCGCCCCCCAGGGGGCGGTACCGCCCACTTTGTGAACCACTGCTCTAGTCCAAGTACAGCGACTCAAATCACTTCTCTGCGCGGTACAAATGTGCAGTACGACTGTATATAGACACAAACATACAGTTACTGTGCTTCCACACAGGCACCAGACTAGCAATGCTGCACACACCGGCAATGCTCTTGTCTGTGTTCAATAGACCAGCGGTATTCAACCTTTTTTGTTCGCGTACCCCCACATATAATTTCTCTTCAACTTTGTACCCCCAAAGTTGCTGCTGCACAATTCTAGTTATACACAGTCTATAATCTACATCTAAAATAAGTTAAATAAATTACATCCAAAATAATGTATTAAATAATAAGTTTTAAATGAGAAAAAGGAGAGTCAAGCTATTAAATAACAAATATATTATTGTCTATCGTATAAAAATTAATAAAGGAACAAAGGTATTTTAGCAAAGCAAAATTATATGCACTGTGTGGAATAAAATGAAACTAGCCGCCCAGATAAGAATCGCATAAAGGAGAGAGAGAGAGAGAGAGAGAAATGGCGCTCCCAAATCGCATGTCCTTACGTCCGGTCTCTTGTGGCTAACCGTAAATCTGGCCCTGATTATTCAGTGTTTATCGTGAAATTATATATATATTTTTTTTAATTTTACGTACCCCGTAAGATGTCTTCGCGTACCCCCGGGGGTACGCGTACCCCAGGTTGAATACCACAGCAATAGACTATGTCCAGGTAGCAGTACGAAGTACCACACCCTCTGACGACCCTCAATGAGCAGCCAAAAATATCGACCTATCAAAATATCAACCAACTTTCCTGCTAAACAAAATTGGGCCGTTCTTCCACATTTCCGTTTCGGAACATCAAATTTCGGCCAAATATAGAGCGCCGGTGGATTTCAAAATCTTACGAGCTTTCACGCCCGTTTATAACGTGTGTGTTCACTGGAACGCAGAACTGTCCGCACAAAGCTGTACAGTCAACACTGCACGGTTCGTTTGTCTGATACCAGCACCTCTTTCACAGAAAAACCACAATGGCGTCCTCTATCGGAAATTCTGAAAAAGAGCCATTCTTTTCTCCTATAACGTAGAGCCACGCATTTGAAACGCGTCGGCTATGTGGACAGCCTGTCTTTGTCAAGTGTATCGACATTCCGCGTCATCTAAATAACTGAGTTCCAAATACTCCAGCTCCATGCACTGATGTACTTCCAGCTCAACACTGGAGAGCAAGTTATCATACGAACGTAATTAAACACGATTTAATTATAACATTAAATTTCAGTCTCCAGGAAAATATAGTTCCTTTCACGTCCTAACCCTTCCACCGTGTTTCTTAAACTTTACGGGTATCACATAATTTAATTCGGACGTTTTACACAGGGCGTACCTTCTGTCATGTCTCTGAGCACAGCGACATTGTAGGGTATAAACACTGCCTCCGCAGGGACATCACATGATAGCTGCCGCGCTCGTGGACACGATAAACGGGACACATGTACTTCTCTGTTGTACTTCAAATATGTGCTGGGTAACAGAAGCTACAACTCTAAACATTCTTTAAGATCACCCTGTACATTAAACTGGTTTATGTGTGAACACACGGTATATGAAACTGGTTTATGTGCGGACACTCTGTATATGAAACTGGTTTATGTGCGGACACTCTGTACATGAAACTGGTTTATGTGCGGACACTCTGTATATGAAACTGGTTTATGTGAGGGCACTGTATATGAAACTGGTTTATGTGCGGACACTCTGTATATGAAACTGGTTTATGTGCGGACACTCTGTACATGAAACTGGTTTATGTGCGGACACTCTGTATATGAAACTGGTTTATGTGAGGGCACTGTATATGAAACTGGATTATGTGCGGACGCTCTGTATATGAAAATGGTTTATGTGCGAACACTATGTATATGGAACTGGTTTATGTGCGAACACTCTGTATATGAAACTGGTTTATGTGCGAACACTCTGTATATGAAACTGGTTTATGTGCGGACAGCCTGTACATTAAACTGGTTTATGTGCGGACAGCCTGTACATTAAACTGGTTTATGTGCTGACAGCCTGTACATTAAATTGGTTTATGTGCGGACAACCTGTACATTAAATTGGTTTATGTGTGGACAGCCTGTACATTAAACTTGTTTATGCGCGGACACCCTGTACATTAAACTGGTTTATATGCGGACGCTCTGTATATGAAACTGGCTTCCTTGCGGAAGTATGGGACAAAACTGTCAAGGTGTGCGCCGTGCCTTCTGCCAATCCTCGATCCGTTGACATTCTTAAAAAGACTGAGACGACCAGCGGAGTTCATTGACTTTCTGGTTACAAATAAACCATCGCATAAGAGGGAAATTAGTTACAAACCGGGATGGAAGAATTATAAAAATTTTCGATATTTCCGGACGCCTTGCACGTGGCCGAGTGCAGCTATCACAAAAGTGTACATGTTCTCAGAACTAGCTACATCATACACAGCGTTGTTACAACACTTTATGCCTCCGAATTTCGGCTACCTCACAGCGCAATAACACAGTTATGACATCACTGCTACAGTATTAATACTGTTTGCACAAGCAGAAACGTCAGCTAATTAAATATGAATGTCACTGAAATTTATAGAAGAGTGACAAAGAAGCTCGGAATAATCTGCGACACGCTGTGTCAATCACTATCACTTTTCTAGGGCTGAAGCTACTCATTGATTGATTGATTCATTCATTCATTCATTCTGTAGTCTGTCTTACAACGCCTCTTCCAAAGCGAGTTCTCCACAGCGTGCGATCTAGTGCTTCCTCTTTCAATTTCCAGTATCTTCTCTTTTCCTTAAGGTCATCCAGTAGCTGTATACGTCTTCTTCCTCGTCTTCCCGTTATTCCTATCCTTCCCCCTAACTTTCCTTAATAATGTAGTCTTTTAAGTTATGACACCGTGTAGTCTGGTATGTGCATAACGATTCGGAGGAACATACTACCCCTATCTCCCGAAATATTTTGGTGTCCAAATACCAGACTACACGATGTCAAAACCCAGAAGACCGCATTATGAATTTCACATCCGTAAAAACTGCAATCGTGTTGCACAAATTACCGCCGCCTTTTTTAAATTTTCTGCCCTTAAAAAAAGAAACATCACAACTCTCGGGAGCATTCTTGGCACGCTGTATATCAATCCGACTTCAATTAAGTTTTCATACAACTCATTCAACAGTTATATCTATATGACTCTTCAATTTGTTAATCTTCAAAAGATGATTTTTGTCATCACCTACGACAAACTCTACATGTATCCGGCTTTCAATTATATATTGAAACCCGTCAGTTACTAGCAACACACACACACACACACGTCTCTTTGTCTCCTTATAACCAAACTTTTCGCGGAATACTTGCGACACTCGGTATACTTATCGCTGTGAATTACATATTCATTCACTGTGTCGGGGTCGACAGTAGATCCCTGAGGTATGTTACTTTCCTAGTGGCATCTATATAGAAGAATTGTGTGCGAATGAATTCCTATTCTGGTCATAACCGTGATAAACGGCTGTGTGTGTGGAAACCCGCGCATTTAAATTACATTGCTGGCTGACGTTCGGCGAATCGAATCTTACATGGAGATTAGAAGGAATACAGGGCATACATAAAAGAATGGTGCGGTTGTAATAGTGAACACTATTACAACCGCACCATTCTTTTGTGTATACCCTATATATCACGAAATGGACTGGCATCGGACAGCACTGACAGGACAAGGAGTGGGCGAACTGAAGTGCCGTGGTGGAGGAACTGCGTCTTGCTGCCTTGGGTGGCAATAACGGGGGGTTGTGGGGCCCTCAGGTCGCCATGGGGAATTAATTCGTAAAATGCGTAACGCAAGTGTAGAACGTGGAATTAAACAGTATCAGAAAGACAGACAAAGGTATTGAGAACTAATTGGTTTCTGGACTTTTTCCATCGTCCGGAAAATCTAAAATCACGACGTTTCGGAAGCTGGATCTGCTTCCATCCTCAGGTGAATTAGTATAGACAAAGGAATGTTCCACGTTCCAATTCTGCATTACAATACGATACTGCGGTGTTACTAATAAAAGGATAGGCCTTCATATTTGTGAAAACGAATGAAAAAGGTCCAAACCGTCATCTTCGTTATGATGATAATGATGGTGACGATGATAACAAGTCATGAATTCTCTGCTGAGCGTAAAACATACTGCGGAGCGTAAAACACACTGCGGAGCGTAAAACACACTGCGGAGCGTAAAACGTCCCGCGGAGCGTAGAACGTCCCGCGGAGCGTAAAACGTCCCGCGGAGCGTAAAACGTCCCGCGGAGCGTAAAACGTCCCGCGGAGCGTAAAACGTCCCGCGGAGCGTAAAACGTCCCGCGGAGCGTAAAACGTCCCGCGGAGCGTAGAACGTCCTGCGGAGCGTAAAACGTACTGCGGAGCGTAAAACGTCCTGCACACTCGCTTTGTTCTCTCCACAAACCCTAAACTCGTGTACAAGTTCCACACAAATGTCCAGCATTTCAACACACACGCCGTACGAAATCGACACGTCTTATGCGGCGATATTTACAGTCGGTATTCTGCCCCTTCCAGCATATAACTACTAATTCGTTTGATTACTTCTTACCAAATTCCGTAGCCATATGAACAACCTACATAAGAATTTCGTAGCTATTTTAACACATGCCTTACCAAGATTTATGTACCACGGTTGCCAATATAAACTAGTGGATATTCCCTAAGACATTTTCGTAAACCCGAAAAGAACTTTCATAAATACGAAGTAAATAGCATACTTTAAAGCAAATGAGAGTTTTGAAGTCACTTTAAATTTTGTGTTGTTGCGAATTCAGAAAAAACTAAAGCGCCCTTAACACGCCAATACAAGCAACACTCGTCAGCATGGACATATTCCGCTGATGCACGGTGCTCGACGCACCAATAAAGTCACTTATACACGTGTCAATATATAAATATTGAAGACGGTAGTGGCTTACCGTACCGCCAGGCTGTGAGTCCTTCCGACTGGCTTACCTGAAACAACAACAAAAATGGCGTCATACGACTATAACAGACACAACAGAGATTACAAATAATAATTGGCAAATGAACCATCGGAACACTTAACGTCACCAAATCAGCTAACACGACGGTGCTGAGTCGTCAGTAACTTAACGAATCCCAAACATGTTCTTGAAACTGAAGATTGCTGAACCAGGCTAATTAAGTCCCAAAATCTCATACCATATCTTAAGGCCCATTTTCATAATATCCCCTCCCCCTCAATAAGCATAAGTCCTTCGTTCAGGTTTCTCACCAAAACGTCACACGCAGCTCTCTCCTTCCCCCACATATCCTACCAAATAAACACAAAAGTTAAGGTCATGACCTCGTTACGCCGTACATATAGATACGTAGCGCGAATTGTGTGTGGCAAAAATAAAGACTCCAAGGACAACCCACACAGCATATAGAAGCATCATCTCAGACAACCGCAATGACTCAGGCGGTTAGTCGCCGGCCTCTAACCTCGGAAGCCCGGGTTCGATCCCGCCGATCCCAGTGGCCGCGTGGTCTAAGGCGTGGGTCTGTGGTCGCTCGCTTGCTGCGATTGTGGGTTCGAATTCCGCCGGGGGCATGGATGTCTGTCTGTTGTGTTAGTTGTATAAGGACAGTCGTATGGAACATAAGTGACATGAAGAAGGACGAAAGGATTTAAGAGTACAAAATGGATGAAAGGAAAAAAAAAAATCCCGGGTCGGTCCATGTGGGATTTGTGGTGGACAAAGTGGCACTGGGACAGGTTTCTCCTCCGAGTACTTCCGTTTTCCCCTGTCAATTTCATTCCACCGGTGCTCCGTTAAATGAAAAAGCAGAAAAACACTAATCATGTTCATCACAGGGTTGCATAAAAGGCCTTAAGGCTGTGGTGCGTCTGTAGCATCTGCTGCGGGGCCCTTCAATAAAAAGAAACACTCAACATAAAGCTATCCACCTATAATCTAGTTATACACTAACTCCCCGTCGGAACTGTGAGTCAGTAAATGTGGAAGCCCATTTACATAATTGAAATTAAATGAATCCACATCGATATACTCAGACTGGAGATGATGCTATGACGACTGTGGAATAGCAAAGGCTGTAAAATGTGTAAACAGTATATTTGTAACAGTTGTGGTACAACGTCTGTCCACAAATATTGTTACTGTTTATGACCGTAACAATTGTAATAACTGTAATTGTGTTTTAACGACTTACATAATGTACAGGGCATACACAAAAGAATGGTGCGGTTCAATTCCACTTTGAATTGAAACCGCACCATTATTTTGTGTATGCCCTGTATATTTATTCCTCAATATGTTTTAAAGACCAACTGTGAACTGAGGATGACCTAAAATAGATCGAAACATGTAGTTCTGTATAATAAATAGAATTTAGTTGTGTTTGGACATATACCGAGGTGTTTATACTTAAATTAAGTTATAGACCAACTGATGCACACTAAAACCACTTTATTGTAGTTTATTATAATTGTTAAAATTGTACCCTACACTGTTTTCGAGCCTAGGATCATCGTCAGGGGTTTTGCTGAAAGCTACAGTCACTTCAACACATGATTTAAATAGTGTAACGGCACATTAAACTTATATATTATAAGTTAAAATCTGTTAAGTCTGTAAAAGTGTAAATTGTAAAAGTATTGTAGTAGTTGATTGCGAAGTGCTGGCATGTAGAACGTGGTATTAAGGCATAAGATATGTGTCTATGGGAGCGAAGTGTATTGCCTGTCGTACGGTGAAGAGTACTATGGTACTGCCTGTTGTAAATCGTGTAGGAAGAGATTATGGTACTGCCTGTTGTACGGTGAAGAGTAATGGTATGGTTTACTGCACTGCTGGGTTTTACGGTGATGAGTACTATGGTACTGCCTGTTGTACGGTGATGAGAGTACTATGGTACTGCCTGTTGTACGGTGATGAGTACTATGGTACTGCCTGTTGTACGGTGATGAGAGGTACCTTTATGGTACTAGCCTGTTGTACGGTGAAGAGTACTATGGTACTGCCTGTTGTACGGTGAAGAGTATATTACCCGGTACGTTATATATGGTGCTTTATAGATACTTACTTTTTGAACGCATTTTATCAAGTGTACAAGTTGGTTACTGTAATAATTACACGAACTTTCGCGGTGTGCGGGCGTTAGCGTTTAACAGGCTGATGGCTTCACAATATTCACCGACAGTTGACACCCCTGGCCTCTAAATTAACTGCTCTGCATTGATTGGTATCGGCAGAAAAAAATGTGGCGCTAATGAAGCAGCCTTTGTAAGCATCAGCTGGCTCGATCAGAAATTATGCAGAGTTCTGTGTTCCTACAGATGTAAATTATTGGACTGCGTCACCCTATCCATCATCTTGGATACATCGCGTCTCCAAAATATGTCCGACTGTCGTCTGTTCGCTGTAAAACTGTTGCTCATGACCAGGGGTGCACAAATCCCGGGTGCCAGGTCGTCGAGGCAAATAATTTTTTTTATAATGGCGACTAATATTTGTGGATCCTCAGTAAGGACCATCCTTCGCGTCATTCTTCTGGAGGTTATAACTGTTACGTGGTTGTTGGATTTTTGGAACATTTGTGCTTCTCTTATTTACATTAGAAGTGAAAAACATTGGGTTTAAAGTGTCACAAAGGTCTTAAAATTTCTGAAAAAATATTTTAACCTCTGTTCTAGCGTCAAACTTCGTAAAATAAACCAGCGGCATAAAAGACAGCCATCTGAATAATCAGCTGGCCACTTCAAACACAAAATATTCCCCAAATTTTTCAGAAAAAAAAGGTGTTACGAAGTGTCAGTAAACTGTCGAGGGCCACCCCAACTGACACTCCGCAAGCTACAAACTGGAATGCGAAGTGTAAGAAGGCGTGTCAGTAGGACGGTCTGTAGATTTTACTGTAAAAATTAATTCAGTGATAAAGAACAAGTAGGGCAATTAGGCCAGTTTAATCCTGTCTTGTGCTGAGGTGGCACCTGGGTTTTTGGAACATTTGTGCACCCTTGCTCATGACAACCATTGGGAACACTTAAAGATACCTCGATAAGTAGCAAGAGGAAAGGAGAACTTGATGAAACAGTGACATGCAAGGTTGTGGAAAAGGCAAGATTTGAGATCATGTGGCGGTGTAAATTCTTGATTATGACACCGTACCGTCTGGTATTTAGGCAGACTACCGTACGAAATTTAAAGAAAACCTGTGGTTGTGAGAAATCCAATTCTTTTTACAGGAAAAACTAAGAAGTTATCCGAGTGATATATTGTATTGACATGCGAAGTATTGGCAGTTGATTACGTACGAACTGACTTTACATGTCAACGGGCCGTGCCAAGGAGCACAGAGACACGAGCTCTAACCAAGAACAGTATATGCGACATTTCTGGTTCACACAGTGCAAGTGAAACAGGTTTCTCTCCCAGTACTTCAGTTTCCCCTGTCAGTATCATTCCACCAATGCTCCATACTCATTCATACATCTACCACCAATGCTGTATAATGTTTCTCTCCCAGTACTTCAGTTTCCCCTGTCAGTATCATTCCACCAATGCTCCATACTCATTCATACATCTACCACCCACGCTGTATAATGTTTCTCTCCCAGTACTTCAGTATTCCCCTGTCAGTATCATTCCACCAATGCTCCATACTCATTCATACATCTACCACCCACGCTGTATAATGTTTCTCTCCCAGTACTTCAGTATTCCCCTGTCAGTATCAATCCACCAATGCTCCATACTCATTCATACATCTACCACCAACGCTGTATAATGTTTTTCTCCCAGTACTTCAGTTTTCCCTGTCAGTATCATTCCACCAATGCTCCATACTCATTCATACATCTACCACAAACGCTGTATAATGTTTCTCTCCCAGTACTTCAGTTTTCCCCTGTCGGTATTATTCCACCAATGCTCCATACTCATTCATACATCTACCACCAACGCTGTATAATGTTTCTCTCCCAGTACTAAAGTTTTCCCCTGTCAGTATCATTCCACCAATGCTCCATACTCATTCATACATCTACCACCAACGCTGTATAATGTTTCTCTCCCAGTACTTCAGTTTCCCCTGTCAGTATCATTCCACCAATGCTCCATACTCATTCATACATCTACCACAAACGCTGTATAATGTTTCTCTCCCAGTACTAAAGTTTTCCCCTGTCAGTATCATTCCACCAATGCTCCATACTCATTCATACATCTACCACCAACGCTGTATAATGTTTCTCTCCCAGTACTTCAGTTTCCCCTGTCAGTATCATTCCACCAATGCTCCATACTCATTCATACATCTACCACCAACGCTGTATAATGTTTCTCTCCCAGTACTTCAGTTTCCCCTGTCAGTATCATTCCACCAATGCTCCATACTCATTCATACATCTACCACAAACGCTGTATAATGTTTCTCTCCCAGTACTAAAGTTTTCCCCTGTCAGTATCATTCCACCAATGCTCCATACTCATTCATACATCTACCACCAACGCTGTATAATGTTTCTCTTTCCGTACTAAAGTTTTCCCCTGTCAGTATCATTCCACCAATGCTCCATACTCATTCATACATCTACCACCAACGCTGTATAATGTTTCTCTCCCAGTACTAAAGTTTTCCCCTGTCAGTATCATTCCACCAATGCTCCATACTCATTCATACATCTACCACCAACGCTGTATAATGTTTCTCTCCCAGTACTTCAGTTTTCCCCTGTCAGTATCATTCCACCAATGCTCCACACTCATTCATACATCTACCACCAACGCTGTATAATGTTTCTCTTCCAGTACTTCAGTTTCCCTGTCAGTATCATTCCACCAATGCTCCATACTCATTTATACATCTACCACCAACGCTGTATAATGTTTCTCTCCCAGTACTAAAGTTTTCCCCTGTCAGTATCATTCCACCAATGCTCCATACTCATTCATACATCTACCAACAACGCTGTATAATGTTTCTCTCCCAGTACTTCAGTTTTCCCCTGTCAGTATCATTCCACCAATGCTCCATACTCATTCATACATCTACCACCAACGCTGTATAATGTTTCTCTCCCAGTACTAAAGTTTTCCCCTGTCAGTATCATTCCACCAATGCTCCATACTCATTCATACATCTACCAACAACGCTGTATAATGTTTCTCTCCCAGTACTTCAGTTTTCCCCTGTCAGTATCATTCCACCAATGCTCCATACTCATTCATACATCTACCACCAACGCTGTATAATGTTTCTCTCCCAGTACTTCAGCTTCCCTTGTCAGTATCATTCCACCAATGCTCCATACTCATACATAAATCTACCCCAACGCTGTATAATGTTTCTCTCCCAGTACTTCAGTTTTCCCCTGTCAGTATCATTCCACCAATGCTCCATACTCATACATACATCTACCACAAACGCCGTATAATGTTTCTCTCCCAGTACTTCAGTTTCCCGTCAGTATCATTCCACCAATGCTCCATACTCATACATACATCTACCACCAATGCTGTATAATGTTTCTCTCCAATACTTCAGTTTTCCCCTGTCAGTATCATTCCACCAATGCTTCATACTCATTCATACATCTACCACCAACGCTGTATAATGTTTCTCTCCCAGTACTTCAGTTTTCCCCTGTCAGTATCATTCCACCAATGCTCCATACACATTCATACATCTACCACAAACGCTGTATAATGTTTCTCTCCAGTACTTCAGTTTCCCCTGTCAGTATCATTCCACCAATGCTCCATACTCATACATACATCTACCACCAACGCTGTATAATGTTTCTCTCCCAGTACTTCAGTTTCCCCTGTCAGTATCATTCCACCAATGCTCCATACACATTCATACATCTACCACAAACGCTGTATAATGTTTCTCTCCCAGTACTTCAGTTTCCCCTGTCAGTATCATTCCACCAATGCTCCATACTCATTCATACATCTACCACAAACGCTGTACGCTGTATAATGTTTCTCTCCAGTACTTCAGTTTCCCCTGACAGTATCATTCCACCAATGCTCCATACTCATTCATACATCTACCACAAACGCTGTATAATGTTTCTCTCCCAGTACTTCAGTTTCCCCTGTCAGTATCATTCCACCAATGCTCCATACTCATTCATACATCTACCACAAACGCTGTACGCTGTATAATGTTTCTCTCCCAGTACTTCAGTTTCCCCTGACAGTATCATTCCACCAATGCTCCATACTCATTCATACATCTACCACAAACGCTGTATAATGTTTCTCTCCCAGTACTTCAGTTTCCCCTGTCAGTATCATTCCACCAATGCTCCATACTCATTCATACATCTACCACAAACGCTGTACGCTGTATTATGTTTCTCTCCCAGTACTTCAGTTTCCCCTGACAGTATCATTCCACCAATGCTCCATACTCATTCATACATCTACCACAAACGCTGTATAATGTTTCTCTCCCAGTACTTCAGTTTCCCCTGTCAGTATCATTCCACCAATGCTCCATACTCATTCATCCATCTACCACCAACACTGTATAATGTTTCTCTCCCAGTACTTCAGTTTCCCCTGTCAGTATCATTCCACCAATGCTCCAGACTCATTCATACATCTACCACCAACACTGTATAATGTTTCTCTCCCAGTACTTCAGTTTCCCCCTGTCAATATCATTCCACCAATGCTCCATACTAATTCACTAACCCCCGGCGCTGTATAATGTTAGCAACTGACAGCGTCAATAAATGACATTTTAAAACACGTTAATTTAAACATGACGAGACCATAAAACCTAACTTGATGAGGGTAATACGTTCCTCCGAAACGTCGGTAAGCACATACCATACTAAACGTAACAACGGCTGTGAAACAACTGTCCAGAAGCAACGTAGCTTTAAACAATCTACCAATGGTACTAATAATTTTGACACACCCGGTACTGAGAACAACAAACCATAAACTGTAATACAAGAGACATAACGATAAATCGTGAGACCAACCCAATTTCTAAATAAACTTCAAAATCTCCATGGCTTTAATTTCCCCTTTTTCGTGACAATAAATTGCATTCAAAAACAAAATACGATGTATTCTTTGCCAGACAACAAATGAACTTGGGATCAAACAGAAGACAGACGCTCCGTTCTCCTAGGTTACGACACAAATGACAAAACATCGCAATTAGCTGCTAATTAGATGGCCTATTAGGTCTGAATATGTCTGCCTCATTACACTCCTTTAATCACTAGTAATTCCATTACTGCAATCCGGCAACACTGGAGGAGAATAAAACAGGATTAGAGGAACAAGAAACGTCGGAGAAACTCAGAAACTGTAAGCAACATGCCCCTCCAGCCGCCGTTAAACTCCCTGACAAACTACCCAACTACTTTAGTATCTACTGCATGTCTCGCAGACTGCTCTCAGCATTAATAGGGCGGGTAGCTGGCACTTTAATTAACCATTCACCTAACTGACTGACTGACAGAATGAATGAATGAATGAATGAATGAACAACAGAAGTACAAATCCCACCAGAAGGCACACAGCTGGGACTGTATGTGTACTGCGTATCACATAACTACTTGTGGTAAGAACTAACGACGACTTCAGAAGCTTGTCACATTTAACCTGCAGTTTGTCTTACGACAGGTCCGTAGCCTCTTCATTCTGCAGTTTGTCTTACGACAGGTCCGTAGCCTCTTCATTCTGCAGTTTGTCTTACGACAGGTCCGTAGCCTCTTCATTCTGTAGTCTGTCTTACGACAGGTCCGTAGCCTCTTCATTCTGCAGTTTGTCTTACGACAGGTCCGTAGCCTCTTCATTCTGTAGTCTGTCTTACGACAGGGCCGTAGCCTCTTCATTCTGCAGTTTGTCTTACGACAGGTCCGTAGCCTCTTCATTCTGTAGTCTGTCTTACGACAGGTCCGTAGCCTCTTCATTCTGTAGTCTGTCTTACTACAGGTCCGAAGCCTCTTCATTCTGCAGTCTGTCTTACGACAGGTCCGAAGCCTCTTCATTCTGTAGTCTGTCTTACGACAGGTCCGTAGCCTCTTCATTCTGTAGTCTGTCTTACGACAGGTCCGAAGCCTCTTCATTCTGCAGTCTGTCTTACGACAGGTCCGAAGCCTCTTCATTCTGTAGTCTGTCTTACGACAGGTCCGTAGCCTCTTCATTTTGTAGTCTGTCTTACGACAGGTCCGTAGCCTCTTCATTCTGTAGTCTGTCTTACGACAGGTCCGAAGCCTCTTCATTCTGCAGTCTGTCTTACGACAGGTCCGAAGCCCCTTCATTCTGCAGTCTGTCTTACGACAGGTCCGAAGCCTCTTCATTCTGTAGTCTGTCTTACGACAGGTCCGTAGCCTCTTCATTCTGCAGTTTGTCTTACGACAGGTCCGTAGCCTCTTATTCTGTAGTCTGTCTTACGACAGGTCCGTAGCCTCTTCATTCTGCAGTTTGTCTTACGACAGGTCCGTAGCCTCTTCATTCTGTAGTCTGTCTTACGACAGGTCCGTAGCCTCTTCATTCTGTGGTCTGTCTTACGACAAGTCCGTAGCCTCTTCATTCTGTAGTCTGTCTTACGACAGGTCCGTAGCCTCTTCATTCTGTAGCCTGTCTTACGACAGATCCGTAGCCTCTTCATTCTGTAGCCTGTCTTACGACAGATCCGTAGCCTCTTCATTCTGTAGTCTGTCTTACGACATATCCGTAGCCTCTTCATTCTGTAGTCTGCCTTACGGCACTACTCCTCTGTTGAACGACGCTCACCGTAACACGTAACAAGTGAGCATCGAGAAACAAATAAATCTCTGCTACAAAGATCAGTTACATACATATCACCGCGCCAAGACCCACAATTCACCACAATAATTGTCTTAGAACAAATATCGCTAAGGTTTATAAATTAAACACCTTACGTTACTTCTAAAGATTCTTCTAGTCCTCTGCTTGCTGTGCTAACACTGAAGCTAACTTAATTTCTACTCCACTGACTTGGCACAGCAACACAGTGACGTCACACGCACTCTCGATACACGATTTAATGTGTGCGTGTATACGCAATTTTATGACTAACACTGTGCACATTGGCTTCTATTTAACCTCCTGAACGGCCGTGCCGTAGCTCAGGCGGTTAGTCGCCGGCCTCTAACCGCGGAGTCCCGGGTTCGATCCCGGGTCATTCCATGTGGGGTTTGTGGTGGACAAAGTGGCGCTGGAACAGTGTTTTCCCCTGTCAATTACATTCCCCCGGTGCTCCATTACTTGGAAAAATAAAAAAAAAAACTGATCATCTTAATCACAGTGTTGCACAATAAGGCTTAAGGCTGCGGTGGGTCCGTAGCATCTGCTGCGGGGCCCTTCACCACAAAAGAAACTCTTGAACACAGTGTTAACAATATCCATCACCTGATTTAACACTATACAGGTTATACACAAAAGAATGGTGCGGTTTCAATGGTGAATAAAGGGAAACCGCACCATTCTTTTGTGTATACCTGTATAACACTGAACACTACACTCGCAGTGTATATATGCTGTACAAGTCCTCTATCAGTACAGGTCGCACACACAGCATAGATGTACCATGTAAACAGTACTCCATACGATCACTCCACTCAAAATGTTCATTACTTAACCTTTTAAAGCCTAATGGTTACTATATGTACCACCAGTTTTAACATTCAACAATTCTACATTCTGTCCACACTGTATTTATGTGTTTTGTATTTATATTACAACAAACAGCGACTTTTGCCTTATATAACGTAAATTGATTTGTTTTTGTAACCGAGATGAAAAGTGTTTACTGCGCGGTACGAACTGGGTATTTAAATGAAACAGTTTACGTTTCGTCAACCGAGATGAAAAGTGTTTACTGCGCGGTACGAACTGGGTATTTAAATGAAACAGTTTACGTTTCGTCAACCGAGATGAAAAGTGTTTACTGCGCGGTACGAACTGGGTCTTTAAATGAAACAGTTTACGTTTCGTCAACCGAGATGAAAAGTGTTTACTGCGCGGTACGAACTGGGTCTTTAAATGAAACAGTTTACGTTTCGTCAACCGAGATGAAAAGTGTTTACTGCGCGGTACGAACTGGGTCTTTAAATGAAACAGTTTACGTTTCGTCAACCGAGATGAAAAGTGTTTACTGCGCGGTACGAACTGGGTATTTAAATGAAACAGTTTACGTTTCGTCAACCGAGATGAAAAGTGTTTACTGCGCGGTACGAACTGGGTATTTAAATGAAACAGTTTACGTTTCGTCAACCGAGATGAAAAGTGTTTACTGCGCGGTACGAACTGGGTATTTAAATGAAACAGTTTACGTTTCGTCAACCGAGATGAAAAGTGTTTACTGCGCGGTACGAACTGGGTATTTAAATGAAACAGTTTACGTTTCGTCAACCGAGATGAAAAGTGTTTACTGCGCGGTACGAACTGGGTATTTAAATGAAACAGTTTACGTTTCGTCAACCGAGATGAAAAGTGTTTACTGCGCGGTACGAACTGGGTATTTAAATGAAACAGTTTACGTTTCGTCAACCGAGATGAAAAGTGTTTACTGCGCGGTACGAACTGGGTCTTTAAATGAAACAGTTTACGTTTCGTCAACCGAGATGAAAAGTGTTTACTGCGCGGTACGAACTGGGTCTTTAAATGAAACAGTTTACGTTTCGTCAACCGAGATGAAAAGTGTTTACTGCGCGGTACGAACTGGGTCTTTAAATGAAACAGTTTACGTTTCGTCAACCGAGATGAAAAGTGTTTACTGCGCGGTACGAACTGGGTATTTAAATGAAACAGTTTACGTTTCGTCAACCGAGATGAAAAGTGTTTACTGCGCGGTACGAACTGGGTATTTAAATGAAACAGTTTACGTTTCGTCAACCGAGATGAAAAGTGTTTACTGCGCGGTACGAACTGGGTATTTAAATGAAACAGTTTACGTTTCGTCAACCGAGATGAAAAGTGTTTACTGCGCGGTACGAACTGGGTATTTAAATGAAACAGTTTACGTTTCGTCAACCGAGATGAAAAGTGTTTACTGCGCGGTACGAACTGGGTATTTAAATGAAACAGTTTACGTTTCGTCAACCGAGATGAAAAGTGTTTACTGCGCGGTACGAACTGGGTCTTTAAATGAAACAGTTTACGTTTCGTCAACCGAGATGAAAAGTGTTTACTGCGCGGTACGAACTGGGTATTTAAATGAAACAGTTTACGTTTCGTCAACCGAGATGAAAAGTGTTTACTGCGCGGTACGAACTGGGTCTTTAAATGAAACAGTTTATGCTTCGTCTTTAAAGAGCTAAGTACGTACAACTGACACAGACCAAAACACTTGACTCAAGGCAGCTCACGCCCCAAGCCACTAGCACTGCTCTCCTGACATACTGCTTAACGAGCTCTGGTCATCACTGGGAGACTGGGAGAT
The DNA here is from genome assembly GCA_021186555.1 of Reticulitermes speratus. Taxonomy (NCBI): domain Eukaryota; kingdom Metazoa; phylum Arthropoda; class Insecta; order Blattodea; family Rhinotermitidae; genus Reticulitermes; species Reticulitermes speratus. The sequence continues at coordinate 38,859,006 of JAJKFL010000011.1, read as the reverse complement.
ACTCAGACTGAGGTCAGGAAAATGGAGACTAGGACTGCAGTCCACTTCGTACTGTAGACTGTGAACTGGTGGGTGAGGGGTGCACACTGTTAGCCTCGCCCGATCGCAGCTGACGAGTCTATGAACGAAATACATCGCACATCACAAATTAAAAAAACCAACATATGCACTGTATTTTCACAAATATAGTCAAATGCTCCTACACATGTTTCGGCTTTACCAAGCCATCATCTGGGGGTTCCAAGGTTTACGTATACTTAACATACATTATTTTCGTCCACGTTAAGTATATGTAAACCTTGGAACCCCCAAATGATGGCTTGGTAAAGCCGAAACATATGTAGCGGCATTAGACTATATTTGTGAAAACACAGTGCGTATGTTGGTTTTTTAATTTGTGATTTGACTTCAGAATTCACGGAGAATATAATGTGAAATACATCGTACATGTTAGGATGACCTGTGGGCCGCGATAGCTCAGTCGGTATAGCGACTCGCTACGAGCTGGACGGTCCGGGGATCGAATCCCGATGGAGGCGAGATTTTCCGCACAGACCGGCCCTGGGGCCTACCCAGCCTCCTATACAATGGGTACCGGGTCATTCCCGGGGGTAAAGCGGCCGGGGCGTGGCGTTGACCACCCACCTCCATCTAGCACCGAGGTTAAAGAAAGAATACAGCTATACCTATACTCCCCCTCTGGGCCTTAATGGCCTGTTCTAGGGTGAACTTTACATTTTAGGGAGAACTTTACATTTTAGGGAGAACTTTACATTTTAGGGTGAACTTTACATTTTAGGATGAACTTTACATTTTAGGGTGAACTTTACATTTTAGGGTGAACTTTACATTTTAGGGTGAACTTTACATTTTAGGGTGAACTTTACATTTTAGGGTGAACTTTACATTTTAGGGTGAACTTTACATTTTAGGGTGAACTTTACATTTTAGGGTAAAATTTACATTTTAGGGAGAATAGGGTGAACTTTACATTTTAGGATGAACTTTACATTTTAGGGAGAACTTTACATTTTAGGGTGAACTTTACATTTTAGGGTGAAATTTACATTTTAGGGTGAACTTTACATTTTAGGGTGAAATTTACATTTTAGGGTGAACTTTACATTTTAGGGTGACCTTTACATTTTAGGGTGACCTTACAGCCATTGTCACTTCGTGTCCAATAGGCCTACCATTAAAACTGTAATGCTGTTACACAAAGAATGTTTCAGATTGCTTCACAAGAGCAATCACAGCACAGCTCGTCTTGTGACACAGCACTAAACCTTACTGTCAGACTACGCAGGTGACGTAACGTCCTCTGCATTCCTACAGTAGACCAGATATAATTGGAATAGTTGCAGTCACTTCCAGTCGACAGGCAGCGCCGGATATAACGAATATCCAATATGAAATTTCTGAATCCTCTTGCCTCTACACTTCACGATTTACCCACCTTCCTGTATCTCCCACGCATACTACCGCACACTTAATTTGCGTAAATTAATACTTCAAAAGCAGAGTGGTAAATATACGTACCACGAGCTTTGTCATACAACAAGACTGAAAACGGTTTAAGCCGTGACGCAGTACAGAGAATCCATCAAGGCGTTCTTTATTTAAGCCTCTTCACGCGGTGCGTCGCCACACGCACGAATGTAAGACAAGCATGGCAGGGACTGGGCCGATTTTCACGAAACTCAGAAATTTTAAGCAATATTGTGTACAGAATATGTGGACACTATGGGAATATGTGGACACTATGGAAATATGTGGACACTGGAAATATGTGGACACATTTAGGCCGCTACTTATATTATGGCTACGTTCTGCCCACACAGTGTATTTATGTGTTTTGTGTGGATCTCAGAACAAACAGCGATTATTTCACTGTACAACATTAACTGACTGGTTTGTATAACTGAGACGGAGTGTGTTTACTGCGCGGTACGGACTGTATTTATGTGTTTTGTGTGGATCTCAGAACAAACAGCGATTATTTCACTGTACAGCATTAACTGACTGGTTTGTGTAACTGAGACGGAGTGTGTTTACTGCGCGGTACGGACTGTATTTATGTGTTTTGTGTGGATCTCAGAACAAACAGCGATTATTTCACTGTACAGCATTAACTGACTGGTTTGTGTAACTGAGACGGAGTGTGTTTACTGCGCGGTACGGACTGTATTTATGTGTTTTGTGTGGATCTCAGAACAAACAGCGATTATTTCACTGTACAACATTAACTGACTGGATTGTATAACTGAGACGGAGTGTGTTTACTGCGCGGTACGGACTGTATTTATGTGTTTTGTGTGGATCTCAGAACAAACAGCGATTATTTCACTGTACAGCATTAACTGACTGGTTTGTGTAACTGAGACGGAGTGTGTTTACTGCGCGGTACGGACTGTATTTATGTGTTTTGTGTGGATCTCAGAACAAACAGCGATTATTTCACTGTACAGCATTAACTGACTGGTTTGTGTAACTGAGACGGAGTGTGTTTACTGCGCGGTACGGACTGTATTTATGTGTTTTGTGTGGATCTCAGAACAAACAGCGATTATTTCACTGTACAACATTAACTGACTGGTTTGTATAACTGAGACGGAATGTGTTTACTGCGCGGTACGAGCTGAATCTTTACAATTCATGCAGTGGATTTACAGACATCAAGCGGACAGTGTATCGTACATATCACTGTGCTTTACGAACTGCAGTGTATTAACCTGACTCACACACAGATTACATTTTTGCTTGGCCTCGATTTTAGTTTCTTTCATTTTATTTTCAGTTTTAGTTAGCTTTTAGCTTCCAACGCAGGCTCTGCTTGTAACGATGCACTAAACACATAAAAACTGTTTTACTACAATAGACAGAGCAGAACTTCAACTGTTATATTTTTTGCCTCATGACGTCAACGGGGCCAACGTCCGAAACGTCGTGTTTTTAACCAAAAGCGAGACATTGCTCTGACTTCTGACGGCCCAGAATAAACAGCGCATGAAATATACAGAGTGTGGCTTCCTACGGCCCAGAATAAATAGCGTATGAAACAGATACAGGGCGTGGTTTCCTACGGCCCAGAATAAACAGCGCATGAAACAGATAAAGGGCGTGGTTTCCTACGGCCCAGAATAAACAGCGCATGAAACAGATACAGAGTGTGATTTCCTACGACCCAGAATAAACAGCGCATGAAACATACAGATTTTGGCTTTCTACGGCCCAGAATAAACAGCGTATGAAACAGATACAGGGCGTGGTTTCCTACGGCCCAGAATAAACAGCGTATGAAACAGATACAGAGTGTGGCTTCCTACGGCCCAGAATAAACAGCGAATGAAAGATACAGGGTGTGGTTTCCTACGGCCCAGAATAAACAGCGCATGAAACATACAGAGTTTGGCTTTCTACGGCCCAGAATAAACAGCGTATGAAACAGATACAGAGTGTGGCTTCCTACGGCCCAGAATAAACAGCGAATGAAAGATACAGGGTGTGGTTTCCTACGGCCCAGAATAAACAGCGCATGAAACAGATACAGGGCGTGGTTTCCTACGGCCCAGAATAAACAGCGCATGAAACAGATACAGAGTGTGATTTCCTACGACCCAGAATAAACAGCGCATGAAACATACAGATTTTGGCTTTCTACGGCCCAGAATAAACAGCGCATGAAACAGATACAGGGCGTGGTTTCCTACGGCCCAGAATCAACAGCGCATGAAACAGATACAGAGTGTGATTTCCTACGGCCCAGAATAAACAGCGTATGAAACAGATACAGGGCGTGGTTTCCTACGGCCCAGAATAAACAGCGCATGAAACAGATACAGAGTGTGGCTTCCTACGGCCCAGAATAAACAGCGAATGAAAGATACAGGGTGTGGTTTCCTACGGCCCAGAATAAACAGCGCATGAAACAGATACAGGGCGTGGTTTCCTACGGCCCAGAATAAACAGCGCATGAAACAGATACAGAGTGTGATTTCCTACGACCCAGAATAAACAGCGCATGAAACATACAGATTTTGGCTTTCTACGGCCCAGAATAAACAGCGCATGAAACAGATACAGGGCGTGGTTTCCTACGGCCCAGAATCAACAGCGCATGAAACAGATACAGAGTGTGATTTCCTACGGCCCAGAATAAACAGCGTATGAAACAGATACAGGGCGTGGTTTCCTACGGCCCAGAATAAACAGCGCATGAAACAGATACAGAGTGTGGCTTCCTACGGCCCAGAATAAACAGCGAATGAAAGATACAGGGTGTGGTTTCCTACGGCCCAGAATAAACAGCGCATGAAACAGATACAGGGCGTGGTTTCCTACGGCCCAGAATAAACAGCGTATGAAACAGATACAGAGTGTGATTTCCTACGGCCCAGAATAAACAGCGCATGAAACATACAGATTTTGGCTTTCTACGGCCCAGAATAAACAGCGTATGAAACAGATACAGGGCGTGGTTTCCTACGGCCCAGAATAAACAGCGAATGAAAGATACAGGGTGTGGTTTCCTACGGCCCAGAATAAACAGCGCATGAAACAGATACAGTGTGTGGCTTCCTACGGCCCAATATAACTAGCGCATGAAACATACAGGGTGTGGCTTCCTACGGCCCAGAATAAACAGCGCATGAAACAGATACAGGGCGTGGTTTCCTACGGCCCAGAATAAACAGCCCATAAAACAGATACAGGGTGTGGCTTCCTACAGACCAGAACAAACACCGAACATTCGTTAGAAGCAACAGCGTGTTAGATTTAGGAAAAGAACCGTCGTTTATAGAGAGACCCGAAGGGAAAAATAAAAATGTTACCGAAATACAGTTGGGCCCCACCACTTACAGCAGCAGAGTGCGTCAAACGGCGGAAGGACAGGACGGACGGGACAGACTTCAACAAAGAGAGTAGCGAGAGAGATTGTCGCTAATTTCGGCGTATTTACAAAGTAATGCAGACCAGAAAACAAAGACACAGGCGACTGGTAATCTAATCATCCATAACAAAAGTCGATATGATGGAGCTAATCCAACAGTCGATACAACAATAACGATAAACAAAAGACTGTTTACACGCAAACGGAAACAATGAGAGTCCCCTAGCGGCAAGTACAGTAAACACTGTCCAAACAAATGAAGTGCGCGGATATTGCATTTCGCCAGTTGCAGACAAATTTTTAAAATTAACTCCCCTGCAGGCCACTTAAAGGGAGGCGTAACCACTGACAGTTAAAAAAAAAAACTTAGTGTTTAGAATATTAAATGCGCTTTACAGAATGTTTTGCCTGTACGTATATACGTATGGCATTGTCCATTACAGGATCGAGGCTTTTGATATGTCATCAGTCCGTGTTTGTGTTTGCCCCCCTGGTTTTTAGCAAATGTTGAACCAATTTAAATATTTTCATGTAAATCATTATGAATGCCATTCAAATTGAGACATTCAAATACATTTTTTTTTAATTTACTGCACTCAAATCGTAGCCACAATAACAGACTGATATACTGACTAGCCTACGGGCTGCAGGAGACAGGGTTTGGTTCCTGGCAGGGTCAAGGGATTTCCTATTCCCCAAAAGACCCACTCTGGATCTGGGGCCCAACCAACCCCCTATTCCATGGGTACCGCGTTTGTTTGCCTGCGTCTAGTGCTGAGGTTAAGAATGAGTGGAGCTATACCTCCACTATCCCTATATGACTTCATGGCATTGGAAACGGGCTTTAATTTTACCTACATACAAACATTACAGTGATTAATAAGACATCTATTCAGAAGGTCCCAGCTTCAAATCCCTGCAGGAGGGCCGTGAAATGAGACTGGGATTATCTTCATTTCTATGAGTTCCCACAGGAAATATTGGAGCAGTACGTTAAAGTAGATCAAAACCGCTTCCTTCCACATCCCTACTAATCCATCATTACTCTACAACCCGACGCCATAAATGAATATTCTTAAAGTGCTCCAAGTAACGAAACAGAAAACAACCAAATAATTTTAGAAAGAGTAAATTTGTCAAATACGATGTGACAACGTCCGTGTTGATGACAGGTCTTCTGGGAACTGTCAGTGTCGCTGGGTTGGCGCCTCCCGACGTTTCGAAAGAACGTAATGCCTTGATCTTTAAGAGTTACGGGGTCCAAAAGGAAACAGAAAACCCCTTAAACCTAGAAGATGAAGGAACTATGTTATTCCGAAACGTCGCTGAACTCAAACCCCGTGTCACATTCCAGAAGACCTGAATACATTCTTCTGATACCAGGCCGTATGAGGAGAGCCTGTAATGTGGTGCAGCAGCATCTTATGTTAATAGGCCAACGAAAATTACTACAGGACATGAATGACTTCCGTCTGTTACAGCCCTTGAACAGCGCTACAAAACCATAGTTCTATTTAAAAGGTAGACCTTGACCTTGAAAGGTTCTTGGAACACGGCGTCACACAAGCGATCCAGTTACCTACACGTAAATTAAGTCTGCAATACCGATCAAAGCGCAGACACCTTCCGACTGCTTCATACCGATAGGCTGTTAGCGGCAATCACTGCCATCTGCCGCACATATCCGTAACAACTTGCTGCATGACGACCTTTTGTATACAGAACGATAAAAGCCCTTCTCACTGTGTCCGTTGCTGTTTCTCTCTGCGGTCTTGTTGCTACGCGATCGCAGCGATCTACATCTATAGCGATCTTGTTGCGTGGCAACCGTTTGATATAGAGAGCAGGTATGTGAGGTTGTTCGTGGAAGTGTCGTAATGATAAGAAGTGTCGTAATGATACATAGGTGTCGTAATGATACAGAAGTGTCGTAATGATACAGAAGTGTCTTAATGATACAGAGGTGTCGTAATGATACAGAGGTCTCGTAATGATACAGAAGTGACATAATGATACAGAAGTGTCGTAATGATACAGAGGTCTCGTAATGATACAGAAGTGACATAATGATACAGAAGTGTCGTAATGATACAGAGGTCTCGTAATGATACAGAAGTGACATAATGATACAGAGGTGTCGTAATGATACAGAGGTCTCGTAATGATACAGAAGTGACATAATGATACAGAAGTGTCGTAATGATACAGAAGTGTCGTAGTGATACAGAAGTGTCATAATGATACAGAAGTGTCGTAATGATACAGATGTGTCGTAATGTTACAGAAGTGTCATAATGATACAGAAGTGTCGTAATGATACAGGTGTGTCGTAATAATACAGAAGTGTCGTAATGATACAGAAGTGGCGTAATGATACAGAAGTGGCGTAATGATACAGAAGTGGCGTAATGATACAGAAGTGTCGTAATGATACAGAAGTGTCGTAATGATACAGAAGTGTCGTAGTGATACAGAAGTGTCATAATGATACAGAAGTGTCGTAATGATACAGAAGTGTCGTAATGTTACAGAAGTGTCATAATGATACAGAAGTGTCGTAATGATACAGATGTGTCGTAATGATACAGAAGTGTCGTAATGTTACAGAAGTTACGTAATGATACAGAGATGTAAAGATACAGAGGTGCTGTAATGATACAGAGGTGCCGTAATGATACAGAGGTGCCGTAATGATACAGAGGTGCCGTAATGATACAGAGTGTCGTAATGATACAGAGGTGTCGTAATGATACAGAAGTGGCGTAATGATATAGAGGTGGTGTAATGATACAGAAGTGTCGTAATGATACAGAAGTGGCGTAATGACACAGAGGTGTCGTAATGATACAGAAGTGTCGTAATGATACAGAAGTGTCGTAATGATACAGAGTTGCCGTAATGATACAGAGGTGCCGTAATGATACAGAAGTGTCGTAATGATACAGAGATGCCGTAATGATACAGACGTACCGTAATTACACAGAAGTGTCGTAATGATACAGAGGTGTCATAATGATACAGAAGTGTCGTAATGATACAGAAGTGTCGTAATGATACAGAAGTGTCATAATGATACAGAGATGCCGTAATGATACAGACGTAACATAATGATACAGAAGTGTCGTAATGATACAGAGATACCGTAATGATACAGAAGTGTCGTAATGATACAGAGGTGTCGTAATGATACAGAAGTGTCGTAATGATACAGAAGTGTCGTAATGATACAGAAGTGTCGTAATGATAAGAAGTGTCATAATGATACAGAAGTTTTGTAATGATACAGAATTGACGTAATTATACAGAGGTGTCGTAATGATACAGAGGTGCCGTAATGATACAGAGGTGCGTAATGATACAGAGGTGTCGTAATGATACAGAGGTGTCGTAATGATACAGAGGTGTCGTAATGATACAGAAGTGCCGTAATGATACAGAAGTGTCGTAATGATAGAGAAGTGTAATGATACAGAAGTGTCGTAATGATACAGAGGTCAAAATGTAAGCACATACCGTAAGGTAAAGGAAAGTAACAGTTGATACATACATATATACGAGTACATACATACATACATACTTACATACATACATACATACATACATATATATATACACATACATACATACATACTACGTACATACATACATACATACATACATACATACATACGTACATACATACATACGTACATACATACATACATACGTACATACATACATACATACATATATACATACATACATACATACTACATACATACTACATACATACATACATACTACTACATACATACATACATACATTACATACATACATACATACGTACGTACGCACATACATACATACATACAATACATACATACATACATACTCATACATACATACATACATACATACATACATACATACATTCCATATATCCATAAGTCTGTCCAAGTCACAACTCGATGTGCAATAAGTCACAATATACAAATATACAGCTATACACACTACACAATTTTACATTTGCACACTCTGCACTAAACACTATACACTAAACACTAAACACTATACACTAATCACTATACACTATACACTAAACACTATACACTAAACACTATACACTAAACACTAAACACTATACACTAAACACTATAAACTAAAACACTATAAACATGTTACACACCGCACTACGAACCACCTTTATACACAACAAATCCATCTACTCAGTAAAAGCTGTGTGTATTTAAGTATTGTCTTAATGCTACTTTAAATTTTGTCTTTTAATTCTTAAGACTTATGCGACTGAGAGGGAGTCTGTTGAAAATTGTGATACGGCTTAGACTGTACTTTTTTGTAAACAAGATAGGTTGGCATTTGGTCTGTGCAGGTGGTGCTTATTGCTGTGTCTGTACTGTGTATAGATGGATTTGTTTGAAAATGTTCTTGAGTGTTTAAACTAAAGTTCATTAATGAAAATATATATTGACATGGAATTGGTAATATATCTAATTTGTTAAACAGACATCTGCATGCAGTTCTTGGTTTGCACCGACCGTACTTCTGCATGCAGTTCTTGGTTGTGCACCGACCGTACTTCTGTATGCAGTTCTTGGTTGTGCACCGACCGTACTTCTGCATGCAGTTCTTGGTTGTGCACCGACCGTACTTCTGTATGCAGTTCTTGGTTGTGCACCGACCGTACTTCTGCATGCAGTTCTTGGTTGTGCACCGACCGTACTTCTGCATGCAGTTCTTGGTTGTGCACCGACCGTACTTCTGTATGCAGTTCTTGGTTGTGCACCGACCGTACTTCTGCATGCAGTTCTTGGTTGTGCACCGACCGTACTTCTGTATGCAGTTCTTGGTTGTGCACCGACCGTACTTCTGTATGCAGTTCTTGGTTGTGCACCGACCGTACTTCTGCATGCAGTTCTTGGTTGTGCACCGACCGTACTTCTGTATGCAGTTCTTGGTTGTGCACCGACCGTACTTCTGTATGCAGTTCTTGGTTGTGCACCGACCGTACTTCTGCATGCAGTTCTTGGTTGTGCACCGACCGTACTTCTGTATGCAGTTCTTGGTTGTGCACCGACCGTACTTCTGCATGCAGTTCTTGGTTGTGCACCGACCGTACTTCTGTATGCAGTTCTTGGTTGTGCACCGACCGTACTTCTGCATGCAGTTCTTGGTTGTGCACCGACCGTACTTCTGTATGCAGTTCTTGGGTTGTGCACCGACCGTACTTCTGCATGAGTTCTTGGTTGTGCACCGACCGTACTTCTGTATGCAGTTCTTGGTTGTGCACCGACCGTACTTCTGCATGCAGTTCTTGGTTGTGCACCGACCGTACTTCTGTATGCAGTTCTTGGTTGTGCACCGACCGTACTTCTGCATGCAGTTCTTGGTTGTGCACCGACCGTACTTCTGTATGCAGTTCTTGGTTGTGCACCGACCGTACTTCTGATGAGTTCTTGGTTGTGCACCGACCGTACTTCTGCATGCAGTTCTTGGTTGTGCACCGACCGTACTTCTGTATGCAGTTCTTGGTTGTGCACCGACCGTACTTCTGCATGCAGTTCTTGGTTGTGCACCGACCGTACTTCTGCATGCAGTTCTTGGTTGTGCACCGACCGTACTTCTGATGCAGTTCTTGGTTGTGCACCGACCGTACTTCTGCTATGCAGTTCTTGGTTGTGCACCGACCGTACTTCTGCATGCAGTTCTTGGTTGTGCACCGACCGTACTTCTGCATGCAGTTCTTGGTTGTGCACCGACCGTACTTCTGCATGCAGTTCTTGGTTGTGCACCGACCGTACTTCTGCATGCAGTTCTTGGTTGTGCACCGACCGTACTTCTGCATGCAGTTCTTGGTTGTGCACCGACCGTACTTCTGCATGGAGTTCTTGGTTGTGCACCGACCGTACTTCTGCATGCAGTTCTTGGTTGTGCACCGACCGTACTTCTGCATGCAGTTCTTGGTTGTGCACCGACCGTACTTCTGCATGCAGTTCTTGGTTGTGCACCGACCGTACTTCTGCATGCAGTTCTTGGTTGTGCACCGACCGTACTTCTGCATGCAGTTCTTGGTTGTGCACCGACCGTACTTCTGCATGCAGTTCTTGGTTGTGCACCGACCGTACTTCTGCATGGAGTTCTTGGTTGTGCACCGACCGTACTTCTGCATGCAGTTCTTGGTTGTGCACCGACCGTACTTCTGCATGGAGTTCTTGGTTGTGCACCGACCGTACTTCTGCATGCAGTTCTTGGTTGTGCACCGACCGTACTTCTGCATGGAGTTCTTGGTTGTGCACCGACCGTACTTCTGCATGGAGTTCTTGGTTGTGCACCGACCGTACTTCTGCATGAGTTCTTGGTTGTGCACCGACCGTACTTCTGCATGCAGTTCTTGGTTGTGCACCGACCGTACTTCTGCATGCAGTTCTTGGTTGTGCACCGACCGTACTTCTGCATGGAGTTCTTGGTTGTGCACCGACCGTACTTCTGCATGGCAGTTCTTGGTTGTGCACCGACCGTACTTCTGCATGCAGTTCTTGGTTGTGCACCGACCGTACTTCTGCATGCAGTTCTTGGTTGTGCACCGACCGTACTTCTGCATGAGTTCTTGGTTGTGCACCGACCGTACTTCTGCATGCAGTTCTTGGTTGTGCACCGACCGTACTTCTGCATGAGTTCTTGGTTGTGCACCGACCGTACTTCTGCATGCAGTTCTTGGTTGTGCACCGACCGTACTTCTGCATGGAGTTCTTGGTTGTGCACCGACCGTACTTCTGCATGGAGTTCTTGGTTGTGCACCGACCGTACTTCTGCATGCAGTTCTTGGTTGTGCACCGACCGTACTTCTGCATGCAGTTCTTGGTTGTGCACCGACCGTACTTCTGCATGCAGTTCTTGGTTGTGCACCGACCGTACTTCTCATGCAGTTCTTGGTGTGCACCGACCGTACTTCTGATGCAGTTCTTGGTTGTGCACCGACCGTACTTCTGCATGCAGTTCTTGGTTGTGCACCGACCGTACTTCTGCATGAGTTCTTGGTTGTGCACCGACCGTACTTCTGCATGCAGTTCTTGGTTGTGCACCGACCGTACTTCTGCATGCAGTTCTTGGTGGTGCACCGACCGTACTTCTGCATGCAGTTCTTGGTTGTGCACCGACCGTACTTCTGCATGCAGTTCTTGGTTGTGCACCGACCGTACTTCTGCATGAGTTCTTGGTTGTGCACCGACCGTACTTCTGCATGCAGTTCTTGGTGTGCACCGACCGTACTTCTGCATGCAGTTCTTGGTTGTGCACCGACCGTACTTCTGCATGGAGTTCTTGGTTGTGCACCGACCGTACTTCTGCATGCAGTTCTTGGTTGTGCACCGACCGTACTTCTGCATGAGTTCTTGGTTGTGCACCGACCGTACTTCTGCATGCAGTTCTTGGTTGTGCACCGACCGTACTTCTGATGCAGTTCTTGGTTGTGCACCGACCGTACTTCTGCATGCAGTTCTTGGTTGTGCACCGACCGTACTTCTGCATGCAGTTCTTGGTTGTGCACCGACCGTACTTCTGCATGCAGTTCTTGGTGTGCACCGACCGTAACTTCTGCATGGAGTTCTTGGTTGTGCACCGACCGTACTTCTGCATGGATTCTTGGTGTGCACCGACCGTACTTCTGCATGCAGTTCTTGGTTGTGCACCGACCGTTACTTCTGCATGGCAGTTCTTGGTGTGCACCGACGTACTTCTGCAGCAGTTCTGTGTGCACCGACCGTACTTCTGCATGAGTTCTTGGTTGTGCACCGACCGTACTTCTGCATGCAGTTCTGGTGTGCACCGACCGTACTTCTGCATGAGTTCTTGGTTGTGCACCGACCGTACTTCTGCATGCAGTTTGGTTTAAACTGCATGGGTTTGTGTGCACCGACCGTACTTCTGCATGGAGTTCTTGGTTGTGCACGACCGTACTTCTGCATGGAGTTCTTGGTTGTGCACGACCGTACTTCTGCATGGAGTTCTTGGTTGTGCACCGACCGTACTTCTGCATGCAGTTCTTGGTTGTGCACCGACCGTACTTCTGCATGGAGTTCTTGGTTGTGCACCGACCGTAATTCTGATGCAGTTCTTGTTGTGCACGACCGTACTTCTGCATGGAGTCTTGGTGTGCACGGACAGTACCCTGCATGCAGTTCTTGGTTGTCACCGACCGTAATTCTGCATGAGTCTGGTTGTGCACCGACGTAAATTGCATGAGAGTTCTGGTTGTGCACGGGCCGTACTCTGCATGAGTTATTGGTGTGCGACCGACCGTAACTTCGATAAGCAGTTCTTGGTTGTGCACCGACCGTACTTCTGCATGCGTTCTTGGTTGTAGCAAACCGACCGTACTTCGTGATGCATTCTTGGTTGTGCACCCGACCGTACTTCTGTATGAGTTCTTGGTTGTGCACCGACCGAACTTCTGCAGGCAGTTCTTGGTGGTGCACCGACCGTACTTCTGCATGCAGTTCTTGGTTGTGCACCGACCGTACTTCTGCATGCAGTTCTTGGTGTGCACCGACCGTACTTCTGCATGGCAGTTCTTGGTTGTGCACCGACCGTACTTCTGCATGCAGTTCTTGGTTGTGCACCGACCGTACTTCTGCATGAGTTCTTGGTTGTGCACCGACCGTACTTCTGCATGCAGTTCTTGGTTGTGCACCGACCGTACTTCTGATGGAGTTACTTGGTTGTGCACCGACCGTAATTGTGATGATTTTTTTTGTAAGGTGAATATCTTCTTACTGTTAGAGGAATTACCCCAAAAGATTATTCCGTACTTTATAATAGAAACGACAGTATGGGAAATAAATAAGATGAAATGTAGTTATGAAAAGAGAGAAGATAGGAGAACACAAAGAGTATAAAAGAGCAGTGAACAGAACAGAAAGAAGAAGATACAGCAAAGGCTTTCTGCTCTCAGCCGAACTCCGGTCCTTGTCTTAGCAAACAGCACACAATCAGGTGAACAAAACAGGAAGTGAACCCCATATTTGTGCAAGTTCATTAGTTACTCAAGGTCTCCTAGCAGGCAGCAACTTCCGTATGGTGCGGTTACAAGCGATCGCAGCTTTAATCTGCTGCAGAGAGCAGCTAATGGGAAATTAATGCCGTGCCGCGCGCAAAGAGGGGAAGTACCCCCGAGCTCTGTGCCACGTATCACCAGCCGATAGACCAAAAGTCGGCCCATTTTCCTTATCAAGCAGATGAAAAGATAGAATTACAGGCTGAAGGCTGGCAGTGCGAACGTGGGAGGTTATTACAGACAGGAGGGTAATATGTGGGAGGTTATTACAGACAGCGAGGGTAATATGTGGAAGGTTATTACAGACAGCGAGGGTAATATGTGGGAGGTTATTACAGACAGCGAGGGTAATATGTGGGAGGTTATTACAGACAGCGAGGGTAATATGTGGGAGGTTATTACAGACAGCGAGGGTAATATGTGGGAGGTTATTACAGACAGCGAGGGTAATATGTGGGAGGTTATTACAGACAGCGAGGGTAATATGTGGAAGGTTATTACAGACAGCGAGGGTAATATGTGGGAGGTTATTACAGACAGCGAGGGTAATATGTGGGAGGTTATTACAGACAGCGAGGGTAATATGTGGGAGGTTATTAAGACAGCGAGGGTAATATGTGGGAGGTTATTACAGACAGCGAGGGTAATATGTGGAGGTTATTACAGACAGCGAGGGTAATATGTGGAAGGTTATTACAGACAGCGAGGGTAATATGTGGGAGGTTATTACAGACAGCGAGGGTAATATGTGGGAGGTTATTACAGACAGCGAGGGTAATATGTGGGAGGTTATTACAGACAGCGAGGGGTAATATTGTGGAGGTTATTACAGACAGCGAGGGTAATATGTGGAAGGTTATTACAGACAGCGAGGGTAATATGTGGGAGGTTATTACAGACAGCGAGGGTAATATGTGGGAGGTTATTACAGACAGCGAGGGTAATATGTGGGAGGTTATTACAGACAGCGAGGGTAATATGTGGGAGGTTATTACAGACAGCGAGGGTAATATGTGGGAGGTTATTACAGACAGCGAGGGTAATATGTGGGAGGTTATTACAGACAGCGAGGGTAATATGTGGAGGTTATTACAGACAGCGAGGGTAATATGTGGGAGGTTATTACAGACAGCGAGGGTAATATGTGGGAGGTTATTACAGACAGCGAGGGTAATATGTGGGAGGTTATTACAGACAGCGAGGGTAATATGTGGAAGGTTATTACAGACAGCGAGGGGTAATATGTGGAAGGTTATTACAGACAGCGAGGGTAATATGTGGAAGGTTATTACAGACAGCGAGGGTAATATGTGGGAGGTTATTACAGACAGCGAGGGGTAATATGTGGAGGTTATTACAGACAGCGAGGGTAATATGTGGGAGGTTATTACAGACAGCGAGGGTAATATGTCGGAGGTTATTACAGACAGCGAGGGTAATATTGGGTATTACAGACAGCGAGGGTAATAGTGGAGGTTATTACAGACAGCGAGGGTAATATGTGGGAGGTTATTACAGACAGCGAGGGTAATATGTGGGAGGTTATTACAGACAGCGAGGGTAATATGTGGGAGGTTATTAGAACAGGTAATGGAGGTCGAGGGGGTAATATGTGGGAGGTTATTACAGACAGCGAGGGTAATATGTGGGAGGTTATTACAGACAGCGAGGGTAATATGTGGGAGGTTATTACAGACAGCGAGGGTAATATGTGGGAGGTTATTACAGACAGCGAGGGTAATATGTGGGAGGTTATTACAGACAGCGAGGGTAATATGTGGGAGGTTATTACAGACAGCGAGGGTAATATGTGGGAGGTTATTACAGACAGCGAATGTGGAGGTTATTACAGATAGCGGAATGTGGGAGGTTATTACAGAGCAGCGGTAATGTGGGAGGTTATTACAGACAGCGAGGTAATTGTGGGAGGTTATTACAGACAGCGAAGGGAATGTGGGAGGTTATTACAGACAGCAGGTAATGTGGAGGTTATTACAGACAGCGAGGTAATATGTGGAGGTTATTACAGACAGCGGGTAATTTTGGAGGTTTACAGACAGCGGAATGTGAGGTTATTACGACAGAGGTATGTGGGAGGTTATTACAGACAGCGAGGGTAAATGTGGAGGTTATTAAGACAGCGAGGAATGTGGGAGGTTATTACAGACAGCGAGGGTAATATGTGGGAGGTTATTACAGACAGCGGGTAATGTGGGAGGTTATTACAGAAGCGAGGGTAAATGTGGGAGGTTATTACAGACAGCGAGGGTAATATGTGGGAGGTTATTACAGACAGCGAGGGTAATATTGAGTTATACAGACACGCGAGGTATACTGTAGATATTACAGACATGGCGAGTTTAATAGTGGGAGGTTATTACAGACAGCGAGGTAATAGTGGGGGAGTTCATCTGACAGACAGCGGGTAATTATGTGGAAGGTTTTACTATCATCGAGGTTAATTTATGGTGAGGAAGGAATACAGATCAGCAGGTATATTGTGGAGGTATTATTACAGACACGAGGTTTTAATTGTGGAAGTTATTACGAGCAGGAGTCAAATGTGGAAGTTATTACACAACAGCGAGGGTAATATGGAGGTTATTACAGACAGCGAGGGTAATACTGTGAGTTATTAAAAGACAGCGAGGGTATATTGGGAGGGTTATCTACGGACCAACAGAAGGTCATGATTGAGTAGTTATTAAGACAACAGCAGAGGTAATATGTGGGAGGTTATCTAACCAGACAGCAGGTCAATGATTGGTAGTTATTAGGACCAACGAAGCCAGTGATTGGAGGTTAGTATCTAAGGGCCAACGAAGGTCCAATATAGTGAGGTTATCTAACAGACAGCGAGGTAATATGTGGGGATTATTACAGGACCAGCAGAGGTAATATGTGGGAGGGTTATTAAGACAGCGAGGGTAATAGTGGAGGTTATCTACAAGGACAGCGAGGGTATAAGTGAGGTTATTAAGACACGAGGGTATGTGATAGGTTAGACGCGAGGGTAATATGTGGGAGGTTATTACAGACAGCGAGGGTAATATGTGGAAGGTTATTACAGACAGCGAGGGTAATATGTGGGAGTATTAACAGCGAGGTATATGGAGTTATTACAGACAGCGAGGGTAATATGTGGAGGTTATTACAGACAGCGAGGGTAATATGTGGAAGGTTATTACAGACAGCGAGGGTAAATGTGGGAAGTTATTACAGACACGAATGTGGAGGTATTACAGACAGCGAATGTGAGAGGTTATTACAGACAGCGGAATGTGGGAGGTTATTACAGAGAGCGGAATGTGGGAGGTTATTACAGAGAACGGAATGTGGGAGGTTATTGTAGATAGCGGAATGTGGGAGGTTATTACAGAGAGCGGAAGTGGGAGGTTATTACAGAGAGCGGAATGTGGGAGGTTATTACAGAGAGCGGAAGGTGGGAGGTTATTATAGACAGCGGAATGTGGGAGGTTATTACAGACAGCGGAATGTGGAAGGTTATTAGACAGCGGAATGTGGGAGGTTATTACAGACAGCAGAATGTGGGAGGTTATTACAGACAGCGGAATGTGGGAGGTTACTACAGAGAGCGGAATGTGGGAGGTTATTACAGACAGCGAGGGTAATATGTGGGAGGTTATTACAGACAGCTAGGGCAATATGTGGGAGGTTATTACAGACAGCGAGGGTAATATGTGGGAGGTTATTACAGACAGCGAGGGTAATACGACGATCACTGACACCGCCCACGTGAACGCAGAATGTCTCGTTACCATCCGGCATTTTAATCAGTGGGTATCGGGTTCCTTCCCAGGGGACAAAGCGGCTGGGGCGCGAAGTTCATAACTGAACTAAATCTACTCCCGAAATTATGATTGAGAGGAGTTATACCTCTACTCACCCCATATGATTAATGGCGAGGACAGGGAACAACTTTACCATCTACAGTGTATTTATGTTTTCCTTATAATTTTCACAACAAACAGCTTTTAATTCTTGACAACTAATTGGTTGCTGGACTTTGTGCATCGTCTGGAAATCTAAAGTAACTAGATAGCACGACGTTTCGGAAACTGGATCTGCTTCTGTCCTCAGGTGAATAGCTGTGGTTTAACTGGCTTAGGTTGTCCAGTGATTGAGGTTAGCTCTATCTAAGGGACCCAACAGAAGGTCCAGTGATTGACGTTAGCTCTATCTAAGGGACCCAACAGAAGGTCCAATGATTGAAGTCAGCTCTATCTAAGGGACCCAACAGAAGGTCCAATGATTGAAGTCAGCTCTATCTAAGGGACCCAACAGAAGGTCCAGTGATTGACGTTAGCTCTATCTAAGGGACCCAACAGAAGGTCCAATGATTGAAGTTAGCTCTATCTAAGGGACCCAACAGAAGGTCCAGTGATTGAGATTAGCTCTATCTAAGGGACCCAACAGAAGGTCTAATGACTGAGGTTAGCTCTATCTAAGGGACCCAGCAGAAGGTCCAGTGATTGACGTTAGCTCTATCTAAGGGACCCAACAGAAGGTCCAGTGATTAAGATTAGCTCTATCTAAGGGACCCAACAGAAGGTCCAGTGATTGAGGTTAGCTTTAAGGGACCCAACAGAAGGTCCAGTGATTGACGTTAACTCTATCTAAGGGACCCAACAGCAGGTCCAGTGATTGAGATTAGCTCTATCTAAGGAACCCAACAGAAGGTCCAGTGATTGACGTTAGCTCTATCTAAGGGACCCAACAGAAGGTCCAGTGATTGAGGTTAGCTCTGTCTAATGGACCCAACAGAAGGTCCAGTGATTGAGGTTAGCTCTATCTAAGGGACCCAACAGAAGGTCCAGTGATTGAGATTAGCTCTATCTAAGGGACCCAACAGAAGGTCCAGTGATTGACGTTAGCTCTATCTAATGGACCCAACAGAAGGTCCAGTGATTGAGGTTAGCTCTATCTAAGGGACCCAACAGAAGGTCCAGTGATTGACGTTAGCTCTATCTAATGGACCCAACAGAAGGTCCAGTGATTGAGGTTAGCTCTATCTAAGGGACCCAACAGAAGGTCCAGTGATTGAGGTTAGCTCTATCTAAGGGACCCAACAGAAGGTCCAGTGATTGAGGTTAGCTCTATCTAAGGGACCCAACAGAAGGTCCAGTGATTGACGTTAGCTCTATCTAATGGACCCAACAGAAGGTCCAGTGATTGAGGTTAGCTCTATCTAAGGGACCCAACAGAAGGTCCAGTGATTGAGGTTAGCTCTATCTAAGGGACCCAACAGAAGGTCCAGTGATTGAGGTTAGCTCTATCTAAGGGACCCAACAGAAGGTCCAGTGATTGAGGTTAGCTCTATCTAAGGGACCCAACAGAAGGTCCAGTGATTGACGTTAGCTCTATCTAATGGACCCAACAGAAGGTCCAGTGATTGACGTTAGCTCTATCTAATGGACCCAACAGAAGGTCCAGTGATTGAGGTTAGCTCTATCTAAGGGACCCAACAGAAGGTCCAGTGATTGAGGTTAGCTCTATCTAAGGGACCCAACAGAAGGTCCAGTGATTGAGGTTAGCTCTATCTAAGGGACCCAACAGAAGGTCCAGTGATTGAGGTTAGCTCTATCTAAGGGACCCAACAGAAGGTCCAGTGATTGACGTTAGCTCTATCTAATGGACCCAACAGAAGGTCCAGTGATTGAGGTTAGCTCTATCTAAGGGACCCAACAGAAGGTCCAGTGATTGAGGTTAGCTCTATCTAAGGGACCCAACAGAAGGTCCAGTGATTGAGGTTAGCTCTATCTAAGGGACCCAACAGAGGTGTTCCCCACTCCGTTCAACTCAGGACGGAAGCAGATCCAGTTTCCGAAACGTCGTGTTATCAAGTTAGTTTAGATCTCCGTACGATTCACAAAGTCCACAAACCAATTAGCTCTCAATGTTACGTACCGTTGTTAGAACCATTTGCAATTTAGCATTTAATTCCCTATACAACATTGGCGGGTTGGTCTTTGTAACGTAGAAGAGTTGTGTTTACTTAGAGGTATAAAGTTAATTTGTATATGTTATTCGGATGGCTTCCACGTTTGACGGTCTAATGCCACGGGGTGGTCATTAGAGTGAAGACTAAGGAGCTGTTGTTAATTTGTTAACTTCAGTCACCTCCGTCAGAACTTTCTTTGTCCTTTGCTGGCAACTTAGAAATGTGGCTTTGTTTGAGGGCGCAAAAAGTGGCGCTGCACGGCTCGTTTGGGAGACCAAAGTGCTGGGCCAACTTCTTTAGCAGCGCTCTGAAGAAAAGTTCTGAACCGCTCTGTGAAATTCGGATGAGTTTAACAAAAAGTTCGAAGTGTGCATTTGGAAGGGAAACTCCACCTTTTCCCCACCCCCCACACCCCTTCACTATAAGCTGTCTGCTGCGTCAGCCAGTTCCTTGATACGTACCAAATGTATCTTTTAAATACGGACTATAATTATACTAATATATCATATTACGCCATATCAGTTAAGTTAATCATGTCTGATAGTGCGAACACATTTATCGTCTAACTTTACAAACCACAGTGGTATCCATACATACCATCTGATTGACTATCGAAATATCTGAGAGAAAGATGAGAAAGATGAGAAAGAAATAAAAAGCAAACAAAGAAACATGGAAAGGAGGCAACAAAAGAGAGAATATAACAAGACAGGCAATGTAAGTATAAACGTAAAAATAAGGCGTGTTCGCGTAACCATTGTTGCCGTGAAAAAGCAGTAAGTATTACATATTCTGAGTGTGTGTCTGTAGCCTTAGTTATCCAGCATGCAAAGCGCATGCGCAATATTGTCATCTGTGGCCTGTCTGGCTGTACCATATTTTTCCACATTATCTCATAAACGGCACGATTTTCGGAAAAATGTTATTGAACATAAAATGTGTGTTTTGATTTTCTGTACAACTTTTGTCTGAAATATTTCTCATTCTAAGACGACATCAGCGAGATATTATCATAAATGTACATTGGTCTTCGTGTAAAGTACCGTTATTGTTGTCAGATTTTAATGAAACTTGAATTTTCTCGACATATTTTCAAAAAAATATTCAAATGTGAAATTTAATAAAAATCCGTCCTGTGGGAGCCGAGTTGTTCCATGGGGATAGACAGACAGATAGACAGACAGACATGACTAAACTAATGTTCGGTTATCGCAATTTTACGAAAGCGCCTAAAAATGAAGAAAAAAAGTGAAACAGGACAAAATAAATGAGACATAAAGAGATAAAAAGAAAGAACAGATGGAAGAAAGAACAGACGCCTACTTACCGACAGAACACAACACACGCCAAGCAGACGACAAAAGCAACACACCGTCTAAAATGTGGACACAAAAAGCCACAGACTGCAAAATAAATCGGTTTATCCCCGACCTCGCATTGCATCACAGACGGTTGACTGTCTACAGACGTTTCGTCAGCAAAAACAATAAACGGAATGGGGCACAGTACCCGATATTTTAAAATTCAATGCAATTATATTAACGACTGACACAAAAATAAAAAAATGGGGGGCCACATAATGAGGGGCTCCATTTAAAAGTTGCATTTACATCCCCAGACTCTTACAAAAAAACACACCTCTAAGCAGTTTCTCTACTTGATAAAGTTTAATGGTACAAAAAAAGCCTCATAAATGGGAAGAGGCGAAGTTCTTAAAAGTAAATTAATTGGGCGACAAGGAGTCATTCCAAAGTGTTGTTGAATTTGTTTCCATGTCCTGAGAGTAATCCCGCACAAACAGCTACATAACTCAACACACAATCTTGCTACAGTTTAGATCGTGTAGAATTAAGGGCTGCCCTTACATGCCAAGCAAGCAGAGGGGAGGCAGACGATGGCGCTATATATAGTCGACCTCGGCGCTAGAAGGGGTGAGTGTTCAGCGCCACGCCCCGGCCGCTTTATTCCCTACAAAGAGACACGGTACCCACTGCAGAGAAGGCCATACCCTGGTACACGGACATTAACGTCATCATACCCTGGTACACGGACATTAACGTCAACATACCCTGGTACACGGACATAAACGTCACCATACCCTGGTACAACGGACATTAACGTCACCATACCCTGGTACACGGACATTAACGTCACCATACCCTGTAGAATTAAGCATGCCCTGTACATGCCAAGCAACAATGGTAGCACGATGCGCTATATATAAGTCACCATACGGCGACTAACGAATGCGGTAGACGGTTCAACGCACAGCCCGGTACACGACATTATCGTCCCTACAACGGTACACGGACATTAACGTCACCATACCTGGTACACGGACATTAACGTCACCATACCCTGGTACACGGACATTAACGTCACCATACCCTGGTACACGGACATTAACGTCACCATACTCTGGTACACGGACATTAACGTCACCATACTCTGTACACGGACATTAACGTCACCATACTCTGGTACACGGACATTAACGTCACCATACTCTGGTACACGGACATTAACGTCACCATACCTGGTACACGGACATTAACGTCACCATACTCTGGTACACGGACATTAACGTCACCATACCCTGGTACACGGACATTAACGTCACCATACTCTGGTACACGGACATTAACGTCACCATACCCTGTACACGGACATTAACGTCACCATACTCTGGTACACGGACATTAATCGTCACCATACCTGGTACACGGACATTAACGTCACCATACCCTGGTACACGGACATAACGTCACCATACCTGGTACAACGGACATTAACGTCACCATACCCTGGTACACGGACATTAACGTCACCATACTCTGGTACACGGACATTAACGTCACCATACCCTGGTACACGGACATTAACGTCACCATACTCTGGTACACGGACATTAACGTCACCATACCCTGGTACACGGACATTAACGTCACCATACCCTGGTACACGGACATAACGTCACCATACCCTGGTACACGGACATTAACGTCACCATACCCTGGTACACGGACATTAACGTCACCATACCCTGGTACACGGACATTAACGTCACCATACCCCTGGTACACGGACATTAACGTCACCATACTCTGGTACACGGACATTAACGTCACCATACTCTGGTACACGGACATTAACGTCACCATACCTGGTACACGGACATTAACGTCACCATACCCTGGTACACGGACATTAACGTCACCATACCCGGTACACGGACATTAACGTCACCATACTCTGGTACACGGACATTAACGTCACCATACCTGGTACACGGACATTAACGTCACCATACCCTGGTACACGGACATTAACGTCACCATACTCTGGTACACGGACATTAACGTCACCATACCCTGGTACACGGACATTAACGTCACCATACTCTGGTACACGGACATTAACGTCACCATACCTGGTACACGGACATTAACGTCACCATACTCTGGTACACGGACATTAACGTCACCATACCCTGGTACACGGACATTAACGTCACCATACCTGGTACACGGACATTAACGTCACCATACCTGGTACACGGACATAACGTCCCATACTCGTACACGGACATTAACGTCACCATACTCTGGTACACGGACATTAACGTACACCATACTCTGTACACGGACATTAACGTCACCATACTCTGGTACACGACATTAAATCTGAATTGATTTTACAGTAAATAAATGATACGAAACTATTAATTTAATATGTAAGTCTAAAATAAGGGCACTGTGTAAGTTGACCAAGACAAAGGGAAGCGAGACATATATATATTTATATATATATATATGCATTGCAAAGTTTCTATACAACGCCAGTTATTAGGTAATCTCTTTTGGTTGGGGCACGTGTAGCTTATACATAATAAAACAGAGAACCGAAAAAAAAATCCTTTTACAGCTGATTTGCATATATCCGTGGAAGACTAATTCAATAACACTGCACTACTGCCTACAGATTACTTGCTTCCCCTCTGTACGGTTATGTTTTTGTTTCTATCCATATTCTTGTTATAATTTCTGTTTGTATTTGCCTATTAATTTATCTCTCAATCCACTTGTTTCATCCTCTTCTTTCTTGTACCTAGAGCGTGTTATTTAATCACGCATTCGAATTTACATTGTGGACAAGATTACATTATATTCCGTTAGCGAGGTGAGTGCATGTTAATTAGCTATAGGAGCATAGCGATTTTTGTTCTGCCGCGCATGCGCACCGAACACTTTTATCACCTGTTTAAGAAAATGATAGGGATTTTGACAGTGGTAGACATACAATGTGACAACCTGAAGTCTGGTAGGTGGGTACCAACGTTTTCGAGTAACGTAACATCTCCATCTTCAGGGTAGTTACATTCAAGAGACCAGTAGTTTTGAAGAATTTAAATTTTAACCAATTTTATGTTTCACTTCCACGTCATTATATTAGAATTTAAATTCTGTTGTCGCAGTTTGAATCCTAACAATTACCAAATATCTCAATTTTCCACTTTCACTGTTTAGTGTTCATATAAATCCTGAAATTTAATTCCAAATAATACTAATCACATGATACAGCACCATTTAATTATTACATATGCAAAAGGTTTAGGCTTTCTCTTCATACAGTTATGCTCGTCGGTAAGTTACAAATAGGCCGTGCCATGGCTCAGACGGTTAGTCGCCGGCCTCTCATCGCGGAAGCCCGAGTTCGATCCCGGGTCAGTCCATGTGGGATTTGTGATAGACAAAGTGGCACTCGGTAAAGGTAAAGTTCTCCCTATAACAGACCATGAAGGCCCAGAGGGGGAGTAGAGGTATAACTCTACTCTTTCTTTAACCTCGCTGTTAGGTGGGGGTGGGTGGTTAACGCCAAGCCACGGCCGCTTTACCCCCGGGAATGACCCGGTACCCATTGTATAGGAGGCTGGGTAGGCCCCACGGTCGGTTTGGACGGATGCTGAAAATCTCGCCCCCACCGGGATTCGATCCCCGGACCGTCCAGCTAGTAGCGAGTCGCTATATCGACTGAGCTATCGCGGCCCACAAAGTGGCACTGTGACAGGTTTTTCCCCCAGTACTTCGGTTTTCCCCTGTCAATTTCATTCCACCGGTGCTCCATTTAAACGGAAAAGCAGAAAAAACTTCATCATCTTCATTACAGGGTTGCACAGTAAGACTTAAGGCTGCGGTGTGTCCGTAGCATCTGCTGCGGGGCCCTTCACCACAAAAAAGTTACAAGTATAAGCAAAAGATGGCGGCAATAAAAATGATTCAGATGTTGTGGAATTTTCATCTTTGCCAACAGACACTAGTATCGTCATTAAACATTTTCAACGAACCTTGCTTACAGCAAAATCATGTGGAGAGCATAAAAATGATACAATATTAACTTTTTCGACGTTTCGTCACTCACTCTAAGCAGTCTGTTGGTAGCTGTCTTAAAGCTGATCACAACAAATCCCTTTCAATCCATCATCCAAAATCATTCCAAATTCTACTACATATGAACTACGCAATTGAACTAGCATCGCCAAATAAACAAAGAATGGAGTACTCCGAAAACCGCATTTACAAATGCGACATAAATCCGAAAATCAAAGCACAAATTTGATTATCCTGTGTCCCGGCACAGACCTGAAAACGAAAATCAAACGTGTTACAAAATACACACCTTTTCTCCTACCAATATGTACGGTAGCCACGGTTCTAAAGCGATGTGCAAGTGGCGCGGGAGTTTTTGGGTGTTATCTGAATGCTCATGTACAGTATTTATCTCTAATTACGTGCGTAAACTAGAATTTCTTAAGTCGCCGTTATTTCCTGACTAATTGTTCGCTATTATATATTGTAACAGTGAAATGGCGAGTTACTGCATTGAGTGCTTTGGTTGTGTGCAGTAACTAACTAACTAACTAACTTTGGTTGTGTGCAGTAACTAAACAACTAACTAACTAACTAACTAACTTTGGTTGTGTGCAGTAACTAAACAACTAACTAACTAACTAACTAACTTTGGTTGTGTTCAGTAACTAAACAACTAACTAACTAATAACTAACTAACTTTGGTTGTGTGCAGTAACTAAACAACTAACTAACTAACTAACTAACTTTGGTTGTGTGCAGTAACTAAACAACTAACTAACTAACTAACTAACTAACTAACTTTGGTTGTGTGCAGTAACTAAACAACTAACTAACTAACTAACTAACTTTGGTTGTGTGCAGTAACTAAACAACTAACTAACTAACTAGCTAACTAACTAACTAACTAACTTGGTTGTGTGCAGTAACTAAACAACTAACTAACTAACTTTGGTTGTGTGCAGTAACTAAACAACTAACTAACTAACTAACTAACTAACTAACTTTGGTTTGTGTGCAGTAACTAAACAACTAACTAACTAACTAACTAACTTTGGTTGTGTTCAGTAACTAAACAACTAACTAACTAACTAACTAACTAACTTTGGTTGTGTGCAGTAACTAAACAACTAACTAACTAACTAACTAACTTTGGTTGTGTGCAGTAACTAAACAACTAACTAACTAACTAACTAACTAACTAACTTTGGTTGTGTGCAGTAACTAAACAACTAACTAACTAACTAACTAACTTTGGTTGTGTGCAGTAACTAAACAACTAACTAACTAACTAACTTTGGTTGTGTTCAGTAACTAAACAACTAACTAACTAACTAACTAACTAACTTTGGTTGTGTGCAGTAACTAAACAACTAACTAACTAACTAACTAACTTTGGTTGTGTGCAGTAACTAAACAACTAACTAACTAACTAACTAACTTTGGTTGTGTGCAGTAACTAAACAACTAACTAACTAACTAACTTTGGTTGTGTGCAGTAACTAAACAACTAACTAACTAACTAGCTAACTAACTAACTAACTAACTTTGGTTGTGTGCAGTAACTAAACAACTAACTAACTAACTAACTTTGGTTGTGTTCAGTAACTAAACAACTAACTAACTAACTAACTTTGGTTGTGTGCAGTAACTAAACAACTAACTAACTAACTAGCTAACTAACTGACTAACTAACTAACTTGGTTGTGTGCAGTAACTAACAAACTAACTAACTAACTAACTTTGGTTGCGTTCAGTAACTAAACAACTAACTAACTAAATAACTAACTTTGGTTGTGTGCAGTAACTAAACAACTAACTAACTAACTAGCTAACTAACTAACTAACTTTGGTTGTGTTCAGTAACTAAACAACTAACTAACTAACTAACTAACTTTGGTTGTGTGCAGTAACTAAACAACTAACTAACTAACTAACTAACTTTGGTTGTGTGCAGTAACTAAACAACTAACTAACTAACTAGCTAACTAACTAACTAACTTTGGTTGTGTGCAGTAACTCAACAACTAACTAACTAACTAACTAACTTTGGTTGTGTGAGGTAACTAAACAACTAACTAACTAACTAGCTAACTAACTAACTAACTAACTAACTAACTTTGGTTGTGTGCAGTAACTAACAAACTAACTAACTAACTAACTAACTTTGGTTGTGTTCAGTAACTAAACAACTAACTAACTAACTAACTAGCTAACTAACTAACTAACTAACTTTGGTTGTGTTCAGTAACTAAACAACTAACTAACTAACTCCACTGAGCACAGTCCTTCTTTATAAGCTAACAGTTGTTCAGCAAGTCAGAACATTCCCCTGCTTCTTATGCAAACCGAAGCAACAGAGTGTCATCTGTCCCTATCCTGAGCCAGATTAATCCAGTCAAACACCTCTCATCCTATTTCTTTAATACCAATTTTAATATTGTTTTCCCATCTACGCCCATGTCTTCCAAGTGGTCTCTTGTCTTTGTATTAACTACCTCCATACAGCACAGTCCTTCTTGAGAAGCTAACAGTTCCTCAGCTAGTCAAGAAATTCCCGCGTTTTGTGGAACCCGAAGGTTCATTACCGCATTCACAACAGCCCGCCTGTCCCTATCCTGAGCCATATCAATCCAGTCCATGCCCCCCCATCCCACTTCTTGAAGATCCATTTTAATATTATCCTCCCATCTACGCCTCGGTCTTCCAAGTGGTCTCCTTCCCTCAGGTCTCCCCACAAAAATCCTGTATGCACCTCTACCCTCACCCATACGTGCTACATACCCCGCCCATCTCATTCTTCTTGATTTGATCACCCGAATAATATTTGGTGATCAGTACAGATCATTAAGTTCCTCGTTATGTAGTCTTCTCCACTCCCCCGTTAACCCGTCCCTCTTATACCCAAATATCCCCTCAGCACCCTATTCTCGAACACCCTCAGCAAATGTATTGTCTTTGTATTTCCCCACAAAAATTCCGTATCCGTTATTTCTCCCCCCAACCCCCCATAGCACCAACAGTGACCCCCAGCAACACTCCGTGACAGTACAAATTCAATGTCATTCCAGTGTCAGGTATTCAATTCACGCTACACATTTAAAAGCACAAATATTTCCAAACCTCACTGCCCTTTAAACACAGCCTTACAACTAACCTTCTTCCGCAGTCGCTTGAAGTCCTATTTTAGTGTTTTATGTTCGGTTGGAATCCATTATCTGAAGCCATGTTTTAATACGCATACAGAGCCATCTAGAGGGCGGATTGATAAAGAGCAACGATGGAGGTAGCGAACTGCAGGAAGTCCCTCACCCCCTAGACGGGCAGTTATTGGCTATTAAAGGCGCTCGGCAGAAGTCTATTACAGACACACACCCACTCCAACCGGGAGGTTCGCAAGTCTTAAACGATACCGTTTTTCGCTGTCTTAACTAAGAGACAACGGTTGAACAACTAACTACACACGGAGAATCGTGAGGCAGGTAGCGAGACTAGCTCGCAGGACACTTCCACACAGCACCACTGCTTACTGCATACTGTGACAATACCGTACTATACAGCTGTCAGGTACTTTTAACGAAATATGTTTTAACAAGCGAAGAGATTTACAAAGACTAACCTTCAACAAATACTGTGCTGTGCTCCGAATTCAATAGCAAACAATTGCGTGGTCAAACTAAACCGAACGTCACGTTGCGGTTAGTTAATATTTAGATTTAATAACACTGTCACTAGCTCAGACTGTTAGTAACCTGTTACTAGCTCAGACTGTATAGTGACATCTCGTAGCTCAGACTATATAGTACAGTCTCAGTAGCTCAGACTGTATAGTGACGCTGTCGTAGCTCACTGTATAATGACACTGTCAGTAGCTCAGACTGTATAATGACGCTGTCAGCTCAGACTGTAGTAACGCTGAGTGCTCAGACTGTATAGTGACGCTGTCAGTAGCTCATACTGTTATGACACTGTTAGTAGATCAGAATGTATAGTGACGCTGTCAGTAGCTCAGACTGTATAGTGACACTGTCAGTAGCTCAGACTGTATAGTGTCACTCTCAGTAGCCAGCTTAACAGTGACACTGTCAGTAGCTCAGACTGTATAGTGACAGTCTCAGTAGCTCAGACTGTATAGTGACGCTGTCAGTAGCTCACTGTATAATGACACTGTCAGTAGCTCAGACTGTATAATGACGCTGTCAGCTCAGACTGTATAGTAACGCTGAGTAGCTCAGACTGTATAGTGACGCTGTCAGTAGCTCATACTGTATAGTGACACTGTTAGTAGATCAGAATGTATAGTGACGCTGTCAGTAGCTCAGACTGTATAGTGACACTGTCAGTAGCTCAGACTGTATAGTGTCACTCTCAGTAGCCCAGGCTTAACAGTGACACTGTCAGTAGCTCAGACTGTATAGTGACACTCTCAGTAGCTCAGACTGTATAGTGACACTTCAGTAGCTAAGACTATATAGTGACAGTCATTAGCTCAGACTGTATAGTCACACTGTCACTAGCTCAGACTGTATAGTGACAGTCAGTAGCTCAGACTATATAGTGACACTGTCAGTAGCTCAGACTGTTTAGTGACGCTGTCAGTAGCTCACTGTATAATGACACTGTCAGTAGCTCAGACTGTACAATGACGCTGTCAGCTCAGACTGTATAGTAACGCTGAGTAGCTCAGACTTTATAGTGACGCTGTCAGTAGCTCATACTGTATAGTGACACTGTTAGTAGATCAGACTGTACAGTGACACTGTCAGTAGCTCAGACTGTATAGTGACACTCTCAGTAGCCCAGGCTGTACAGTGACACTGTCAGTAGCTCAGACTGTAATGTGACACTCTCAGTAGCTCAGACTATATAGTGACACTGTCAGTAACTCAGACTGTATAGTGACGCTGTCAGTAGCTCACTGTATAATGACACTGTCAGTAGCTCAGACTGTATAATTACGCTGTCAGCTCAGACTGTATAGTAACGCTGAGTAGCTCAGACTGTATAGTGACGCTGTCAGTAGCTCATACTGTATAGTGACACTGTTAGTAGATCAGACTGTATAGTGACACTGTCAGTAGCTCAGACTGTATAGTGACACTGTCATTAGCTCAGACTATATAGTAACACTGTCACTAGCTCAGACTGTATTATGACAGTCAGTAGCTCAGACTGTATAGCGAAACTGTCATTAGCTCAGACTGCATAGTGACACTCTCAGTAGCCCAGGCTGTACAGTGACAGTCAGTAGTTAAGACTGTATAGTGACACTCTCAGTAGCTCAGACTGTATAGTGACACTCTCAGTAGCTCAGATTATATAGTGACACTGTCAGTAGCTGACTGTATAGTGACGCTGTCAGTAGCTCACTGTATAATGACACTGTCAGTAGCTCAGACTGTATAATGACGCTGTCAGCTCAGACTGTATAGTAACGATGAGTAGCTCAGACTGTATACTGATGCTGTCAGTAGCTCATACTGTATAAGTGACACTGTTAGTAGACTCAGACTGTATATGACACTGTCAGTAGCTCAGACTGTATAGTGACACTGTCATAGCTCAGACTGTATAGTAACACTGTCAGTAGCTCAGACTGTATAGTGACAGTCAGTAGCTCAGACTGTATAGGAACTGTCATAGCTCAGACTGTATAGTGACACTGTCAGTAGCTCAGCTGTAAGTGAATGTCAGTATAAGACTAAGTGACACTTCAGTAGCTCAGATTATAGTGACACTTCAGTAGCTCAGACTAATATAGTGACACTGTCAGTAGCTCAGACTGTATAGTGACGCTGTCAGTAGCTCAACTGTATAATGACACTGTCAGTAGCTCAGACTGTATAATGACACTGTCAGCTCAGCTAGTAAGTGGAAGTGGAATGTCGCTTAGACTGACAACTATACTGAGCTGATCATTAAATATCATACCTGTCATAGTGACACTGTTAGTAGCTCAGACTATAGTAATGTCAGTAGTTCAGACTTTTAGTGACATGTCAGTAGCTCAGACTGTATAGTGACATGTCAGTAGCTCAGACTTATAGAGACACTGTCACTAGCTCGACTGTATAGAGACACTGTCACTAGCTCAGACTGTATAGTGACACTCGTCAGTAACTCACGCTATGTAGCGTGGAATGGTGGAATGATTCGTCCTTCAAAAATGAAAATTAACCTGAGTTATATTTAAATATTCAGCCCGTACCGCGCAGTAAACACACTCCGTCTCAGTTATACAAACCAGTCAGTTAATGTTGTACAGTGAAATAATCGCTGTTTGTTCTGAGATCCACACAAAAACATAAATACAGTCCGTACCGCGCAGTAAACACACTCCGTCTCAGTTATACAAACCAGTCAGTTAATGTTGTACAGTGAAATAATCGCTGTTTGTTCTGAGATCCACACAAAACACATAAATACAGTCCGTACCGCGCAGTAAACACACTCAGTCTCAGTTATACAAACCAGTCAGTTAATGTTGTACAGTGAAATAATCGCTGTTTGTTCTGAGATCCACACAAAACACATAAATACAGTCCGTACCGCGCAGTAAACACACTCCGTCTCAGTTATACAAACCAGTCAGTTAATGTTGTACAGTGAAATAATCGCTGTTTGTTCTGAGATCCACACAAAACACATAAATACAGTCCGTACCGCGCAGTAAACACACTCGTCTCAGTTATACAAACCAGTCAGTTAATGTTGTACAGTGAAATAATCGCTGTTTGTTCTGAGATCCACACAAAACACATAAATACAGTCCGTACCGCGCAGTAAACACACTCAGTCTCAGTTATACAAACCAGTCAGTTAATGTTGTACAGTGAAATAATCGCTGTTTGTTCTGAGATCCACACAAAACACATAAATACAGTCCGTACCGCGCAGTAAACACACTCCGTCTCAGTTATACAAACCAGTCAGTTAATGTTGTACAGTGAAATAATCGCTGTTTGTTCTGAGATCCACACAAAACACATAAATACAGTCCGTACCGCGCAGTAAACACACTCCGTCTCAGTTATACAAACCAGTCAGTTAATGCTGTACAGTGAAATAATCGCTGTTTGTTCTGAGATCCACATAAAACACATAAATACAGTCCGTACCGCGCAGTAAACACACTCCGTCTCAGTTATACAAACCAGTCAGTTAATGCTGTACAGTGAAATAATCGCTGTTTGTTCTGAGATCCACACAAAACACATAAATACAGTCCGTACCGCGCAGTAAACACACTCTGTCTCAGTTATACAAACCAGTCAGTTAATGTTGTACAGTGAAATAATCGCTGTTTGTTCTCAGATCCACACAAAACACATAAATACACTGTGTGGGCAGAACGTAGAATTTGTGAATGTTAAACATGGTGGTACATATAGTTACCACTGGGCTTGAAAACCTTTACTGAATAATGAAATGGAAAACATTTAGAACGAAGCAGTCGTAGTCTAGTTTTGGACACCAGCAAGTGATCTGCCAGCAGCAACTAAGGAAAATCACGAAGAACCTCAGGGCTGCCGACGAACCAGCCGTATTTCCAACAACCATCACTGTTATTAGTTCCACGCTGTTCTGCTATAAACCACCAACAACCCTAATTGTTACAAGTCAGAAACCGCAGCACAGAGCATTATCTGTTCTGTCCGGGGGATTTCACATTGTCATTCAGATAGCATAAGAGGTGTCTGTCTTGACAATGAAACAGAAGGACAACTTCCGTTAATATACCGCCATAAACATAAGCTAGTGTCTTTCGTCGGTAAGACAAAGTTTCTGTGTTTTCACGAGTTTTTACAAGGTACTAAAACAGCGTGGAAGCCTTGCTATATAAAGACAGGGGCAAACGACCGATGTACGATACAACGTGATTACAGGAAGAGCAGAGATTGAGGAAGCTAGCAATATAAACAGGATTCTGCATTTTAGTGTTCCGAAGGATCAGACGTGAACGATTTGTTTATTTCTTCCTTCAATTCATTCTAAATAGAAAAACAAACTCTACGTTGTCTGCAACAAAAGAAGGTTATCAGAGACAAAACAAAGAAACAACTAGAGACAGAAATAACAGCAAACAAAACACCAGCAACTTAGACCCATTATTATACGTGGCCATTTGGGTTACAGTGCCATCTTTTATGGTAACTGGGTACCACATGCAGGTGGAACCTGGTGCCTACATCACAACGGAAGTGAAGATTAAGACAGTATGTTCCTCTGAATGTCGACAGCTTCACACCAATCTACACGGCGTCACATTTAAGAAGGCTTCTAAAATTGACACACGATGATATAGGCCAATACTAGAACTCAATTGTCAAACATCATTCATTATAATATTAAAGTGACACAAGTTTCTTGCACAAAGCACAAATCCACAAACGCAGCTGGTTGGTGTAGGCACAAACTAATTTCTAAGTCACCCGTTATTGTAGCTTAATGGCGGACAATGCAGTGTTCGCCTTATAGCATCGACAACTTCTCCGACAGCTGTGTAATGCGCTTCGTCTAAGGGTAATAGCCAAGGCGCAGTTTTCTGCTCTCATCGCTACCCTCAGTTCGCGTTACACAATGTCACCGTCGTCTGTTCTGTCAATTCCCTCGCAGTTTGACCCCGCATATCGTCCTACCGAGGTGAGCGAAAACGGCACACTGTGAATAAACTTCGGACCGGACGACCATGAAACTGGAGATCGATTCCGGGTTGAGGTAAACGATAATTCTGTAGCCTATCCCACAGGCATCGCAGTGAACTGGGAACCGCTGAGCTAAACTTAATGTCGAGGTTCAGAATACATGAAGCTATACCTCCACTCGGCAATATAGCTTCATGGCGTGGCACTTAATTAAGTACAGGCGACTTAACCTACGGAGCAATATAGCTAACTGGAGAACAAAGACAGAAGGTGAGACTGAGTCTATTGGTACTGCAGCCTGCTGTACCAGCTGTAGTAGTGTGGTGAGACTGAGTCTGTTGGTACTGCAGCCTGCTGTACCAGCTGTAGCTGTGTGGTGAGACTGAGTCTGTTGGTACTGCAGCCTGCTGTACCAGCTGTAGTAGTGTGGTGAGACTGAGTCTGTTGGTACTGCAGCCTACTGTACAGCTGTAGCTGTGTGGTGAGACTGAGTCTGTTGGTACTGCAGCCTGCTGTACAGCTGTAGCAGTGTGGTGAGACTGAGTCTGTTGGTACTGCAGCCTACTGTACCAGCTGTAGCAGTGTGGTGAGACTGAGTCTGTTGGTACTGCAGCCTACTGTACCAGCTGTAGCAGTGTGGTGAGACTGAGTCTATTGGTACTGCAGCCTACTGTACCAGCTGTAGCAGTGTGGTGAGACTGAGTCTGTTGGTACTGCAGCCTACTGTACCAGCTGTAGCAGTGTGGTGAGACTGAGTCTATTGGTACTGCAGCCTGCTGTACCAGCTGTAGCAGTGTGGTGAGACTGAGTCTGTTGGTACTGCAGCCTGCTGTACCAGCTGTAGCAGTGTGGTGAGACTGAGTCTGTTGGTACTGCAGCCTGCTGTACCAGCTGTAGCAGTGTGGTGAGACTGAGTCTGTTGGTACTGCAGCCTACTGTACCAGCTGTAGCAGTGTGGTGAGACTGAGTCTGTTGGTACTGCAGCCTGCTGTACCAGCTGTAGCAGTGTGGTGAGACTGAGTCTGTTGGTACTGCAGCCTACTGTACCAGCTGTAGCAGTGTGGTGAGACTGAGTCTGTTGGTACTGCAGCCTACTGTACCAGCTGTAGCAGTGTGGTGAGACTGAGTCTGTTGGTACTGCAGCCTACTGTACCAGCTGTAGCAGTGTGGTGAGACTGAGTCTGTTGGTACTGCAGCCTACTGTACCAGCTGTAGCAGTGTGGTGAGACTGAGTCTGTTGGTACTGCAGCCTGCTGTACCAGCTGTAGCAGTGTGGTGAGACTGAGTCTGTTGGTACTGCAGCCTGCTGTACCAGCTGTAACAGTGTGGTGAGACTGAGTCTGTTGGTACTGCAGCCTGCTGTACCAGCTGTAGCAGTGTGGTGAGACTGAGTCTGTTGGTACTGCAGCCTGCTGTACCAGCTGTAGCAGTGTGGTGAGACTGAGTCTGTTGGTACTGCAGCCTGCTGTACCAGCTGTAGCAGTGTGGTGAGACTGAGTCTGTTGGTACTGCAGCCTACTGTACAGCTGTAGCAGTGTGGTGAGACTGAGTCTGTTGGTACTGCAGCCTGCTGTACCAGCTGTAGCAGTGTGGTGAGACTGAGTGTGTTGGTACTGCAGCCTGCTGTACCAGCTGTAGCAGTGTGGTGAGACTGAGTCCGTTGGTACTGCAGCCTGCTGTACAGCTGTAGCAGTGTGGTGAGACTGAGTCCGTTGGTACTGCAGCCTGCTGTACCAGCTGTAGCAGTGTGGTGAGACTGAGTCTTGGTACTGCAGCCTGCTGTACCAGCTGTAGCAGTGTGGTGAGACTGAGTCCGTTGGTACTGCAGCCTGCTGTACCAGCTGTAGCAGTGTGGTGAGACTGAGTCTTGGTAC
The DNA here is from genome assembly GCA_021186555.1 of Reticulitermes speratus. Classification (NCBI taxonomy): domain Eukaryota; kingdom Metazoa; phylum Arthropoda; class Insecta; order Blattodea; family Rhinotermitidae; genus Reticulitermes; species Reticulitermes speratus. The sequence goes on along the minus strand of JAJKFL010000011.1, from coordinate 38,823,218 downwards.
TGCAGCCTGCTGTACCAGCTGTAGCAGTGTGGTGAGACTGAGTCCGTTGGTACTGCAGCCTGCTGTACCAGCTGTAGCAGTGTGTGAGACTGAGTCTGTGGTACTGCAGCCTGCTGTACCAGCTGTAGCAGTGTGGTGACACTGAGTCTGTTGGTACTGCAGCATGCTGTACCAGCTGTAGCAGTGTGGTGAGACTGAGTATGTTGGTACTACAGCCTATTGTACCAGCTGTAGCAGTGTGGTAGAGACTGAGTCTGTTGGTACTGCAGCCTAGCTGTACCAGCTGTAGCAGTGTGGTGAGACTGAGTCTGTTGGTACTGCAGCCTACTGTACCAGCTGTAGCAGTGTGGTGAGACTGAGTTGTTGGTACTACAGCCTACTGTACCAGCTGTAGCAGTGTGGTGAGACTGAGTCTGTAGGTACTGCAGCCTGCTGTACCAGCTGTAGCAGTGTGGTGAGACTGAGTCTGTGGTACTGCAGCCTGCTGTACCAGCTGTAGCAGTGTGGTGAGACTGAGTCTGTTGGTACTGCAGCCTGCTGTACCAGCTGTAGCAGTGTGGTGAGACTGAGTACTGTGGTACTAGCAGCCTGCTGTACCAGCTGTAGCAGTGTGGTGAGACTGAGTCTGTTGGTACTGCAGCCTGCTGTACCAGCTGTAGCAGTGTGGTGAGACTGAGTCTGTTGGTACTGCAGCCTGCTGTACCAGCTGTAGCAGTGTGGTGAGACTGAGTCTGTGGTACTGCAGCCTGCTGTACCAGCTGTAGCAGTGTGGTGAGACTGAGTCCGTTGGTACTGCAGCCTGCTGTACCAGCTGTAGCAGTGTGGTGAGACTGAGTCTGTTGGTACTGCAGCCTGCTGTACCAGCTGTAGCAGTGTGGTGAGACTGAGTCGTTGGTACTGCAGCCTGCTGTACCAGCTGTAGCAGTGTGGTGAGACTGAGTCGTTGGTACTGCAGCCTGCTGTACCAGCTGTAGCAGTGTGGTGAGACTGAGTTGTTGGTACTGCAGCCTGCTGTACCAGCTGTAGCAGTGTGGTGAGACTGAGTCTGTTGGTACTGCAGCCTGCTGTACCAGCTGTAGCAGTGTGGTGAGACTGAGTCCGTTGGTACTGCAGCCTGCTGTACCAGCTGTAGCAGTGTGGTGAACTGAGTCTGTTGGTACTGCAGCTCTGTACCAGCTGTAGCAGTGTGGTGAGACTGAGTCTGTTGGTACTGCAGCCTGCTGTACCAGCTGTAGCAGTGTGGTGAGACTGAGTCTGTTAGGTACTGCAGCCTGCTGTACCAGCTGTAGCAGTGTGGTGAGACTGACTGACGCAGCCTGCTGTACCAGCTGTAGCAGTGTGGTACTGAGTCTGTTGTACTGCACCTCTGTACCAGCTGTAGCAGTGTGGTGAGACGAGTCGTTGGTACTGCAGCCTGCTGTAACCAGCTGTAGCAGTGTGTGAGACGAGCTGTACGCAGCCTCTGTACGCTGAGCAGTTGTGTGAACTGAGTCGTTGGTACTGCAGCCTGCTGTACCAGCTGTAGCAGTGTGGTGAGACTGAGTCTGTTGTACTGCAGCCCTACATTGTAGAGTGGTGAGACGATCGTTGGTACTGCAGCCTGCTGTACCAGCTTGTATGCAGTGTGGTGAACTGAGTCCTGTTGGTACTAGCAGCCTGCTGTACCAGCTTAGCAGTGTGGTGAGACTGATCTGTGTACTGCAGCCTGCTGTACAGCTGTAGCGTGTGGTGACACTGAGTCGTTGGTACTGCAGCCTGCTGTACCAGCTGTAGCAGTGTGTGAGACAGTGTACTGCACCATGTCCGTGTAGCAGTGTGGTGAACGAGTCCTTTACTGCAGCTGCTGTACAGCTGAGCAGTGTGGAACTGATTTGTACTGCAGCTGCTGTCCACTACAGGGGGACAGATTGGACTCAGCCTGCTGTAACAGCTGTACGGACTTATACTCAGTTCAACAGTGGTAGATAGTCTTGTACTGCAGCCTGCTGTACAGCTGTAGCAGTGGGTGAGACAGTCCGTTGGTACTGCAGCCTGCTGTACCACTGCACCACATTTCTTTATACCCACATATTCTGGTACTAAAAAGCCACGCACATGCATGTTTATCTGGAACACAAACGTAGTTCTGTGTGTGTATCCGCAGTTTCGCTTTTCACTTGACGCCCCCACTCTCCTGTAATATCAACAGGCAAACAGCCACGTTCTCAGAACGTAATACGCCCTTATGCATGCCGTACAAGAACCGTTGGAAACAATATGAAGCAATTTATATTCAGACAAGTTACCAGACGCCCTCAACAAAAGTTTGATTCCAATATCAGATAAAGGGAACTACTTTCATGTCAGCGCCGAAACAGGAACTTTGCCGTTTCAGTCAAAGTGGAATAAAATTCAATTCACCTCGTACATATGACAAAAAATTGGTCCTTAAATATATACAAGACGTTAACCGGGAACTGCCAGAAGGTACAGGCATTGTGATTGCTTCTCTGGTAACGAAAAACGTAGTTACCATGAAAACGAAACGACGGTTTAGTCAGTAGCTTTCGCCGTCCCACGGCTTTAGCGCTGTTTCCAAATCAATGATTGCTGCGAGCTTCCTTCCAAAAGACTGCTTGAGAAAAACTGCAAACGGCGTAGCTGCTCCATGACGCCGTGCACAGGATTTATCGAGGTCTTACTTTCGAATGTCATACGGTTTCACAGCGCACAAATAAATGTAATCGCATCCACGTCCACGATAAAAAGGGCAACCTTCTTTAGCGGATTGTCACGAAACTTACAGAAGTTAGGCAGTATTACGTGCCGATCTCCAATACTGAGTATCACTCACATCGGGAAGTACATACGTGAACACGGAAGACACCTCACAATGCCAAGTAAAGTAATATGTAAACAACTGCGAAGTTACTCATTATGTAGTTTTCTCCAGTCCCCTGTCACTCCCTCTTAGACCCAAATATCCCCCTCAGCACCCTATTCTCGAACCACCCTCAGCCTATTTGTTTTTCTTCATACATCCCTTGTACTTATGTTTCGGTATAGCGTCACTCAATCGGTGCCGATCCCAGTGGCCGCGCGGTCTATGGCGTCGCCTACGGCAGCTCGCTTACTGGGATTGCGGGTTCGAATCCCACCAGGGAGCTTGGATGTCTGTTTTTGTGAGTGTTGTGTGTTGTCATGTAGAGGTCTCTGCGACGGGCTGGTCACTCGTCCAGAGAGTTCTACCGAGTGTGGTGTGTCTGAGTGTGATCGTGAAGCCTCGAAAAATGAGGCGGCTTAGGCCCCCAAGGGGCTGTCGAGCCATTGAAAAAAAATCCCGCAATAGTGTATGTTATTGGCTAATTATTTCCATTGAGAAGAAATTGGTTTCTGGACTTTGTCCATCGTCTGAAAATCTAAAGTAACTAGATAACACGACGTTTCGGAAACTGGATCTGCTTACTCCTCAGGTGAAGGGTGATAGGAACACCTACTGTTTTGGGTCCCTTAGATAGAGCTAACCTCAATCACTGGACTGATTGAGGTTAGCTCTATCTAAGGGACCCACACAGTAGGTGTTCCTATCACCCTTCACCTGATGACAGAAGCAGATCCAGTTTCCGAAACGTCGTGTTATCTAGTTACTTCAGATCTCCGTACGATGCACAAAGTCCACAAACCAATCAGCTCTCAATGTTACGTACCGTCGTCAGAACGGTTTACAATTCAATTATTTCCAGTCCACACATAACCTTCCCTTGCAGTGTGTTTCTTTGATCTGCCTCCTTCTACTTTATCTGCTGTTCGCCATTCCTTCCTCTTGATTACACATCAATACTATTTCACATCGATTCCTGAGGTCAAATGTTATTAGATAATAGATGTAGATCATTTGATATTCAGACAATCAGTTCAAGTAATGTTAGTAATAACTCCACATATCTATTCAGTAACAACTTGCAACGCATGCAATTGTTCAACCTACTAACACTCAGTACACATTCAATTAATATTCCTTTTATCAGATTTCAACGCTTAACTAGTGGGCAGTACAACAGCTGCAACAGTACAACAGTAAACAGTTACAACAGTTACACAGTTACAACATATAACAGTTACAACAGTTACAACAGTACAACAGTTACAACAGTACAACAGTTACAACAGTATAACAGTTACAACAGTATAACAGTTACAACAGTACAACAGTTACAACAGTATAACAGTTACAACAGTTACTTACAACAGTATAACAGTTACAACAGTACAACAGTTACAACAGTATAACAGTTACAACAGTAAACAGTTACAACAGTACAACAGTTACAACAGTACAACAGTTACAACAGTATAACAGTTACAACAGTACAACAGTTCACTACACCAACGATGACCTCACGAGCGCCACCAAAGCATCAAAAGGGTTAAGGACAGTACAATAAAACGCCTTACAAGCACCATTTGGCCGTTCAGCATTGCAACATTTTCATTTCGGAGGTAGAGAAGAGGCTCCATGTAAAGATTTCCGATTACCGCAAATCATACACACGCCCCCCCGTCCCCCCAACTTTCAGTTTTAATAGCTAGCGATAACGTAGAAACTTGGCGTCTGAACTTCCCATTATATTACTAACATTCATAAACACGCCTTATGTTAATAAAATTTACGGCACAACAAAGTGTACGATATTTACAGGTACAGTCAGCACACGTCAACTTTTGACAGCAAACTGACGGCGAGAGGTTCAGAGGTGTCTCACGGCAGACAGTTCTGGGAATCGCGTAAAAAAAGGCGTTTTGGTTAACCCGAGTTTCGGTTAAGCAAATTTCGGATAATCGCGTTTCTACTGTAATTATTATATCTGACAAGGTTTGGTTTGTCGCTTGACGATGTAGGCAGTATGGTCCTCACAAACATTACGGTTTGTATCCTGTTACACGATAACACATCCTAAAAGGCTGTGTTATTCAACTGTGTTGTACTCTGCCTTTGCGTGTTATTTCATTCAGTCATATGTGTCCTCCCCTACTACTGCACGCAGACTTGAAAGGCGCCATACATATGTAGATATATATAACACGCCCTACCTGCATCAGAAGCGCCAAAGTGCTGCCCTGGGTTACCCGGGGGCGGTCTTCGCGTTATTTTAGAATGAACCACTTTGTAAACCTCTCTCGCTTTTATGGGACAACAAGAAAATATGAATACGGTCTGATATTGTAGGTTTCTGTCAAACAAAACAGCACTATGGCCGGAAGTAAAGTCGGATTTTCAGCGACGCAGATCTTTAGAACACCCTCTGAAACTCGATTTGGTGGGGAGAAGAAATTGCGTTTCATCGTACAAAGTAGTTGTGTATATAGGTCACCAGGCTACAGTGTGAGACGTAATGTGTGTCCTACGGTAAAGACTCCTGTAACAGGCTGTTCCGAAAATTGTAATCAAATCAGTTGTGTAGCTACAAGTTACACTACAATGTCTGGTACAGTGCAGTGGTGGACTGGTTCGGGGTACAATATGGCGATGTATTTGCAGACAAAGGTAAAGCAATCCCATTACAGGTCTCGACAGAACCTTAGGGTTCCAGGAGGTTGAGGTTCCCAGATTTTAGACAATCAGCACATGAAGATGGTACGGTTGTCAGCTGTACGCACCGACCGCCTTTACCCCCAGCATACATTCCTGGTTACTCATTTATGTTAGAGGCTGAGTCGAACCCAGGGACATAGTGCGACCGGAAGGATTATGAAAATGAAAAATTCCAGTGACACCATCGGGAATCGAACCCGCGACCATCTGGCTTGTAGCAACCTTAACCAACTGCGCCACTCAACTGCTGCAGAACGAGGCTTACGAAACGTCTTGCCCGGTAACTCCCTGAGCTTCCTCTGATGTACTTAACCTTCCGCGTTCGCGTTACTTGTTTCGAGCAAGTTATAAAGTATAAACGAAACAGAAATTCTTGAATGTTTAGCAGAATGAACATTTTTCAAGGTCACATTAAACTCGTAAAGCAATGTGAATTAGTTTTCAATAACAGGCCATGAAGGCCCAGAGGGGAGAAGAGGTATAGCTCTTCTCGTTTTTAACCTCGGCGCTAGATGGAGGTAGGTGGTCAACGCCACGCCCCGGCCGCTTTAACCCCGGGAAAGAGACCCGGTACCCATTGTACAGGAGACTGGGTGGGCCGGGTGCGGAATTACGTACAGGTTATTAGATCACCGAATGACCTGAATTACGTCACATTCACCTAACTTTAACCCCGTGTCACGCTCCTCTTTGTCACGCCTTTAACTGGAAATGAAACGAAATTTCTTTCGTCTTTCAGTGCGCGAACTGTTCAGCTTACAACACCGTCTCAGACTCCAAAGTAATCTGCAATAGCGGCACTGTGCTCGTTACATAAAGGTTCTCGTTGTAATGAGTATCGACTTAGGAGGCCTTCAGTGTAACAGAGGCTTAACGTCTGCTATTGCCTACTGCCAATGCCTCGATCTTGACAGGGTAATAAATTGCATCTATTTAGCTTAATCACTCTACCATTATCAGGGGTCCTTGAAAGTAATCGGAAGGAGGTGCCACCCCCTAAAGACTAATGTTACAACCACCCCTCAATTGCTTGCGATAATTTAAAAAAGAAACTTACGGCGTTGTACGTAGAGCCTCAGAATTTAAAAATGGCGTACGTATAAAAAAGGTCACTTGTTTTGAGATGGACTGATGAATGACAGGATTTCCATTTTTTGAATCCTTGGTCTCTAAAGCCTGAGCCATGACACGTCCCTGTTTCTACGTCGCTCAACTTCACGACGCTGTCACTGTGTGTAATTTACCGTACGGCGTCGATGTTACGAATAAACGTGATGAACTGTAACGGATTTGGGGGGGAGATGTGGTTTTAGCCGATCGAAGGAATTTGCATGGATAAACTGGAGATAAACTAAAGGCAATGGGTTGGATACAAAGTGACCCAGCCGACATTCGAACCACGGACTGCCCCGAGCGCTGTCGCCACAAGTTTCTCTGTTTCTGCCTGCATTAATTCCACCGCCTGCTTGTAAAAGTATCGAATTTCAAGAACGAACTAACTTTATCCTTCTTTTGGAACTGTTAACAAGTTAGGAAAGGTGCGCTACCTAACAAATCTGCCAATTTCGCTCTCTCATTTTCTATATGCTTTTATTTTGTGAATGGTAAAATTAGTCCAGCCGTCCAAGGGTTAAGAGAAGCCTAGCCAGAAAACGTCTTGGCAAGCTGACAGTTCCTCAGCTAGTCGAGATATTCCCCGAATTTTGTGAAACCTAAAATTTCATTACAATTGTAAAAGAAAAGACAAACACTACTCCTTGTCCTGAGCGAAATCAATCCACTCCACGCCATCCCACCCTGTTTCCTTAAGATCACTCCCATCTACGTCTTGCTCTTCCACGTGGCTTCTTGCCTTCTGGTTTCCCAACCAAAATTCTGTATACATTTCTCTTCTCCCTCATACGTGACGCATACCACGCATATTTGATCACCCAAACAATACCTGCTAACGAGTATTATAAAACGTCCAACTAAGTAATTTTCTAAACTCTACTGTTACTTCTCTAATGGTTGCCGAGCTTTCGAAGGAATCCACACCAATTAGACTAAAAAGCCCTTGAAGATGATGGAATAACAGCCCGCCGAAACGTCGGAAAACAATAGCTCATCGAATCAGCGTCACATAGCAGGAGCCCGAAATCGTCTGTGACGTAACAATGTTCGGTTGCAGACACTGCAGGAGACAGCAACGCCTGGCACCGCAAATTCGACGCTCGCAAAGGCATAAAGTTTAGAATTTTCCCAAAATAATGAATTTTTAGGGTAACACAGCAAATCCCTAGTAATGCATTGTACTTTACTTACACCACGTAACAACTGGTGCCGAGACTTCAAAAGCACGTTGTACACCGCGTGTGCTACCTCATGATAATTAGCATTGCTTATTAATTAGCAAGATGTCACGACTGTAATGAAGACGCTTTATACTCAATAGTTACTTCTTTTTTTATCGAATCAGACGCTCCTGCTAGCGTCACAAAGGACGCCGCCTTACTGCTTTCTTACCCGCCAGCTAAAGATAAAATGTCTATATTCGTGACACATTGACTCCTCCCACAATATCTAGACAACCAATAGAGATATATTTCGTTTATAACGACGCAGCCGTGTTGCCAAATGAAACCTATACAGCCGGATGAACATTTAAATAAGGATAAATAAAACTGAAAAAAATTAGAAAATAAAATAAGATGAATTTCTACCAGACGACACAGAATTACTTTACACGATGTGACGATCTTCATAAACACGTGGGTGTTCTTATGTTTGTAGTGACAATAATAGGAGGAAATTCAGACAAAGCGATGAAACGGGAGTCAGGGAAGGTGGTGTAGAAGAAGGCACTGTTGTGCTAACTTGGTGTAGAAGGCACTGCTGTGCTAACTTGGTGTACAAGGCACTGCTGTGCTAACTTGGTGTAGAAGGCACTGCTGTGCTAACTTGGTGTAGAAGGCACTGCTGTGCTAACTTGGTGTAGAAGGCACTGCTGTGATAACTACACATCGTGCGTCTTTCTGCTGCATCTGATTTAAGAAGCGAGACAGGTGTTGGGAAGCCAAACAGATACGAGTACACCGACCGTCTGCGTAAACTGCTGCGCTTGGGGTTGGAACAAGGCTCTAACACATAACAAACCAAGGCTATAACACAAGAAACAAGGCTCTAACACAGCAAAACAAGGCTCTAACACAACAAAAAAAGGCTCTAACACACAAAAAACAAGGCTATAACACAACAAAACAAGGCTCTAACACAACAAAACAAGGCTATAACGCAAACAAAAAAAGGGTTATAACACAAAAAACGCTCTAACACAACAAAACAAGGCTATAACACACAACAAACCGGACTATAACACACAACAAAACAAGACTCTAACACACAACAAAACAAGGCTATAAGACAACAAAACAAGGCTCTAACACAACAAAACAAGGCTATAACGCAAACAAAAAAGGGTTATAAACACAACAAACGCTCTAACACAACAAAACAAGGCTATAACACACAACAAACCGGACTATAACACACAACAAAACAAGACTCTAACACACAACAAAACAAGGCTATAACACAACAAAACAAGGCTATAACACAACAAAACAAGGCTCTAACACAACAAACAAGGCTCTAACACAACAAAATGCTCTAACACAACAAAACAAAAATCTAACACACAACAAAACAAGGCTATAACACAACAAAACAAGGCTCTAACACACAACAAAACAAGGCTCTAACACACACAACAAAATAAGACTATAACACAACAAACAAGGCTCTAACACAACAAAACAAGGCTCTAACACAACAAAACAAGGCTCTAACACAACAAAACAAGGCTCTTAACACAACAAAACAAGGCTATAACAACAAAACAAGGCTCTAACACAACAAAACAAGGCTATAACGCAAACAAAACAAGGCTATAACACAAAAATGCTCTAACACAACAAAACAAGGCTACAAGAAACCGGACTATAACACACAACAAACCAAGGCTCTAACACAATAAAACAAGGGTATAACACAACAAAACAAGGCTCTAACACACAACAAAACAAGGCTATAACATAACAAACAAGGCTCTAACACAACAAAACAAGGCTCTAACACAATAAAACAATGCTCTAACACAACAAAACAAGTCTCTAACACAACAAAACAAGGCTCTAACACACAACAAAACAAGGCTCTAACACACAACAAAACAAGGCTATAATACAACAAAACAAGGCTCTAACACAATAAAACAAGGCTATAACGCAAACAAAACAAGGTTATAACACAAAAAGGCTCTAACACAACAAAACAAGGCTATAACACACAACAAACCGGACTATAACACACAACAAAACAAGACTCTAACGCAACAAAACAAGACTATAACACAACAAAACAAGGCTCTAACACAATAAAACAAGGCTCTAACACAACAAAACAAGGCTCTAACACAACAAAACAAGGCTCTAACACAACAAAACAAGGCTATAACACAAAAAATGATTTAACACAACAAAACAAGGCTATAACACACAAGAAACCGGACTATAACACACAACAAAACAAGGATCTAACACAATAAAACAAGGGTATAACACACAATAAAACAAGGGTATAACACACAACAAAACAGGGCTATAACACACAACAAAACAGTGCTCTAAAACACAACAAAACAAGGTTATAACATACAAGAAAACAAGGCTCTAACACACAACAAAACAAGGTTCTAACACACAACAAAACAAGGTTATAACACACAACAAACAAGGTTATAACACACAACAAAACAATCCTTTAACACACAACAAAACAAAGGTTTTCAGCTACAGAAGAGATAGTACTTTCAGTCCTTAGGCACAGATATGAGGATAATATTAAAGTGTGTCTTTTACAAACAGGATATTTTGTGTATCGAATTTGTTTTGTTCAGAACAGTGACCAGTGTTGTGGTGTTTCTAACAGGGCAATACATTGTATATTTAGTTAAATGCTGGGAAATTCCTGAACAGTTGAACAGCTACCAGCGTCTGAAAAAGAATCTGATTCAAGTAGTAAGTTAAATTAACTAAGCAACCCGCACGACGCAGATTTCAACCAAACTGACTGAGCAGTGCGATAAGTCGGTCCGAGGTTCAATACAGCAGACAGCATTCCCACGTGTCCTCGGCACATTACCAAAGAGGCGGATTCACACGTGGTGCGACCGGCGTCTGTCGCTTTATAACGAAATTATCCCAGAAACGCACGTGACGCATTACGTGACACGAAAAAAGAAAAATTCCCCTCCGTGCTGGTAATTGAATAATGTCACTGTTACGTCGAGTTGTGAAGTCAAGAATTTGCTTCTGCCATCAATCTGACTTAATTAGTGACTTGACGGAAAAATGAGTGCGTAAAATAAAAGGTGCTTGTGTGTGTGTGTGTGTGTGTGTGTATGTGCGTGTTTGTGTGTATATGTGGTGTTGTGTTTTTGTGTGTGTTTGTGTGTGTGTGTTTGTGTGTGTTGTTGTGTGTGTTTGTTGTGTGTGTGTGTTGTGTGTTTGTGTGTGTGTTTGTGTGTGTATGTGCGTGTGTGTTTGTGTGTGTATGTGCGTGTTTGTGTGTGTATGTGTGTGTGTGTTTGTGTGTGGATGTGTTTGTTTGTGCGTGTGTGTTTGTGTGTGCATGTGTGTTTTGTTGTGCATGTGTGTCTGTGCGTGTGTTTGTGTGTGTTTTTGTGTTTTGTGTGTGGTTTTGTTTTGTGTGTGTTTGTGTGTGCGTGCGTGCGTGTGTGTGTGTACTTGTGCGCGCGCCATCCTGGTCTGAATAAATTGTACGGAAATTGTAAAGCATCGATAGATCCTTGATTAATGGTGGGACCTGCGGTTTTTAGCTTTCCTTCGCACACGACAGATCTGAATGTTAGTCTGTAAGAATAATACGAACGCACTAAAGGATGGAGTTTGTAAACCAACTACATTAAAATAGATCAGTCCGTACCGCGCAGTAAACACTTTATATAAACACTCAGTCCGTACCGCGCAGTAAACACACTCCGTCTCAGTTACACAAACCAGTCAGTTAATGTTGTACAGTGAAATAATCGCTGTTTGTTCTGAGATCCACACAAAACACATAAATACAGTCCGTACCGCGCAGTAAACACTTTATATAAACACTCAGTCCGTACCGCGCAGTAAACACACTCCGTCTCAGTTATACAAACCAGTCAGTTAATGCTGTACAGTGAAATAATCGCTGTTTGTTCTGAGATCCACACAAAACACATAAATACAGTCCGTACCGCGCAGTAAACACACTCCGTCTCAGTTATACAAACCAGTCAGTTAATGCTGTACAGTGAAATAATCGCTGTTGTTCTGAGATCCACACAAAACACATAAATACAGTCCGTACCGCGCAGTAAACACACTCCGTCTCAGTTATACAAACCAGTCAGTTAATGCTGTACAGTGAAATAATCGCTGTTTGTTCTGAGATCCACACAAAACACATAAATACAGTCCGTACCGCGCAGTAAACACACTCCGTCTCAGTTATACAAACCAGTCAGTTAATATTGTACAGTGAAATAATCGCTGTTTGTTCTGAGATCCACACAAAACACATAAATACAGTCCGTACCGCGCAGTAAACACACTCCGTCTCAGTTATACAAACCAGTCAGTTAATGTTGTACAGTGAAATAATCGCTGTTTGTTCTGAGATCCACACAAAACACATAAATACAGTCCGTACCGCGCAGTAAACACACTCCGTCTCAGTTATACAAACCAGTCAGTTAATGTTGTACAGTGAAATAATCGCTGTTTGTTCTGAGATCCACACAAAACACATAAATACAGTCCGTACCGAGCAGTAAACACACTCCGTCTCAGTTATACAAACCAGTCAGTTAATGTTGTACAGTGAAATAATCGCTGTTTGTTCTGAGATCCACACAAAACACATAAATACAGTCCGTACCGCGCAGTAAAACACACTCCGTCTCGGTTATACAAACCAGTCAGTTAATGTTGTACAGTGAAATAATCGCTGTTTGTTCTGAGATCCACACAAAACACATAAATACAGTCCGTACCGCGCAGTAAACACACTCCGTCTCAGTTATACAAACCAGTCAGTTAATGTTGTACAGTGAAATAATCGCTGTTTGTTCTGAGATCCACACAAAACACATAAATACAGTCCGTACCGCGCAGTAAACACACTCCGTCTCAGTTATACAAACCAGTCAGTTAATGTTGTACAGTGAAATAATCGCTGTTTGTTCTGAGATCCACACAAAACACATAAATACAGTCCGTACCGCGCAGTAAACACACTCCGTCTCAGTTATACAAACCAGTCAGTTAATGTTGTACAGTGAAATAATCGCTGTTTGTTCTGAGATCCACACAAAACACATAAATACAGTCCGTACCGCGCAGTAAACACACTCCGTCTCGGTTATACAAACCAGTCAGTTAATGTTGTACAGTGAAATAATCGCTGTTTGTTCTGAGATCCACACAAAACACATAAATACAGTCCGTACCGCGCAGTAAACACACTCCGTCTCAGTTATACAAACCAGTCAGTTAATGCTGTACAGTGAAATAATCGCTGTTTGTTCTGAGATCCACACAAAACACATAAATACAGTCCGTACCGCGCAGTAAACACACTCCGTCTCAGTTATACAAACCAGTCAGTTAATGTTGTACAGTGAAATAATCGCTGTTTGTTCTGAGATCCACACAAAACACATAAATACAGTCCGTACCGCGCAGTAAACACACTCCGTCTCAGTTATACAAACCAGTCAGTTAATGTTGTACAGTGAAATAATCGCTGTTTGTTCTGAGATCCACACAAAACACATAAATACAGTCCGTACCGCGCAGTAAACACACTCCGTCTCAGTTATACAAACCAGTCAGTTAATGTTGTACAGTGAAATAATCGCTGTTTGTTCTGAGATCCACACAAAACACATAAATACAGTCCGTACCGCGCAGTAAACACACTCCGTCTCGGTTATACAAACCAACCACTTAATGCTGTTTAACGAAATAATCGCTGGTTATTGATGTAACCACACCTTAATAAATAAACATACCGTGCGGACAGAAACACAATATCTGTGTGACAAATACAAATATTGTTATTGTGTAATGAATTAAAATGTGTCTATGACAACACTTGTCAAACCCTACCAAAATAACTACTGTCAAAGAACCTCGGCCCCTTTCTCGTTCTGTTTACTAAGTACGGCAGGATGTGCTGTCTCCACTTGCACAACGACATCACGTGCCAGTACGTGACTTGAAACTGTGGCCGTGACAACCGCGATTAAGCACTTTACATTGCCGGACGCTCAATTTACGGCCCGTGTCCAGATGTACTACCAAAATATAACCCCATCCACAATCATTTTAATACAATTACGTAACACGTTACATTTATTCTGTAACAGAAACACCCTGTATCAACTACGGGTACTTACGTTTTCAGACAGATTAGAATGTATATGAATATTTGAAGTTCTCATGGTCGGTAGAAATAACAAAGTGTGACATCGCTTGGAAAATAAAAGGGTATATGGGACGACGATAATATTAAGATGGATATTAATTAAATATGATGGGAAGGCGTGGACTCGGTTAATATGACTCCGAACAGGGATCCATGGATCCACAGGGATTAATTTCGAATTAATAAAACGTGGAGAGTTTACTGAATCAGTAAAGAAGGTAGTTACAGAGATGGACGACGTTTCGGAAGACCATCAAACAGACAGCGAAATAAACACACTGTTCATTAAGTTATAACAATTTTACTGTCATCGCATTCCTTGGGCGTCGTTTCTAAAGAAATAACTCAACATTCCTTGGCAAGAATTGATCTCATTAATCAGAAGTTCTTCATTTCACGACACTGTATCAACCACTAACGTCACGTCGACTTACACTGTCACGGCTCGACCACATCTCCCCTCCACTCGACTAGCTAAGAATGACAACAGTGCCCACCTTCGCTAGCGATTTGGGATGGTTGACATAGGCCACAAGGAGTTGAGTGGAAACATAATTTAATGCTATCCTGAAGAGTCAGCAACCCACATCGCTCTGTCGCGGTGCGGGACCGACAGAGAAAGGCTCAACCGACGTCACTGAGACGCCAGGACAACGGAAATAACAAAAGTAAAAAAATAATCACTTAAAGACAGACAGAGAGCAAAAGGACTTTCTTGCGGAAGGCAATCGTGCTCAAACACTCGCCGTTGTGTATCGAAATGTCAACACCGCACAGAAAGACACAGCATCGATTATTCGACTGTGCAAAGTATTTGCAGAACGCTTATGAAATGAGACGATATTGACAGAGCGTAATACGTATGACGAGCGGTAACAGTACTGCGCATGCGCAAGCGAAGCGTGTTGCAGAAATACAGGGGGAATTACAGAGGACGGCTCTATGTGAATAGCAACACTAAATCAAGGAAAGGACATAAATACTGATTGGATATCGGTTTATTTAAAGACTATAATTCTAACTAACTAACTAACTAACTAACTCCATGCAGCACAGACCTGTCGTAAGACAGACTACAGAATGAAGAGGCTACGGACCTGTCGTAAGACAGACTGCAGAATGAAGGGGCTACGGACCTGTCGTAAGACAGACTACAGAATGAAGAGGCTACGGACCTGTCGTAAGACAGACTGCAGAATGAAGAGGCTACGGACCTGTCGTAAGACAGACTACAGAATGAAGAGAGTACGGACCTGTCGTAAGACAGACTACAGAATGAAGAGGCTACGGACCTGTCGTAAGACAGACTGCAGAATGAAGAGGCTACGGACCTGTCGTAAGACAGACTACAGAATGAAGAGGCTACGGACCTGTCGTAAGACAGACTGCAGAATGAAGAGGCTACGGACCTGTCGTAAGACAGACTGCAGAATGAAGAGGCTACGGACCTGTCGTAAGACAGACTACAGAATGAAGAGAGTACGGACCTGTCGTAAGACAGACTGCAGAATGAAGAGGCTACGGATCTGTCGTAAGACAGACTACAGAATGAAGACAGTACGGACCTGTCGTAAGACAGACTGCAGAATGAAGAGGCTACGGACTGTCGTAAGACAGACTACAGAATGAAGAGAGTACGGACCTGTCGTAAGACAGACTGCAGAATGAAGAGGCTACGGATCTGTCGTAAGACAGACTACAGAATGAAGAGAGTACGGACCTGTCGTAAGACAGACTGCAGAATGAAGAGGCTACGGACCTGTCGTAAGACAGACTGCAGAATGAAGAGGCTACGGACCTGTCGTAAGACAGACTGCAGAATGAAGAGGCTACGGACATGTCGTAAGACAGACTACAGAATGAAGAGAGTACGGACCTGTCGTAAGACAGACTGCAGAATGAAGAGGCTACGGACCTGTCGTAAGACAGACTGCAGAATGAAGAGGCTACGGACATGTCGTAAGACAGACTACAGAATGAAGAGAGTACGGACCTGTCGTAAGACAGACTGCAGAATGAAGAGGCTACGGACCTGTCGTAAGACAGACTGCAGAATGAAGAGGCTACGGATCTGTCGTAAGACAGACTACAGAATGAAGAGAGTACGGACATGTCGTAAGACAGACTACAGAATGAAGAGAGTACGGACCTGTCGTAAGACAGACTACAGAATGAAGAGAGTACGGACCTGTCGTAAGACAGACTACAGAATGAAGAGAGTACGGACATGTCGTAAGACAGACTACAGAATGAAGAGAGTACGGACCTGTCGTAAGACAGACTACAGAATGAAGAGAGTACGGACCTGTCGTAAGACAGACTACAGAATGAAGAGAGTACGGACATGTTGTAAGACAGACTACAGAATGAAGAGAGTACGGACATGTCGTAAGACAGACTACAGAATGAAGAGGCTACGGACCTGTCGTAAGACAGACTACAGAATGAAGAGAGTACGGACCTGTCGTAAGACAGACTGCAGAATGAAGAGGTACGGACCTGTCGTAAGACAGACTACAGAATGAAGAGGTACGGACCTGTCGTAAGACAGACTGCAGAATGAAGAGGCTACGGACTGTCGTAAGACAGACTACAGAATGAAGAGTACGGACCTGTCGTAGACAGACTGCAGAATGAAGAGGCTACGGACCTGTCGTAAGACAGACTGCAGAATGAAGAGGCTACGGACTGTCGTAAGACAGACTACAGAATGAAGAGGTACGGACATGTCGTAAGACAGACTACAGAATGAAGAGAGTACGGACCTGTCGTAAGACAGACTGCAGAATGAAGAGGTACGGACTGTCGTAAGACAGACTACAGAATGAAGAGTACGGACATGTCGTAAGACAGACTACAGAATGAAGAGAGTACGGACCTGTCGTAAGACAGACTACAGAATGAAGACAGTACGGACCTGTCGTAAGACAGACTGCAGAATGAAGAGGCTACGGACTGTCGTAAGACAGACTACAGAATGAAGAGAGTACGGACTGTCGTAAGACAGACTGCAGAATGAAGAGTACGGACTGTCGTAAGACAGACTACAGAATGAAGAGAGTACGGACCTGTCGTAAGACAGACTGCAGAATGAAGAGGCTACGGACCTGTCGTAAGACAGACTGCAGAATGAAGAGCTACGGACCTGTCGTAAGACAGACTGCAGAATGAAGAGGCTACGGACATGTCGTAAGACAGACTACAGAATGAAGAGAGTACGGACCTGTCGTAAGACAGACTGCAGAATGAAGAGGCTACGGACTGTCGTAAGACAGACTGCAGAATGAAGAGGCTACGGACATGTCGTAAGACAGACTACAGAATGAAGAGAGTACGGACCTGTCGTAAGACAGACTGCAGAATGAAAGAGTACGGACCTGTCGTAAGACAGACTGCAGAATGAAGAGGCTACGGATCTGTCGTAAGACAGACTACAGAATGAAGAGAGTACGGACATGTCGTAAGACAGACTCAGAATGAAGAGAGTACGGACCTGTCGTAAGACAGACTACAGAATGAAGAGAGTACGGACCTGTCGTAAGACAGACTACAGAATGAAGAGGTACGGACATGTCGTAAGACAGACTACAGAATGAAGAGAGTACGGACCTGTCGTAAGACAGACTCAGAATGAAGAGAGTACGGACCTGTCGTAAGACAGACTACAGAATGAAGAGAGTACGGACATGTTGTAAGACAGACTCAGAATGAAGAGAGTACGGACATGTCGTAAGACAGACTACAGAATGAAGAGGCTACGGACTGTCGTAAGACAGACTACAGAATGAAGAGAGTACGGACCTGTCGTAAGACAGACTGCAGAATGAAGAGAGTACGGACCTGTCGTAAGACAGACTACAGAATGAAGAGAGTACGGACATGTTGTAAGACAGACTACAGAATGAAGAGAGTACGGACCTGTCGTAAGACAGACTGCAGAATGAAGAGGCTACGGACCTGTCGTAAGACAGACTACAGAATGAAGAGAGTACGGACCTGTCGTAAGACAGACTACAGAATGAAGAGGCTACGGACTGTCGTAAGACAGACTACAGAATGAAGAGAGTACGGACCTGTCGTAAGACAGACTACAGAATGAAGAGGCTACGGACCTGTCGTAAGACAGACTAGCAGAATGAAGAGGCTACGGACTGTCGTAAGACAGACTGCAGAATGAAGAGGCTACGGACCTGTCGTAAGACAGACTACAGAATGAAGAGAGTACGGACCTGTCGTAAGACAGACTGCAGAATGAAGAGGCTACGGACCTGTCGTAAGACAGACTGCAGAATGAAGAGAGTACGGACCTGTCGTAAGACAGACTCAGAATGAAGAGAGTACGGACTGTCGTAAGACAGACTACAGAATGAAGAGAGTACGGACCTGTCGTAAGACAGACTGCAGAATGAAGGAGCTACGGACCTGTCGTAAGACAGACTACAGAATGAAGAGAGTACGGACCTGTCGTAAGACAGACTACAGAATGAAGAGGTACGGACCTGTCGTAAGACAGACTGACAGAATGAAGAGGCTACGGACCTGTCGTAAGACAGACTACAGAATGAAGAGGCTACGGACATGTTCGTAAGACAGACTACAGAATGAGAGAGTACGGACGTCGTAAGACAATGAACTAAGCAAGAACTGAATGAAGAGGTACGGACCTGTCGTAAGACAGACTACAGAATGAAGAGAGTACGGACCTGTCGTAAGACAGACTACAGAATGAAGAGAGTACGGACTGTCGTAAGACAGACTACAGAATGAAGAGAGTACGGACATGTCGTAAGACAGACTACAGAATGAAGAGAGTACGGACATGTCGTAAGACAGACTACAGAATGAAGAGAGTACGGACATGTCGTAAGACAGACTACAGAATGAAGAGAGTACGGACCTGTCGTAAGACAGACTACAGAATGAAGAGAGTACGGACATGTTGTAAGACAGACTACAGAATGAAGAGAGTACGGACATGTCGTAAGACAGACTACAGAATGAATAAGCCATTCTCCGTGTCGAGACCTGAAGCCGGGACCTTCGAAATACAAAGCAACAGAGCTACCGATATGCACCACAACGTTTGGTTTGTGGGCCGACAACAGCCTGTCAAAAGAATGGCAGCTTTAAAGGGAGACACTTTGTGCTGCATTTGAAAAAGTGAAGGGCGAAGTGGCAAACATTTTGAATGTATAATGTATTTATATTAATTCCAAGCTCCCTGCTTCACTGACTGTCGGTGGCTGCAGTTCAAATGCAGAAACAAAAAATGGTGATCACAGCTATGGCGCATTAACACTGTAGAAGTCTGGAGAGAAGTACAGTAACGTCCATAAGTTATGAAACATTATTCGTAGTGCTCCACACAAAACCATGAGCAACTTTATACAGAGACTCATAAAACAATGACACAAGCAGTACACATTGAATATAAATGACAAAAATATTAAAACAAACACCAGCAGAATCATTATATTATATTGCGTCACGTAAATGCTGACAGAAACGTTACACAGTGTGCCCCGTAAATACCAAGAGTAACAGAGCTCCACAAATACCAACAGAAGTAGTAGTAATGTGTCCCGTAAGTACTCGCAGAAACAGTGTATAGTGTGTCCCACAAACACCCATAGAAACATTACACAGTGTGTCCCACAAACACCCATAGAAACACTACAGTGTGTCCCACAAACACGCAGAGATACATGACACAGTGTCCCACAAACACCCATAGAAACATTACACAGCGTGTCCCACAAACATCCATAGAAATACTACACAGTGTGTCCCACAAACATCCATAGAAACACTACACAGTATGTCCCACAAACATCCATAGAAACACTACACAGTGTGTCCCACAAACACCCATAGAAACATTACACAGTGTGTCCCACAAACACCCATAGAAACACTACACAGTGTGTCCCACAAACACTAAAATAAACATTATACAGCGCCCTACCAACAGTCACATTACATAAAAGGACTCACGACTAGAAGTCGTCGAAAAAATCTGAAATACCTGATGTGCCAGAAAACAGACATACTCAACATGAACCTGTGGTAACTTTAGGAATTTTAATCTAAAATCACCGTGAATCTTTGACAATCACTATTTAAAACACCAACTGGATGCACCTTTATTCTAAAAATGTATAGATCTTTAAAAAACATTTCAATAAAATCCGACATATGTTTCGGCTCCGTACAGAGCCATCCTCAGGAGTTTTTTGTCACTAAAACTGCATATGATTTATAGTAAAAGCGTCATTTCATTGGTTCAATCTGTAAGCACAGTTTTTCACTTGTGACTGTGCACACCATAACAGTGAACTTCTGAGGGTGCAGAAGCAGCAGGGCAGTTCTATGTTCACGTAAGATATTTTAAACAAACTGGAAAAATCTTTGCAAGATTTTTGGGAATTCGCCAAATGCTTGAAAGCTGTAACTGACGAACAATTGGAAATCCACTTGCTTCACTGTCTCTTTCTTTCTTTCTTTCTTTCTTTCTTCCTCCCGACCTGCCTTCCTTCGTTCGTTCCCTTTCCCCACTTATTCTTACTAAGCAAACAAGTTGGCACAAGCTGTAACTCTTCTCACTTCTATTCGGAAGACGTCCCGTTCAGCCCTCGGCAGAGACGCCATCTCGTTGCGTTCTTCCTCAGTTCCAGCAGACAAACGCCGATACACTGCCTTAACGAGACAACAGACGATTTCTTAAACATGACGTTGAATTAATTAGTAACTGTGATCCAATTAGTACACGCTACAGGCTGAGTAAATGACAGTGTCGTTAAATAAACATCCTTATCATTATTCATGGATTATTACCGAAGTTGTAAACAGTTCCGGCTACACCACGCCTAAATGGTAGAAAGGTGAGTAATACAGGGCATACACAAAAGAATGGTGCGGATTCAAAAGTGAATAAAAAATTGATGTCTCACATTACACGGGCACAACATACACCGTCAGCGGCGGCAACTGTCCAAGTTTCTCATGCGCTACCAGCAGTTCGCTTCTCATGCTTACTTTCACAGGAATGTACGAGTGCTTCTCAATCGTGTTCTTCCACAGCGCTGGATCGGACGTGCTGCTGCAAATGGAGACAAGAACCTTCTCCCTTGGCCACCCCGTTCGCCAGATCTTACACCGTGCGATTTCTTTCTTTGGGGGGTTCGTTAAAGACAGCGTTTATGTACCACCATTGCCCACGTCCATCCATGAAATTCGTGATCGGATAACGCATGCACTGCAGGCCATTACAGCGGACATGCTACACCGGGTCTGGGATGAGTTTGATTACCGTGTGGATGTGTGTCGTGTGACCCAGGGTGCACACATTGAAGGATTGTAATTACCAAATGAGAAACTTGGACAGTTGCCGCCGCTGACGGTGTATGTTGTGCCCGTGTAAGGTGAGAAATACATTTTTTATTCACTTTTGAAACCGCACCATTCTTTTGTGTACGCCCTGTATGTTGGGAAGACAATGGGAAGGAAGAGGCGAATATTCATTTGAGGCACTGCCCCTGTTATATCTGTTGCTTTCTAAAGCATAAATTATGACTTGTAATTTTTAAAGGAAATGTAATATGAAATTCCGCACAAAACGTAACACTGCGAAATGTTTCTTTATATTTGTCTGTGTGAACTAAACCCGGAAACCTATTTGAGATGCTGAACCTCTTAACGCTGCTTCAGAGAACGGCGCCTTGCCCTCTCGTACCCTGCTGCTATCGTCCACCTGGGACACGCAGTTATCTCACGCACTGGCATTTAGTTTCTCTGAAAGGAATCTGCACTGTACACAACTGCTGGTGTAAGACAAAGTAATGGGAAATGAGACTATAGGCGGATGATAGGTGGAAAGAACTGGCTCAGGATCGTGTCCAGAGGTGGGATTTGGAGTTAGCGGTGTTGAACCTTTGTGTTCTGCTACCAGAGTTAGTTAATTAGTAAGATGGATCTTAGGGAAATAGGTTGTGAGGATGGGAGATGGATAGAACTGGCTCAGGATCGTGTCCAGTGGTGGGCTTTGGAGTTAGCGGTGTTGAACCTTTGTGTTCTGCTACCAGAGTTAGTTAATTAGTAAGATGGATCTTAGGGAATTAGGTTGTGAGGATGGGAGGTGGATAGAACTGGCTCAGGATAGTGTCCAGTGCTATGCTTTGGTACTAGCGGTGTTGAACCTTTGTGTTCTGGTAAATGTAAGGTGCGAAGGACAAACTGGATTCAACTGGCTCAGGATACAGAGCAGTGGCGGATTGTTGCAAAAGCGGTAGTGAAGCTTCGAGTTATGTGAAAGGCGACAAACTGCTCAACCGGCCGACTAACCATCAGCTTCAGGTGCAGTGCCCTACACTAACCATCAACTTCAGATGCAGTGCCCTACACTAACCATCAACTTCAGATGCAGTGCCCTACACTAACAATAAACTTCAGGTGCAGTGTCCTACACTATCCATCAACTTCAGGTGCAATGCCCTACACTAACCATCAACTTAAGATGCAGTGCCCTACACTAACCATCAACTTCAGGTGCAGTACCATACACTAACCATCAACTTCCGGTGCAGTGCCCTACACTAACCATCAACTCCATGTGCAGTGTCTTACACTAACCATCAAATTCATGTGCAGTGCCCTACACTAACCATCAACTTCATTTGCAGTGTCCTACACTAACCATCAACTTAATGTGCAGTGCCCTACACTAACCATCAACTTCATGTGCAGTGCCCTACACTAACCATCAACTTCATGTGCAGTGTCCTACACTAACCATCAACTTCATGTGCAGTGCCCTACACTAACCATCAACTTCATGTGCAGTGCCCTACACTAACCATCAACTTCATGTGCAGTGTCCTACACTAACCATCAACTTCAGGTGCAGTGCCCTGCACTAACCATCAAATTGAGGTGCAGTGTCCTACACTAACCATCAACTTCAGGTGCAGTGCCGTATACTAACCATCAACTTAAGGTGCAGTGGCCTACACTAACCATCAACTTCAGGTGCAGTGCCCTACACTAACCATCAACTTAAGGTGCAGTGCCGTACACTAACCATCAACTTCAGGTGCAGTGCCCTACACTAACCATCAACTTCAGGTGCAGTGCCCTACACTAACCATCAACTTCAGGTGCAGTGCCGTACACTAACCATCAACTTCAGGTGCAGTGCCCTACACTAACCATTAACTTCAGGTGCAGTGCCGTACACTAACCATCAACTTCAGGTGCAGTGCCCTACACTAACTATCAACTTCAGGTGCAGTGCCGTACACTAACCAATAACTTCAGGTGCAGTGCCGTACACTAACCATCAACTTCAGGTGCAGTGCCGTACACTAACCATCAACTTAAGGTGCAGTGCCGTACACTAACCATCAACTTCAGGTGCAGTGCCCTACACTAACCATCAACTTAAGGTGCAGTGCCGTACACTAACCATCAACTTCAGGTGCAGTGCCGTACACTAACCATCAACTTCAGGTGCAGTGCCGTACACTAACCATCAACTTCAGGTGCAGTGCCCTACACTAACCATCAACTTCAGGTGCAGTGCCGTACACTAACCATCAACTTAAGGTGCAGTGCCGTACACTAACCATCAACTTCAGGTGCAGTGCCCTACACTAACCATCAACTTCAGGTGCAGTGCCGTACACTAACCATCAACTTCAGGTGCAGTGCCCTACACTAACCATTAACTTCAGGTGCAGTGCCGTACACTAACCATCAACTTCAGGTGCAGTGCACTACACTAACCATCAACTTCAGGTGCAGTGCCGTACACTAACCACCAACTTCAGGTGCAGTGCACTACACTAACCATGAACTTCAGGTGCAGTGCCGTACACTAACCATCAACTTCAGGTGCAGTGCCGTACACTAACCACCAACTTCAGGTGCAGTGCACTACACTAACCATGAATTTCAGGTGCAGTGCCGTACACTAAACATCAACTTCAGGTGCAGTGCACTACACTAACCATCAACTTCAGGTGCAGTGCCGTACACTAACGATCAACTTCAGGTGCAGTGCCGTACACTAAACATCAACTTCAGGTGCAGTGCCGTACACTAACCATCAACTTCAGGTGCAGTGCCGTACACTAACCATCAACTTCAGGTGCAGTGCCCTACACTAACCATCAACTTCAGGTGCAGTGCCGTACACTAACCATCAACTTCAGGTGCAGTGCCCTACACTAACCATCAACTTCAGGTGCAGTGCCGTACACTAACCATCAACTTCAGGTGCAGTGCCGTACACCTCCTCATATGAATGACTGTGTGAACACACACGCCTGTTTTCAAGGTTACGAGTCTGTACTGGCCGCGGAAATCAAATCACACTCTGACTTAGTTAACACGGCACCACAGTGCGTGAGATCACAAATTGGTTTTGCTTTTATGGTTACAGCGTTGCTGTGGAGCAGCGCATAAATATTTTGACGACCTGTCATATACGGAAACGTAGCTAAGAACCTGTATAACGCAGTTAGTGAATTTTAATATTTATTTACTCGTCTCCAGTTTCTTATCTTCATTACGACAGCCATTCTGTCACTACGTCACTAACCCATTAGGTTGTACTTGACTTCGTGCAGTTTGGTAGACAGATACCAACATTTCAGCGGACTCGCTCTCTTTGTCTTCAGGACTTCTATAGGAGAAACCTAGTAGTGTAATTTACATTAAACGCCGTGGTGCTATGCAACCCGCATTCCACAGTACCACAACACGTTGCCTAATGCCGATCCAGAGACCTAACAGTAATTGACACCGCAACACTACATTTGTGATGTCCGGACACGACCGGACTAGTTTCATGTTGCACTGTGTCCGGCCCGAGGTACAACAAGTGGAATTCCGCACACGGTCCGTTCATTACCGGTCTGAGCCACAACATGACCTTTGTACTTAACTGAATCGAACGCACAGAGGATGGCTTTGAGACAAACGAATCGTTAACAAGCGTAGAATAAAAAGTGGCAGGTTGTAATCGAGATATGTGGTAACTGTTTGTCTGAAACGACTCGACGATAAATCCATGTAAAAGTACTATTATATCCACCGCTCTACCGATAGCCCGAAAGAGCATTGCTTTGTTTGAAATTTCCCATTGAATTATCCATCTCGTAAAGGTTAGGAATTCAGACGGGGATGACTACAGGGTATTGATAAGGTTAAACCGAGGTTCTCGGTGTAAGAACATGTTCCACTGTCAACAGTAAACACATCCGCGGAAGACAGTTATTACACAGTGCACGATCACCTATGTTAGTTGCGTCATCTCCACGTTATTGGGCCTCTATCGCTGACATTCCTGCTGCGTATTCTAGACGTCACAAAATCAAGTGTCAGGTCAAAGACAGGTCATTATGACTGACCTTACTTGCTACACTTTATATCTCATCAGGTAAAGGTAATACTGCCGATCCCAGTGGCCGTGCGGTCTAAGACGTGGGTCTGCGACCGCTCGCTTACTGGGATTGCGGGTTCGAATCCCGCCGAGGGCATGGATATCTGTCTCTTGTGAGTGTTGTGTGTTGTCAGGTAGAGGTCTCTGAGACGAGCTGATCGCTTGTCCAGAGGAGTACTACCGAGTGTGGTGTGTCTAAAGTATGATCGTGAAGCCTCGAAAAATGAGGAGGCCTAGGCCCCCCAAGGGGCTGTCGAGCCATTGAAAAAAAAGAGTATAGCAATCCCATTACAGACCTGGACAGGCCCTTAGGGTTCCAGGAGGTTGAGGCTTCCAGATTTAAAGACAACCGGCACATGAAGGTGGTAAAGTTTTCAGCCCTACGCACCAGCCGCCTTTACCTCCCAGGAAATATTCCTGGTACTCATTTCTGTTAGTTGACCCCAGTTCCATAGTGCGACCGAAAGATTATGTCAATGAAAAATTCCAATGACACAATCGGGAATCGAACCCGCGACCTTCCGGCTTGTAGCACAGTGCCTCAACCAACTGCGCCACCGCGTACCCCCATTTAATCAGGTGCAAGACAACATATCAATCTTATAACACCCTTGATGTGAGCGAGTCACACCCTAATTTCCATGGAAACCACTGCTACCAAGTATGCGTTCTCCGTCATGTACTCGCTGTTACAACCTAGTTGCCATGGCAACCGTTGTTACCAAGCTGTGTACCCTCCGTGAGGTACGCACTATTGTAATAATAGATTTTACCATTCGGACAGAATGTGTTTTCTGTGAGGCAAGGGACGAGGCCGAAGAAATAGTTGAGCATCGAGCACATTATACAAAATAGCACAATCAGATGGCAGCACTCGGATTCATGGAATTAGACTCGCGGGTATCACAACAGCCCGTCATTTGACTGTCACGTGGCTCGTATTAGGAGAGCGTTAGCTGAAAATTAGCGTTAGAAATTTGACAATTCCCACTTCCAACTACACAACAGCTAAAACACTGATCCACTCATAAGCGATATTCAACTCACCACGTTCACTACTTTAGACAAAGTTTTAGACTGCAATACGGACTGAAACATAGGTAACGTTTCGGTACCGTGTACTACTGCCACATTCTCGTACTATGACACACACACAAAAGGAATGTTCACAGAAAACATACAGCAACTTCTTTACAAATACCAGCCAGTTAATACTGTCAGGCAATAAATCACAGTTGACAGCAAATTACCACTGTGCTTTAAAGGTCAGCTCTGTTCGGCTTTAATCAAAACAGTGTTGAACGGATGCTGCCGCCTACCCCACACCACCCCCCCCCCCCCCAGCCGACCGCAGGATTTAATTAAGTTTAATTAATAACACAGAACTTAACTGCGGGCTCTCAATCACTGCAACGTATCTCGATATATTAGAAATTTCTTTTCGACTGCACATAGCTACAGAAGTTTATTTTTGTGTTATAACTTTTGTCAAACTCTAAAACTAATTAAATGTTTTATACAGGGCATACACAAACGAATGGTGCGGTTTCAATAGTGATTCCTATTGAAACTGCACCATCCTTTTGTGTATGCCCTGTAAATAACCGAGTTTGTTTCATGGGAGAGGCTCTTTCCACAACCTTTATACAGGGCATACCCAAAAGAATGGTGCGGTTTCAATAGTGATTCATATTGAAACTGCACCATCCATTTGTGTATGCCCTGTAAATAACCGAGTTTGTTTCATGGGAGAGGCTCTTTCCACAACCTTTATACAGGGCATACCCAAAAGAATGGTGCGGTTTCAATAGTGATTCATATTGAAACTGCACCATCCTTTTGTGTATGCCCTGTAAATAACCGAGTTTGTTTCATGGGAGAGGCTCTTTCCACAACCTTTATACAGGGCATACTCAAAAGAATGGTGCGGTTTCAATAGTGATTCCTATTGAAACTGCACCATCCTTTTGTGTATGCCCTGTAAATAACCGAGTTTGTTTCATGGGAGAGGCTCTTTCCACAACCTTTATACAGGGCATACTCAAAAGAATGGTGCGGTTTCAATAGTGATTCCAATTGAAACTGCACCATCCTTTTGTGTATGCCCTGTAAATAACCGAGTTTGTTTCATGGGAGAGGCTCTTTCCACAACCTTTATACAGGACATACCCAAAAGAATGGTGCGGTTTCAATAGTGATTCCAATTGAAACTGCACCATCCTTTTGTGTATGCCCTGTAAATAACCGAGTTTGTTTCATGGGAGAGGCTCTTTCCACAACCTTTATACAGGGCATACTCAAAAGAATGGTGCGGTTTCAATAGTGATTCCTATTGAAACTGCACCATCCTTTTGTGTATGCCCTGTAAATAACCGAGTTTGTTTCATGGGAGAGGCTCTTTCCACAACCTTTATACAGGGCATACCCAAAAGAATGGTGCGGTTTCAATAGTGATTCCAATTGAAACTGCACCATTCTTTTGTGTATGCCCTGTAAATAACCGAGTTTGTTTCATGGGAGAGGCTCTTTCCACAACCTTTATACAGGGCATACCCAAAAGAATGGTGCGGTTTCAATAGTGATTCCAATTGAAACTGCACCATACTTTTGTGTATGCCCTGTACATAACAGAGTTTGTTTCATGGGAGAGGCTCTTTCCACAACCGGCCGATAGCTCAGTAGGTTAAGGCACTTCGAGAGCAGACGATACCAGCCCGCGACTTAACGAATTATTTAGCAATTTGACACTTTCCATCCCGTTGTGTGTATAGTCTTACACAAATAACACTGTGAATTCCGTCTGACACACCCTGTATTTATTGTTATTTTTCAAACACTACATGTTTCGATCAAGCCGATCACCATCAGGTGTTTTTTTATACAAAAACATAAAACTGAAGGTAAAACAATTCAAAATTATGCGAGTTGTCACAAATTATATAAAATGAATAAATACAAAATATAAATTATAATCGACTTGTAATCTTTGTGGTGCGTCATTAAACACGAACGGTGTGGTGCACAACACAACAGATAAAATTAAAATTATTTTTTTTAAATTCCACATTATATCCAACGTACATCTTGATAATACAGGGTGCGTCAGTGAATCGGGCGATTTTGCAGTACTGTTTTTTCCTAAAATCGTCCGATTCACTGACTCACCCTGTATTTCACAGTTTTTAAAGGACTAACAAATGCGCTATATTATCAAGTACTGATTTATATTACATTCGTATTACACCCTTTAGTCAATCTGATGATACAATGGATGTAATATGAATGTAACCTTGACCCCCTGAACACGGTTCAACTGGAGCCAAACCATATGTAGGGGATATTGAACAATACTTAATAATATAGTGCAATAGTTGGTCCTTTAACAAACTGTGAAATTTTTTAAAAAAAATTTAAAGACTTAGGATGCTAACTCCTAATTAAGTATCAAAATGGCGATACAAGTCTCTTAATATTATATTTTTGAATCTATTGTTTAGTCCATTAATTGAAATCCATTTTTTAAATTTAACGCCACCCACATGCCCGACCTTCAATAGGGGTGACGTCAAATCACATTCTGTCTGCAGTGAAATCACCCATCATACTGATGACTATTTTTAAAACATTAATAAAAGCTTCTACTAGCTACATATACACAATATCCTCCACTGTCCCACCAGCATAACACCATTTGCAGCAAATGCAAACAGCGATCGTTGTTACAGCAAAATTACCATCACGTGACTACAGAAAATGTGACCTCAGTATATCAAACGGGCCATCCGAGGAGAGTAATTCATTCTGTAGTCTGTCTTACGACAGGTCCGTAGCCTATTCATTCTGCAGTCTGTCTTACGACAGGTCCGTAGCATATTCATTCTGCAGTCTGTCTTACGACAGGTCCGTAGCCTATTCATTCTGCAGTCTGTCTTACGACAGGTCCGTAGCCTATTCATTCTGCAGTCTGTCTTACGACAGGTCCGTAGCCTATTCATTCTGCAGTCTGTCTTACGACAGGTCCGTAGCCTATTCATTCTGCAGTCTGTCTTACGACAGGTCCGTAGCCTATTCATTCTGCAGTCTGTCTTACGACAGGTCCGTAGCCTATTCATTCTGCAGTCTGTCTTACGACAGGTCCGTAGCCTATTCATTCTGCAGTCTGTCTTACGACAGGTCCGTAGCCTCTTCATTCTGTAGTGTCTTACGACAGATCCGTAGCCTCTTCCAAAGCGAGTTCTGCACACGGTGCGATCTATTGCTTCCTCTTTGAATTTCCAGTATCTTCTCTTTTCCTTAACGTCATCCAGTAGCTGCTTACGCCGTCTTCCCCGTCTTCCCGTCATTTCTATCCTTCCCTCTAACTTTCCTTCAATTACGTGTTTTAGAAGGCAGTTCTCGAGAAGAGTGCTGGATGTTAAGATTCGAAACCGCCTCGACGTTTCGTCACACGTACATTTCCCGCCTTGATGTATAGCCTATACAAAGATGATGCCTGAAAATCTGAACTGCATAACACAATGGCACAGCAGTGTCATGATTATGGTCTTTTGGGGATGTGGTAGACCGGTACCAACATCTATACTGAAAATGGAGGCAGCAGATTCCTCCGAAACGTCTGTACTCATCAATGAACATCGAACTGCTGTATGGACTATTGAATGATAAAGTACGAAGGATGCAGCATACAGCGGCTGTGAGCTAGTGTGAGGCACTGACCAACAAACACTGGCGACAAATACCACTACTGCCCTCAGTATGGTAGTCTCTTTGCACGCTGTAATTTCAACCCCGACATCCATTTCGCTTCATCCCGTTTCTTTTTCACTTCATTTCCATCGCCGCAGTCGCCATCACTTGTTTTGCTTTTCATATTTTCCCGATGTTGTCGGTCCTTTCAGCGTGTCATAGTTCATGTCCCAGCCGGCACGGGGGTAACTCCCCCTCCCCCGCGGCGCCCGAATTTAATGGACTGAGCAAACAGTAAGCAACTAGTTGAAGAGCCACTGCTTGGCTCACAGCTCCGCCTGCATTATCGATCTCCCCGGCTCCCCTACACATTAGGTCATCAGGCTGTGAGCTACTTCAGTGTCGCTGGCTGAAACGTTATGGAGACAGATAGATGGGGAAGTGGAGAGTGATGAGACAGAGGTGGGAGAGGGAAACTGAAAGAAATATAGAAATGTGTGTACTGAATTGTTTGTTGTTGGCGTTATGGAGACAGATAGATGGGGAAGTGGAGAGTGATGAGACAGAGGTGGGAGAGGGAAACTGAAAGAAATATAGAAATGTGTGTACTGAATTGTTTGTTGTTGGCGTTATGGAGACAGATAGATGGGGAAGTGGAGAGTGATGAGACAGAGGTGGGAGAGGGAAACTGAAAGAAATATAGAAATGTGTGTACTGAATTGTTTGTTGTTGGCGTTATGGAGACAGATAGATGGGGAAGTGGAGAGTGATGAGACAGAGGTGGGAGAGGGAAACTGAAAGGAATATAGAAATGTGTGTACTGAATTGTTTGTTGTTGGCGTTATGGAGACAGATAGATGGGGAAGTGGAGAGTGATGAGACAGAGGTGGGAGAGGGAAACTGAAAGGAATATAGAAATGTGTGTACTGAATTGTTTGTTGTTGGCGTTATGGAGACAGATAGATGGGGAAGTGGAGAGTGATGAGACAGAGGTGGGAGAGGGAAACTGAGAGAAATATAGAAATGTGTGAACTGAATTGTTTGTTGTTGGCGTTATGGAGACAGATAGATGGGGAAGTGGAGAGTGATGAGACAGAGGTGGGAGAGGGAAACTGAAAGGAATATAGAAATGTGTGTACTGAATTGTTTGTTGTTGGCGTTATGGAGACAGATAGATGGGGAAGTGGAGAGTGATGAGACAGAGGTGGGAGAGGGAAACTGAAAGAAATATAGAAATGTGTGTACTGAATTGTTTGTTGTTGGCGTTATGGAGACAGATAGATGGGGAAGTGGAGAGTGATGAGACAGAGGTGGGAGAGGGAAAC
The DNA here is from genome assembly GCA_021186555.1 of Reticulitermes speratus. Taxonomy (NCBI): domain Eukaryota; kingdom Metazoa; phylum Arthropoda; class Insecta; order Blattodea; family Rhinotermitidae; genus Reticulitermes; species Reticulitermes speratus. The sequence continues at coordinate 38,791,672 of JAJKFL010000011.1, read as the reverse complement.
TGAAAGGAATATAGAAATGTGTGTACTGAATTGTTTGTTGTTGGCGTTATGGAGACAGATAGATGGGGAAGTGGAGAGTGATGAGACAGAGGTGGGAGAGGGAAACTGAAAGGAATATAGAAATGTGTGTACTGAATTGTTTGTTGTTGGCGTTATGGAGACAGATAGATGGGGAAGTGGAGAGTGATGAGACAGAGGTGGGAGAGGGAAACTGAGAGAAATATAGAAATGTGTGTACTGAATTGTTTGTTGTTGGCGTTATGGAGACAGATAGATGGGGAAGTGGAGAGTGATGAGACAGAGGTGGGAGAGGGAAACTGAAAGGAATATAGAAATGTGTGTACTGAATTGTTTGTTGTTGGCGTTATGGAGACAGATAGATGGGGAAGTGGAGAGTGATGAGACAGAGGTGGGGAGGGAAACTGAAAGAAATATAGAAATGTGTGTACTGAATTGTTTGTTGTTGGCGTTATGGAGACAGATAGATGGGGAAGTGGAGAGTGATGAGACAGAGGTGGGAGAGGGAAACTGAAAGAAATATAGAAATGTGTGTACTGAATTGTTTGTTGTTGGCGTTATGGAGACAGATAGATGGGGAAGTGGAGAGTGATGAGACAGAGGTGGGAGAGGGAAACTGAGAGAAATATAGAAATGTGTGTATGGAAGTGTTTGTTGTTGGCGTTATGGAGACAGATAGATGGGGAAGTGGAGAGTGATGAGACAGAGGTGGGAGAGGGAAACTGAGAGAAATATAGAAATGTGTGTATGGAATTGTTTGTTGTTGGCGTTATGGAGACAGATAGATGGGGAAGTGGAGAGTGATGAGACAGAGGTGGGAGAGGGAAACTGAGAGAAATATAGAAATGTGTGTACTGAATTGTTTGTTGTTGGCGTTATGGAGACAGATAGATGGGGAAGTGAGACAGAGGTGGGAGAGGAAACTGAGAGAAATATAGAAATGTGTGTACTGAATTGTTTGTTGTTGGCGTTATGGAGACAGATAGATGGGGAAGTGGAGAGTGATGAGACAGAGGTGGGAGAGGGAAACTGAGAGAAATATAGAAATGTGTGTACTGAATTGTTTGTTGTTGGCGTTATAGAGAAAGATAGATGGGGAAGTGGAGAGTGATGAGACAGAGGTGGGAGAGGGAAACTGAGAGAAATATAGAAATGTGAGTACTGAATTGTTTGTTGTTGGCGTTATGGAGACAGATAGATGGGGAAGTGGAGAGTGATGAGACAGAGGTGGGAGAGGGAAACAGAGAAATATAGAAATGTGTGTACTGAGTTGTTTGTTGTTGGCGTTATGGAGACAGATAAGTGGGGAAGTGGAGAGTGATGAGACAGAGGTGGGAGAGGGAAACTGAGAGAAATATAGAAATGTGTGTAATGAGTTGTTTGTTGTTGGCGTTATGGAGACAGATAGATGGGGAAGTGGAGAGTGATGAGACAGAGGTGGGAGAGGGAAACTGAGAGAAATATAGAAATGTGTGTACTGAACTTTTTGTTGTTGGCGTTATGGAGACAGATAGATGGGGAAGTGGAGAGTGATGAGACAGAGGTGGGAGAGGGAAACTGAGAGAAATATAGAAATGTTAGTACTGAACTGTTTGTTGTTGGCGTTATGGAGACAGATAGATGGGGAAGTGGAGAGGTGATGAGACAGATGTGGGAGAGGGAAACAGAGAAATATAGAAAAGTTTGAGGAAGAAAGTCTTAGAGAAGGAAAGAAAAGACTTGAAGATAGAAATGCCCAAAGAAAGAAAGAAAGACTGAAACAAAGATGGAAAGACTAGAAGGAAGAAAGAAAGAAAGACTGAAACAAACATGCAGAGACTAAAAGAAAGAAAGAAAGAAAGAAGGACTAAAACAAAGATGGAAAGACTGAAAGGAAGAAATAAATACTGAAACAAAGATGGAAGGACTAACAGGAAGAAAGAAAGACTGAAACAAAGATAAAAGGACTAAAAGAAAGAAAGAAAGAAAGTAAGAAAGACTGAAACAAAGATGGATAGACTAAAAGGAAGGAAGAAAGAAAGACTGAAACAAAGATGGATAGACTAAAAGGAAGGAAGAAAGAAAGACTGAAACAAAGATGGAAAGACTAAAATGAAGGAATTGTAAAGACGCAAAGTAACTTACAACGTCCGCTAAGTATCAGCTACTTCAAATCTCCAAGCCATAACACAATGCAACTTCAAATCTACACACAGTATCATACACTAACAACCCCCGAGTGGGAAGGGGTGTATTTTAAGAAGCTAGTCATTCCTGCTTCATATCTCCCCTGAGTTATGGCAAACTTGCATACATTTTAAACAGATGTACAAACAGTGTTGCCAACTACCGAAAGCAGCAAACGACATAACTATGTTACGAGCCTTGCTCCATTTTCTAGGTTTATTATGAGACACACAATTTGCAGCCCTGAAATTAAGCTGTTTATTTTAAGGCGATTATTTATCAACGCGGCTGGCGATGTTCTGCTGAAACGCACACAGCGACACTATCGGAGAGAATCCGCAACATGACCCCAACTGTCCTTCTTTACCAAGTTTTCACCACCTCAGAAGTTCGAACCCGACTGCAGCACGAGTTCAGTCATTTAAATCTCGGCTTATAGATGGAGACGAGTGGAAGAAGAAACAGGAAGCGGAAGTTCGGAGCACCAAAAAATATGGTCCATTTTCCGGTTGGTTATTTTCATCTAGAAACGTATTACTGTTCCAACTGTTGCTTACTTTGCCTCTGTAAGCAACTTAAGTACAGATTGTCGGATTTGGCGTCAGAGGTCAGCATCAGCGCCGAGCTTATAGTCAGCTCTGCTTATACACCACGCGAAAATAGAGTCGAACTCGGTTATAACGTCGTGAAATGGACTGAATATTTTGTGTCGTTATAAACGAGTGTTGTTATAACCGAGCAGTATAATGTTATGGTTAACAGTGAGGAATTAATTGGTACCACAGAATATCTGACGTTATAGACGAGGTGTCGTATAAACCGATGTCGTTATAACCGAGGAGTATAATTTTATGGTTAACAGTGACTAATTAATTGGTACCACAGAATATCTGACGTTATAGACGTGTTGTCGCATAAACTGATGTCGTTATAACCGGGTTCGACTGTATTTTTATCGTATAATTAAGTAACTCCACGGAAATGAGACCCTTGTGACGTGGTAATAGTTTCTGAGATAGTCAAAACACTCTCCTTACTTTATGGAACCCAAACGCCCATTATCACGTCCACAAGATCTCACAAAGTGTTCTTATTCTGAGCCATATTAATCCAATCTACGCCCTCCGATCCTATTCCTTTACCTTCATTTTATATTAACCTTCCATCTCAATCTAGGTCTCCCAATTGGTTTCTTTCGTTCAGGTTACCGCAACCAAAATCTGTAGAATATGTATTAGTCTTCTCCCCCACACGTGCTACATGCCGCGCCCATCTCAATACACTTGACTTGATGATTCTGATAAATCTGTTAAGGAGTACAAATTATGAAGCTCGTGACTATGTAATTTTCTCCACTCCCTTATTACCCCGTCCCTCTTAGGCCCAAATATCCCCCTCAGCACCCTATTCTTGAACACCCTCAGCCTATGTTCCTCCCTCAATGTGAGAGACCAAGTTTTACACCCATATAAAACAACAGGCAAAGCTATAGTTAAGATTGAGCTCTTCTAGTATATCACGCAGCAACGAGTGGTAATCCTTTACCGACGTTTTGGGACAACCTATCCGTCCCATCATCAAGGGGCAAGAAGTCCAAGTAAAATTTCTTAGACTTAACCCTTGAAGCTGGGAATGATAGGTTGTGCCGAAACGTCGGTAAAGGATTACCACTCAAGGCTGCGTATCATCCCAGAAGAGCGCAGATGTCATCAACATCGCAGTGGAAGCCTGAAATCAGTGATAAAACTATTTCTACGTATTTTGATCTTCATACTGTTAGCACACGATATGACAAAAGGTTCGCGGTCCGGTCTGTCGACGTCCTGTCGACGCCTTGTCGACGCCCTCCGCACCAGACTACGCACCTCCACCTCCTACGTGTCATTAGATGGCGCAATCGTAACACATTGCTAAACAAACTCTTCGCACGGCCACCATATTGTCATTTTGCATCTTAGAATCTGCACAATTTTCCAAACATTTCAGGATTTTTTTTAAAAAAAGTTCCCTACACGGCGTAGTGCGATGTCACACAATTTCACATGTCGGTCATATTTTTATTATTCACTACAAAACTGATACAATGGGTATCGGGTCATTCCCGGGGGTAAAGCGGCCGGGGCGTGGCGTTGACCACCCACCCCATCTAGCGCCGAGGTTAAAGAATCAGTACAGCTATACCTCTACTCCCCCTCTGGGCCTTCAAGGCCTGTTCTAGGGTGAACATTACCTTTACCTTTACCTTTTAGTATAAAACTGATAAATATGGCGTTGGAGTGTCCTCCAGTTGAATAACATTCATACCAAGTTTCGCAAAAATCGATCACCTGGTTTAACATCTGAAACGGGACTCGCCCGCGCACACACAGCTTTGTGCTCTCATGAGACACTTTGCTATCAGGAAGAAAAAACAGACTGAAAAGAAAGAGAAACGGGGACAGATAGACAGACAGAGCGAGGTTGCTTGTTAGCAGCTATCAGTGTTATGTGGCTAACATGCACCGCGCTCCTGTTGCCCCGGGCGACAGCTACAAGAACTAACAGCAGAGCATCAACAGCACCTGCTAGACGTGCTGTAGCTCATTAGCATCACGACTGGCAAACAAACATGGCAAGAACACATTAAAACTGCGAGAAACATCAGTCCTGCCAACATGACAGTATATGATAAATGGGAAATCTAGTGGTGCTGTATAAACTGAATGAGAGACGAAGATGCAATACGATAAAACGAAGCAATATACAGCGAAACTGGGATGCGAAGCGCCTACCTGCAGGACACAAGACTGCTTGGACATCATTAGTGTAAATGTAAGTGTCTTCGACAGCTAATGGGTTAACACTTTGAAGCCTGAGATTACAGTAATAATACACAAGTCATCAGTTGCAATCTCCCTTCTCCATTATAAAAACCAGTCAGTTAATGTTGTACAGTGAAACAATCGCTGTTTGTTCTGACATCCACACAAAACACATAAATACAGCTCGTACCGCGCAGTAAACACACTCCGTCTCAGTTATACAAACCAGTCAGTTAATGCTGTACAGTGAAATAATCGCTGTTTGTTCTGAGATCCACACAAAACACATAAATACAGTCCCTACCGCGCAGTAAACACACTCCGTCTCAGCTATACAAACCAGTCAGTTAATGTTGTACAGTGAAATAATCGCTGTTTGTTCTGAGATCCACACAAAACACATAAATACAGTCCCTACCGCGCAGTAAACACACTCCGTCTCAGCTATACAAACCAGTCAGTTAATGCTGTACAGTGAAATAATCGCTGTTTGTTCTGAGATCCACACAAAACACATAAATACAGTCCCTACCGCGCAGTAAACACACTCCGTCTCAGTTATACAAACCAGTCAGTTAATGCTGTACAGTGAAATAATCGCTGTTTGTTCTGAGATCCACACAAAACACATAAATACAGTCCGTACCGCGCAGTAAACACACTCCGTCTCAGTTATACAAACCAGTCAGTTAATGCTGTACAGTGAAATAATCGCTGTTTGTTCTGAGATCCACACAAAACACATAAATACAGTCCGTACCGCGCAGTAAACACACTCCGTCTCAGTTATACAAACCAGTCAGTTAATGCTGTACAGTGAAATAATCGCTGTTTGTTCTGAGATCCACACAAAACACATAAATACAGTCCGTACCGCGCAGTAAACACACTCCGTCTCAGTTATACAAACCAGTCAGTTAATGCTGTACAGTGAAATAATCGCTGTTTGTTCTGAGATCCACACAAAACACATAAATACAGTCCGTACCGCGCAGTAAACACACTCCGTCTCAGTTACACAAACCAGTCAGTTAATGCTGTACAGTGAAATAATCGCTGTTTGTTACTACGTTACGCGACGTTCCTTGGCTGTTTCATTAGACACCTCAACAGCTACTTATACAGCTGATCAGTTACCTAATATGATACAAAGACCAAAAGCCAATAAAATTCACATTCGTTTATAAATACAGAACAAAGTGTGAACACTGTACTGCCAACGTAACGAACCGTGCATGCAATGGCATCAGTGGAAACTGAGATACGCCCTCTAAACACTTATTACACAGCACAAATTCGGAAGCTTAGGTTTAAAACCAGAAATGAGAGGGTGCCCATTTGCATCGAAATTTGCAAAGAGAGGAAATGAAAGACACGGTACAGCAAAGGAGGAAGGATAAAGAATACAAATGTACGAATTTTATACAGAATTTTCAACTGCCCTTTTTCAAGCGCCTGTACAAATGCCCGCCATTCAATATGGTCACATTCAGAACCAGTCTAAAACACCGTCGAAATTCCAAAAGCCAGCTTTGGTTATTCCTATCTATAGCTACGATTTCCAAAGATAACTCTCACAGTCTTATACATCACGGTCCTTGGGGAGCACCATGATATGTTGCACTGAATATAGCAAGCCAAGAGCTTGAAAAATTACCGAAAGGCAGCTTGATAAAAGAAACAACCGCTTCTACAAGCTATACGCGACTTATAAGTGGAAAAGATCGACACTGCAATACCGCACGAAGCACCAATGCTTCTCAGCTGTTTCATAAACACTGGTTCCGGTAATGGCAGGGCACCAGGCGTACTTATCCGTGACTATGAGAATCGAACTGCTAAATGAGAGCGGAATAACGGCAGTGCCAGTTGACTTCAGGCTCCGGCCGCGATGTTGATGAGATCTGGGCTCTTATGGGATATTACGCGGCGTCGTGTGGTAATTGTTTACGGACGTTTCGGGACGTGTCGGTCCCATCTTCACGGGTCAAGTGTATGACCGACACGTCGCGAAACTTCGGTCAGATGGTCAGTTGTTAGACTTTTATATGAAGGGACTGTCACGGAAGCCTTACGTGCAGCCATATACCGGTCTTACCTTTAAAAAAAGCCGAGATAGCTCAGTCAATACAGTGACTACAGGCTGGAGAACCAAAGAATCGGGGTTCGATTTCCAGCAACGAGAAGAGATTTTTGTCTTATCCTCGCTGTTCAGACCGGGGCCCACAAAATCTCGTGTGCAATGGGGCAAATTACCCCCGAGGACAAAGTCTGTGTGGAGCTTACCTGTCACGCCCAGCTGCACCTTCACAAGCCACACGTGTTCATGGCACTGTGTTGCATGAGCAGCAGGCAGCTTGGACTTTAGCAATGCCATAGAAGCATAGAACTAGCTGACAAAATACAATATCAAACTATGCTTCTCAGAGATGGCGGTCACCAGATATCTCCGAAACGTCGGTACGGCTATCAATCTACGTAGTAGACGATGCCACAACCCAAAGGAGAGGGGGTTGTCTGTACACGCACCGCGGGGAAAAACCTCAAATTTCAAAATATCTGGATATTGAAGAATTGACCAAAATGGCAATAGGTTATCACAGATATTTAGAGAACGTGGAATGTTTTACCTATTTACTTGTTTATTTACTTATTTATTTACTTATTTATTTACTTATTTATTTACTTATTTAGGAGCTATGTGTCCGTCATACGACGAGCTGCTATAATATCCACCCGCTGCTCCACGGTCTTTTTCATTGGTCTTCTATTACGTCAACTCAAGTGTTAAACTACTGTAGCGCTGCAAATTGGTTGTGCTACTAACTAACTAACTAACTCCATGCACCACAGTCCTTCTTGAGAAGCTAACAGTTCCTCAGCTAGTCAAGAAATGCCCCGCGTTTTATTGAACCCGAAGGTTCATTACCGCACTCACAACAGCCCGCCCCCTGTCCCTATCCTGAGCCATATCAATCCAGTCCATGCCCCCCATCCCACTTCTTGAAGATCCATTTTAATATTATCCTCCCATCTACGTCTCGGTCTTCCAAGTAGTCTCCTTCCCTCAGGTCTCCCCACCAAAATCCTGTATGCACCTCTCCCCTCACCCATACATGCTACATGCCCCGCCCATCTCATTCTTCTTGATTTGATCACCCAAATAATATTTGGTGATCAGTACAGATCATTAAGCTCCTCGTTCTGTAGTCTTCTCCACTCCCCTGTTACCCCGTCCCTCTTACGCCCAAATATCCCCCTCAGCACCCTATTCTCGAACACCCTCAGCCTATGTTCCTCCCTCATGTGACAGACCAAGTTTCACACCCACACAAAACAACAACAAATTACAGTTCTGTATACGCTGTATACGCTGCTACGCTCAACTAATACGCTCGACGTACAAACCAAAATTCTGTCTACACCATCAGAACTGTTTTCTGCGCCATACACGCATATCACGCACACACAAACACAAGCAAACAAGGTGTGACTCACTCAACCACGCAAGGTTAACATGTGCTGTCTATTGGCGGTTTAACGACGCTATAAGTAGCTTGACTATAAATGACGGACTACCGCTAACGGTAAAGCAATCCTATTACAGGCCTGGACAGGAGGTTGAGGCTCCCAGATTTCTAGACAATCGGCACACGACGGTGGTAAGGTCAGCCCTACGCACCGGCCGCCTTTACCCCCTGGAAATATTCCTGGTACTCATTTCTGTTAGAGGCTGAGTCAACCCCGGTCAATAGCGAATTGGAAAATGTGTAAGGAAGCAATCATGAGGTAATTGAAGGTACTATCCCATTATTCTTGGAGGAACTGAGGAAAATCGTGTTAACGTCAGTAGGATAGCCCGCCTGCGGGATGACAGTTGATTCCGGGACCTTCGAGATAAGAAACAAGTGTGCTTGGCGCTCAATTGCGAAGTTGAGCAACTTAATGAGATTTGGACCGTAACGATCCGTGACGACACAGAGTCCTAACAAAGAGACACCCTGTACTTTCCACTTCCCGACTCAGAAACAAGTCTATTCTCCTGTGGTATATCCCGTGCTGTTTCGAATTCTTACAAACAGAGGTCCTTACGGTCGTAACTCTACCAACAAGACACCCCTGTCACCCTTTCCCGTGAATTCAGAATGGCTCCCAATTGGCTATAGCTCTAACAAGACAAAACTTCTTCTTTCTTTCGAAACTTTGAGTTATCAAGACACACAACATGTTTCCTTACACAACAGAATAATTGGGGGGTCGTCAGGTTCAAACGGATCTCTCTTCTCACTCCATAAAATGCGTTCGTTCATCTTTACTCTCCGGAGATGCTGACAAATATTTCTTATGAAATATATAGTGTCTTTACACATTAAAGCAGGTGGTACACATAATTACCACAGTCACCACTGAATAAGGAACGGTTAAACAACGGCGTGGCCGTCAGAAGCGTCGGGCTGGCCAGTAATTATAAACTCCCAGCGCTTACAGAGAAGGCGTCGTGGGGGCGTCGCCGGAAGCAGTAAACGATATCCGGTGTGTGGCGTCCATTCTTCAAAGAGACGCAAGCGAAGCGATGCCGTTTTCAATTTCAGACCGTTACAGCGCCACTGTATTCGGTGTGCACTAGTCTACACGTTTCGCCTTTCGCATTTGATACTCCTGCGTCTGTATTCCGTCGTGCCGAACATTAATTAGCGTCATACGAGGACGCCGTCAAGATATAAACAATTTACGTGAGACAGACAGACAGACAGACAGACAAGCAGTTCTGTACAGGTCGTTTTTATAACTCGCGTTCCCCTACCTGCACACCCCCTCCCCCCCGTTCCCATTTTTGAACGTACTAAATCAAAACTACTCACAAAAAGTTCCAGATTCTTCACTTGCCGGAGCGTGACGCAGACCACTTACTTCTATACACCGATGAAGATTAAGAATAAGTGGCAGTATACCTCAATTACCCCATACACCGTCATGACGTAGTGCTTTAACTAAGAACAGTGATGACTTCACATTTACAACAAAACACTGCATTTCAACTGTTTCTGAACCAAAATGAAGGATCACCAGGATTTACATAAATCAAGAATTACTTTTACATATCACAATACATAAACTCATGCACCCAATAAAATATATTCAGAAGCAATAAAACTCCTACATGTTTCGGCACCGGGCTGCCATCATCAGGGAGTTATTCAGAACAAAGGAGTACAAGGCCAGCACGCTTGTCTAGGCGTTGTGTCGTCCTCACTAAAACGATTAAAATCCTAAAATACACAAAGTTACCAAAGTGGGCCGTTTCAGGTAGAAGTTTCCAGTTCTTTACAGTGTGCATGTAGCACGCACACAAACATCTGTCTCGGTCCATTATGATCCGAAGATATCTCGTCTCGTAAATACCTTATCGTTACGAATGTTAGGTAACTGATTATATAATAACATCATATACAAAATAAATTTGAATTTATGTTATATAATGGAGCACTCTAGCAGCTATATACTCTGATATATACACTTTCCGTTACACAACATACATTTAAAGTGCGCGGTATAAATAACATAACTTTTCCTTTACATATATTTATTGCGTCACACTGAGCAGGTTGGTGTAGTGACATCTCCAAAAAATTGTATTCGTTAACACCACGGTTGGGATCTGAAGGGTGTCGTGATATTCCTCAGTACACACAGCCAACTCGACTGCACAACCACTGCGTCCTGTAATATCTTACGCAACTCGTCAGGCACTGACCAGCCTGCCGTTTGACGCTATAGAGTCAGAGCTACTGACAGCGTCGTTAAACAAACAACTACAGTGAACACAAATCAGCATCCATAAAATATTGATGTAAATCGGTTATTATATACTGTACACTTAACCTTATCAGTTGCCTCAATTGATCTGCATTAAGCCTTTGAAGACTAAAACCAATGTATGTTGTATATAAAGATTCAGCTCGTACCTAACAGAGAACACAGTGTGCTTACACTAGGAAGACCAATCAGTAAATACTGTATCAGAAAATAAACTCTGTCTACTGTGAGCATGATATCGATCAATAAATAAGCAGTGTGGACAAAACGCCGAGTTTTTATTGTTAACCTTTTAAAGCCTAATGGTTACTGTATGTACCACCATGTTTAACATTCACAAATTCTACATTCTGCCCACACTGTATTTATGTGTTTTGTATTTATATTACAACAAACAGCGACTTTTGCCTTATATAACGTAAATTGATTTGTATTTTAAACCTAGATGAAAAGTGTTTACTGCGCGGTACGAACTGTGTCTTTAAATTAAACAGTTTATGCTTCGTCTTTAAATGGTTAAGCATGTGAACACTGGAATGTGAAACTTTTTAAAATTATATTGAAGTTGTCACTACCCTAGCGCGTAATTGAACTATTTTGCTCACAATACATAAAATTTAAATTAGGGTTGTTTTTTTGACGTTTATGAAATATTTATAATTTTCACATGCAGTATTTATTTTCTCTCTAAATTATTTATTTCTGACGACCAGTCCGCGCTATGTTTGACTGCCAAGCCTTTCTTCTGTTTAGTCACGTCAATCGCTAGCAGTTCAGTGACTAATTACAGAATTATACTGTTAGAATTATACTTCTGGTGACATGACAGGGTCCGTCAATAAGACATGTTTATAAATATTGCATATAAAAAATTAGTGGCCAAAAGTCAGAGAGAATATCCGGGCAAAAAACCATAAAATAAATTATAAACGTCCATTTTGAATTTCCACCCACAAGGACGGTTCCCCTTGCTCTGATTTAGCGCACATACTTATAGACCAGCTATGTCACTATCAGCTCTTCACCACAAAAAATATAATGCCGGGAAACACATAACATAAAAATTTTCCTTGTGTTCTGTCACTTAATTTATTTCGAAAATCAATAACACGTACATAGACACGTGTCTACATAACACGTGTTGCTCTGCGTGCTGTTTCGTTCCGATGAATATTCAGCAAGTTACACCTGACGTGCGGCAGAAACTGCAGGTGTTGGCGTGAAGCGTCTATTGCTGTTGTACTGTTAGTATTACTGTCTATTGCTGTTGTACTGTTAGTTTTTACTGATCTATTGCTGTTGTACTGTTAGTATTACTGTCTATTGCTGTTGTACTGTTAGTATTACTGTCTATTGCTGTTGTACTGTTATATTACTGTCTATTTGCTGTTAGTACTGTTTAGTATTACTGTCTATTGCTGTTGTACTGTTAGTATTACTGTCTATTGCTGTTGTACTGTTAGTATTACTGTCTATTGCTGTTGTACTGTTAGTATTACTGTCTGTTGCTGTTGTACTGTTAGTATTACTGTATATTGCTGTTGTACTGTTTAGTATTACTGTATATTGCTGTTGTACTGTTAGTATTACTGTCTATTGCTGTGTACTGTAATTACTGTCTATGCGTGTACGTTTGTATTACTGTCTATTGCTGTTGTACTGTTAGTATTACTGTCTATTGCTGTTGTACTGTTAGTATTACTGTCTATTGCTGTTGTACTGTTAGTATTACTGTCTATTGCTGTTGTACTGTTAGTATTACTGTCTATTGCTGTTGTACTGTTAGTATTACTGTCTGTTGCTGTTGTACTGTTAGTGTTTACTGTCTGTTGCTTGTTTTACTGTCTATTGCGTTGTAGTATATACTGTCCTGTTGCTGTATGTACTGTTATGTATTACTGTCTGTTGCTGTTGTACTGTTAGTATTACTGTCTGTTTACTGTTAGTATTACTGTCTATTGCTGTTGTACTGTTAGTATTACTGTCTATTGCTGTTGTACTGTTAGTATTACTGTCTATTGCTGTGTACTGTTAGTATTACTGTCTATTGCTGTTGTACTGTTAGTATTACTGTCTATTGCTGTTGTACTGTTAGTATTACTGTCTGTTGCTGTTGTACTGTTAGTATTACTGTCTATTGCTGTTGTACTGTTAGTATTACTGTCTATTGCTGTTGTACTGTTAGTATTACTGTCTATTGCTGTTGTACTGTTAGTATTACTGTCTATTGCTGTTGTACTGTTACTATTACTGTCTATTGCTGTTGTACTGTTAGTATTACTGTCTATTGCTGTTGTACGTTAGTATTACTGTCTATTGCTGTTGTACTGTTAGTATTACTGTCTATTGCTGTTGTACTGTTAGTATTACTGTCTATTGCTGTTGTACTGTTATATTACTGTCTATTGCTGTTGTACTGTTAGTATTACTGTCTGTTGCTGTTGTACTGTTAGTATTACTGTATATTGCTGTTGTACTGTTAGTATTACTGTCTATTGCTGTTGTACTGTTATATTACTGTCTATTGCTGTTGTACTGTTAGTATTACTGTCTATTGCTGTTGTACTGTTAGTATTACTGTCTATTGCTGTTGTACGTTATTTACTGTCTATTGCTGTTGTACTGTTAGTATTACTGTCTATTGCTGTTGTACTGTTAGTATTACTGTCTATTGCTGTTGTACTGTTAGTATTACTGTCTATTGCTGTTGTACTGTTAGTATTACTGTCTATTGCTGTTGTACTGTTAGTATTACTGTCTATTGCTGTTGTACTGTTAGTATTACTGTCTATTGCTGTTCGATACATTGCTTTACGTACTATACTGTCTATTGCTGTTGTACTGTTACTATACTGTCTATTGCTGTTGTACTGTTACTATTACTGTCTATTGCTGATTGTACTTGTTACTATTACTGTCTATTGCTGTTGTACTGTTAGTAATTACTGTCTATTGCTGTTGTACTGTTAGTATTACTGTCTATTGCTGTTGTACTGTTAGTATTACTGTCTATTGCTGTTGTACTGTTAGCTATCTAGTCTATCTGTACTGTACTATTACTGTCTGTTGCGTTGTACTGTTATATACTGTTATTGCTGTGTACGTAGATTCGTTATTTCTGTTGTACTGTTAGTATTACTGTCTATGCGTGTTAGTTACTGTTAATTACTGTCTATTGCTGTTGTACTGTTAGTATTACTGTCTATTGCTGTTTACTGTAGATTACTGTCTATTCTGTTGACTGTTACTATACGTCTATGCTGTTGTACTGTTAGTATTACTGTCTATTGCTGTTGTACTGTTACTATTACTGTCTATTGCTGTTGACTGTACTATTACTGTCTATGCTGTTTATTACTGTTAGTATTACTGTCTATATGCTGTTGTACTGTATATACGTCTATTCGTTACGTTTGTTACTGCTAATCGCTGTGTTCTACTGTTAGTATTACTGTCTATTGCTGTTGCACTGTTACTATTACTGTCTATTGCTGTTGTACTGTTACTATTACTGTCTATTGCTGTTGTACTGTTACTATTACTGTCTGTTGCTGTTGTCGGATTTTAACTGAAACTGGAAACGTGTGCATGAATTTCAGTAAAACTCAACAAAACCTTTACAAAACAAATCCACGTATAGACAGGTGGGCCGCGATAGCTCAGTTGATATAGCAACTCACTACGAGCTGGACGGTCCGGGGATCGAATCCCGGTGGGGACAAGATTTTCCGCAGTCGTCCAGACTGGCCCTGAGGGTACCCAGCCTCCTGTACAATGGGTACCGGTCTCTTTCCCGGAGGTAAAGCGGCCGGGGCGTGGAGTTGACCACCCACCCTAATCTAGTGCCGGGGTTAAAGAAAGAGTACATCTATACCTCTAATCCCCCTCTGGGCCTTTATGGCCTGTTCTAGGAAGAACGTAGAGACAGACTGACATGGGAAAAACTTAGTAGCATTTCGCGTGGAACGCGCCAAAAGAAACCTTCGCAGAAAAGTAAAATGGCGTCGACGTGTACTAAGTGAGGGTGAAGACAGATGGGTTTGGTGGGCGATCGGATGGTCCCAGGGCGGAAAGCAGTAAGAGCTACAAGAGGCAGAACACGAAGTGTGCTACCGCAGTACTTGAGTAAGGGGTGAGAAGGCGAAGATTGAGGGGGGATCTGTCTGGATAGAGCAGGTTAGTGCAGTGGTCAAACTACGGACTTGTATAGGGCCATTAATTTATCTGACAAACGTCGATAGTCGCCTCCGGTAGGAACGCTTAACGGGTTAAGACTTCGACGTGCTTGTCAGAGCAACGAAGGCCTATACCTGCCGGTGGAAGAAAAACATGTCAGGACTTTTCTTTAAATACGGTGAGTAAAACCACGACATTATCTGAAACACGTGCGATTGAAATGCGGGGACATCGGCTCACGGCAAAACGGAACACCGACAGGCGTTGTGATGCCTGTCGTCAGGCGAAACAGTCTGAGTAAAGAGTACATAGGAATTGTCACATACAATAATGTGCCGCTACTGGGAAGTGCGCGGTTTGAACCTCAGTCCGAGCATCGAGCATCTCCTCAGTCCTCCCAGCCAAGTTCCGGAACAGACCACGACAGGTGCTTCCAAATCCAACTATACTACAATTGCCTATCCAACTACACTACAATTATCCAACTACACTACAATTGCCTATCCAACTACACTACAATTATCCAACTACACTACAATTGTCTAACCAAGTACACTACAATTACCTATCCAACTACACTACAATTGTCCAACTACACTACAATTGTCCAACTACACTATAATTGTCTAACCAACTACACTACAATTGCCTACCCAACTGCACTACAATTGTCTATCCAACTACACTACAAATTTCTATCCAACTACACCATAATTGTCTACCCAACTTCACTACAATTGTCTACCCAACTACACTACAAATTTATATCCAACTACATCACAATTGTCTAACCAACTACACTACAATTGCCTATCCAACTACACTACAATTGTCTAACAAACTACACTACAATTGTCTAACCAACTACACTACAATTGCCTACCAAACTGCACAACAAATGTCTAACCTACTACACTACAATTGTCTATCCAACTGGAATACAAATTTCTATCCAACTACATCACAATTGTCTATCTAACTACATCACAATTGTCCAACCTACTACACTACAATTGTCTAACCTACTACACTAGAATTGTCTAACCTACTACACTACAATTGTCTAACCTACTACACTACAATTGTCTATCCAACTACACTACAATTTTCTATCCAACTACACTACAATTTTCTATCCAACTACCAGCTACACACAACTCGACCCTTTGAACTACGAGTATTATGTTTGCTCCAAATAAAAAAAATCAAAACTCAAAATTTTATCCTTTGAAACCAACGATCCGAGAAAAAGAAAACACAGGAAGTTAAGTTGTTCACAAAAATAAAACAGCCAAGACTTACGTCTTTGAGTCGAGTTTATTTCTTTAGCCCAGTCTAGCGGAACAAAACACACTCAGATTTCCCCATACAGTTATTTCTCTTATAAAGCAAATCCTTCGCGAGCTCAGACATATTTCGCTGACATAACCTCAGTTCCCTTCACATTTCCGTGTTCTTATTTGTATTAGGGACATTTCACAAAACGGGATATGTTCGTTTTAAACTTGCAAACATTACACGAAGGCTCCGAGTTCATTTCGATTTCGAACACACACACATACGCACGCACGCACACACTGTTAACTCAGTAGACCCCTGTGATGTGGTCACGCACGTTCAACAACCCAAACACATAACAGATTCATTTCCATGTCGTTAACTAGGATTAAATGTATAACCCTTTGAAGCCCGAAAGTTCCTCTAAATAACATATAAAGAGTCAGCTCACAACTCTCAGAAAACACACTCTGTCTGCATTATAAAGTCCTCCCGCTTAATTTCCTTTGATGATACGCTATACATAAATACATTGCGTGGGCTAAATGCTTTATGTTAAAATATGTGGTATATATAATTACCATTGTGTTTCCGTCATAATAAATCCTGCTAATTTGTACTTAAATTAAACTTCGCATAAACTTTCTTTCGCAGTGGCCGTGCGGTCTAAGGCGTGGGTCTGCGGCCGCTCGCTTTCTGGGATTGTGGGTTCGAATCCTGCCGGGGGCATGGATGTCTGTCTGTTGTGAGTGTTGTGTGTTGTCAGGTAGAGGTCTCTACGACGGGCTGATCACTCGTACAGAGGAGTCCTACCGAGTGTGGTGTGTCTGAGTGTGATCGTGAAGCCTCGAACAATGAGGCGGCCTAGGCCCCCAAGGGGCTGTCGAGACATTGAAAAAAAATGTTTATTTCAAGCTGACAGTTACTCAGCCGTTCCACAAATTCGCCGTCTTATATGCAGCCCGCAGGTTCAACCCATTGCTACATTCTAACGTTTACCTACAGAAGAGCATTTCAACTGTTATTTTCGTGTTAGATTTTCCGACTAAACTTTTGGTAACAATCTGTGATTTCTCCATCACCCCTCTCCCTCCACATATTCCACCTCCCTCAATGTGCTCACCCTCAAACACTAGCTGAATAGTGAGGGCTAATAGACTGCTGAAGTAATTCCTTGTACAGAGATACAGTACAGTCGAACTCGGTTATAATATTTCGTGTCGTTATAAACGAGTGTTGTTATAACCGGGTAGTGCTACGCTATGGGAGCACGCGGTGGCGCAGTTGGTTGAGGCACTGCGCTACACTCCGCAAGGTCACGGGTTCGATTCCCGATGGTGTAATTGGAATTTTTCATTGACATAATCATTTCGGCCGCACTATGGCCCTGGGGTCGACTTAGCCTCTAACAGAAATGAGTATCAGGAATATTTCCTGGGTGTAAAGACGGCCGGTGCGTAGGGCTGACGACTTTACCACCTTCATGTGCCGATTGTCTAGAAATCTGGGAGCCTCAACCTCCTGGAACCTTAAGGGCCTGTCCAGGCCTGTAATGGGATTGCTTTACCTTTACCTTTACCTTTACCTTTACCTTTACCTTTACCTTTTAGTGTAAGACTGTGGTTAAAAGTGAGGAATTAATTGATACCGCAGAATATCTGACGCTATAGGCGAGGTGTCGTATAAACCGATGTCGTTATAACTGGGTTCGACTGTAATTTACGGTACAGCAGCAAATAACTGCATAACCGAATGACGTAATTATACACTGACAATGTATCTAGCTTTGTAACCACCCTATAAAGAACAATAGCGGGTGTAACACTGTTTTCGATGTAAATGGTATAAGATTATAGATGCAAAGCAAGGGGGAAAAAAAAGTTATGTTATAACCTGTCGACAAAATTATTTCATTAGCATGACAGCATATCAGTTACTTTGGAACCCCCTGTGGCTTGGTACAATAGAGGCAGGAAGGTTATTGACACCGAAAAATGTAAGCGCCAGAGAGCGCAAGGCCTGGGTAATGACGGCCATTCCGCTAATCCGTCGCTGCTGCCCTCTATTACATTCAATAACACAGAGAATTAAAGTGTGCTCAGGGATTACGTCACCGCCAGGGGCTTCATTTTTGTGCGCAAACAGAGTGACTTCTCAGATCTAACGTTTCTAATACGAAACATTATAAAGCTGAGCGCTGCGGGCAACAGTGGTGCATGGGACAGCCACAGTCCACATACTGACGAACTGAACATCCACAGGCCTGTGTTTAGCTAACCACAACGCCATGAAGAAATAGTGTGTGCAAGAGTGGAGGTATAGATCCACGCATTCTTAACCCATTTACTGGACGCGAGTGTGGTCAGTTCCACACCCGGCACCCGTGCCACTGGCTAGGTGACTGGGAGAACCAACGGACGATCTGAAGTCTATGGAAACAGGACGAGCGTGTGACGTAGTAACTACACTGACTGAGCTAGCCCAGAGCATAATAATAAATGTAACAGAAATAAAAAATACACCAGTACTACTTTGTATTTGGAAGCCCCAGTGTTCAGACCTCGGCACCAAGACCGGATACCTAACCTATGTTTTTCGTGGTTTTCCTCAGTCCGTCCAGAAATATTCTGGGATAGTGCATCAAGACAGGTCACCAGCACTTCCATCTATATCCCTAATAATCCATTATTCATTAAACATCCTATCATTCGACACTATACTGTAAGGTAAAGAATAAATGGAGCCTAAACTTCACGTCCCTGTTCACCTACGTGGCAAGGTATTGTAATTAAAAGTTCATATGGCGCGGTAAGCTACAGCTGTGTGGACAAAATCAAGCAGTAGCAATGTTACGCTATTTAGTTGTGAGGTACAGACGACTGTCAGTGCATTGTTACAGGCGACTGTCAGTGCACTGTTACTGGCGACTGTCAGTGCACTGTTACAGGCGACTGTCAGTGCACTGTTACAGGCGACTGTCAGTGCACTGTTACAGGCGACTGTCAGTGCACTGTTACAGGCGACTGTCAGTGCACTGTTACAGGCGACTGTCAGTGCACTGTTACAGGCGACTGTCAGTGCACTGTTACAGGCGACTGTCAGTGCACTGTTACAGGCGACTGTCAGTGCACTGTTACAGCGACTGTCAGTGCACTGTTACAGGCACTGTCAGTGCACTGTTACAGGCGACTGTCATGCACTGTTACAGGCGACTGTCAGTGCACTGTTACAGGCGACTGTCATGCACTGTTCAGACGACTGTCAGGCACTGTTACAGGCGACTGTCATGCACTGTTACGGGCGACTTCAGTGCACTGTTACAGGCACTGTCAGTGCACGTTACGCGACTGTCAGTGCACTGTTACAGGCGACTGTCAGTGCACGTTACAGCGACTGTCATGCACTGTTACAGGCGACTGTCAGTGCACGTTACAGGCGACTGTCAGTGCACGTTACAGGCGACTGTCAGTGACACTGTTACAGGCACTGTCGTGCACTGTTACAGCGACTGTCAGTGCACTGTTACGGCGACTGTCAGTGCATGTACAGGCGACTGTCAGTGCACTGTTACAGGCGACTGTCAGTGCACTGTTACAGGCACTGTCAGTGCACTGTTACGGCGACTGTCAGTGCACTGTTACAGGCGACTGTCAGTGCACTGTTACAGGCACTGTCAGTGCACTGTTACAGGCGACTGTCAGTGCACGTTACAGGCGACTGTCAGTGCACGTTACAGGCGACTGTCAGTGCACTGTTACAGGCACTGTCAGTGCACTGTTACAGGCGACTGTCAGTGCACTGTTACAGCCCTGTCAGTGCACTGTTACAGGCGACTGTCAGGCATGTTACGGGCACTGTCAGTGCAACTGTTACAGCGACTGTCGTGCACTGTTACAGCGACTGTCAGTGCACTGTTACAGACGACTGTCAGTGCACTGTTACGCGACTGTCAGTGCACTGTCGACGTCAGTGCACTGTTACAGGCGACTGTCAGTGCACTGTTACAGACGACTGTCAGTGCACTGTTACAGGCATGCAGTGCACGTTACAGGCGACGTCAGTGCACTGTTACAGGCGACTGTCAGTGCACTGTTACAGGCGACTGTCAGTGCACTGTACAGGCGACTGTCAGGCACTGTTACAGACGACTGTCAGTGCACTGTTACAGGCGACTGTCAGTGCACTGTTACGGCGACTGTCAGTGCACTGTTACAGCGACTGTCAGTGCACTGTTACGGCGACTGTCAGTGCACTGTTACAGGCACTGTCAGTGCACTGTTACAGGCGTGTCAGGCACTGTTACAGGCGACTGTCAGGCACGTTACAGGCGACTGTCATTGCACTGTTACAGGCCACTGCAGTGCACTGTTACAGCGACTGTCAGTGCACTGTTACAGGCGACTGTCAGTGCACTGTTACAGGCGACTGTCAGTGCACTGTTACAGGCGACTGTCAGTGCACTGTTACAGGCGACTGTCAGTGCACTGTTACAGGCGACTGTCAGTGCACTGTTACAGCGACTGTCAGTGCACTGTTACAGCACTGCATGATGTTACGGCGACTGTCAGTGCACTGTTACGGGCGACTGTCAGTGCACTGTTACAGGCGACTGTCAGTGCACTGTTACAGGCGACTGTCAGTGCACTGTTACAGGCGACTGTCAGTGCACTGTTACAGCGACTGTCAGTGCACTGTTACAGCGACTGTCAGTGCACTGTTACAGGCGACTGTCAGTGCACTGTTACAGGCGACTGTCAGTGCACTGTTACAGCGACTGTCAGTGCACTGTTACAGGCGACTGTCAGTGCACTGTTACAGGCGACTGTCAGTGCACTGTTACAGCGACGTCAGTGCACTGTTACAGCGACTGTCAGTGCACTGTTACAGACGACTGTCAGTGCACTGTTACAGACGACGTCAGTGCACTGTTACAGGCGACTGTCAGTGCACTGTTACAGGCGACTGTCAGTGCACTGTTACAGGCGACTGTCAGTGCACTGTTACAGGCGACTGTCAGTGCACTGTTACAGGCGACTGTCAGTGCACTGTTACAGACGACTGTCAGTGCACTGTTACAGCGACTGTCAGTGCACTGTTACAGGCGACTGTCAGTGCACTGTTACAGGCGACTGTCAGTGCACTGTTACAGCGACTGTCAGTGCACTGTTACAGCGATGTCAGTGCATGTTACAGGCGACTGTCAGTGCACGTTACAGCGACTGTCAGTGCACTGTTACAGGCGACTGTCAGTGCCTGTTACAGCGACTGTCATGCACTGTACAGCGACTGTCAGTGCACTGTTACAGGCGACTGTCAGTGCACTGTTACAGGCGACTGTCAGTGCACTGTACAGCACTGTCAGTGCACTGTTACAGGCGACTGTCAGTGCACTGTTACAGCGACTGTCAGTGCACTGTACAGCGACTGTCAGTGCATGTTACAGCGACTGTCAGTGCTGTACAGGCACTGTCAGTGCACGTTCGGCGACTGTCATGCACTGTTACGGCGACTGTCAGGCACTGTTACAGGCGACTGTCAGTGCAGTTCAGCGACTGTCAGTGCACTGTACAGGCGATGTCAGTGCACTGTTACAGTGTCATGCCTGACAGCAGGCACTGTTAAGGCGACGTCAGTGCACTGTACAGCACTGTATGCACGTTCGCGACTGTCAGTCACGTTACAGGCACTGTCAGGCACTGTACAGGCGACTGTCAGTCACTGTTACAGCACTGTCAGTGCACTGTTACAGGCGATGTCAGTGCCG
This sequence comes from Reticulitermes speratus, assembly GCA_021186555.1. Lineage (NCBI taxonomy): Eukaryota > Metazoa > Arthropoda > Insecta > Blattodea > Rhinotermitidae > Reticulitermes > Reticulitermes speratus. The sequence continues at coordinate 38,769,652 of JAJKFL010000011.1, read as the reverse complement.
TTACAGCGACGCAGTGCACTGTTACAGGCGACGTCATGCACGTTACAGCGACTGTCAGCAGTAAGCGACTGTCTCACGTAGGGACGTCATGCACGTTACAGCGACTGTCAGGCACGTTACAGGCGACGTCAGTGCACTGTACAGCGACTGCATGCACTGTTACAGGCGACTGTCATGCACTGTTACAGCATGTCAGTGCACTGTTACAGGCGACTGTCAGTGCACTGTTACAGCGACTGTCAGTCACTGTTACAGCGACTGTCAGTGCACTGTACAGGCGACTGTCAGTGACTGTACAGGCGACTGTCAGTGCACTGTTACGGCGACTGTCATGCACTGTACAGACGACTGTCAGTGCACTGTTACAGGCGACTGTCAGTGCACTGTTACAGGCGACTGTCAGTGCACTGTTACAGGCGACTGTCAGTGCACTGTTACAGCGACTGTCAGTGCACTGTTACAGGCGACTGTCAGTGCACTGTTACAGCGACTGTCAGTGCACTGTTACAGGCGACTGTCAGTGCACTGTTACAGACGACTGTCAGTGCACTGTTACAGGCGACTGTCAGTGCACTGTTACAGGCGACTGTCAGTGCACTGTTACAGGCGACTGTCAGTGCACTGTTACAGACGACTGTCAGTGCACTGTTACAGGCGACTGTCAGTGCACTGTTACAGGCGACTGTCAGTGCACTGTTACAGGCGACTGTCAGTGCACTGTTACAGGCGACTGTCAGTGCACTGTTACAGGCGACTGTCAGTGCACTGTTACAGGCGACTGTCAGTGCACTGTTACAGGCGACTGTCAGTGCACTGTTACAGGGCGACTGTCAGTGCACTGTTACAGGCGACTGTCAGTGCACTGTTACAGGCGACTGTCAGTGCACTGTTACAGGCGACTGTCAGTGCACTGTTACAGGCGACTGTCAGTGCACTGTTACAGGCGACTGTCAGTGCACTGTTACAGGCGACTGTCAGTGCACTGTTACAGGCGACTGTCAGTGCACTGTTACAGGCGACTGTCAGTGCACTGTTACAGGCGACTGTCAGTGCACTGTTACAGGCGACTGTCAGTGCACTGTTACAGGCGACTGTCAGTGCACTGTTACAGGCGACTGTCAGTGCACTGTTACAGGCGACTGTCAGTGCACTGTTACAGGCGACTGTCAGTGCACTGTTACAGGCGACTGTCAGTGCACTGTTACAGGCGACTGTCAGTGCACTGTTACAGGCGACTGTCAGTGCACTGTTACAGGCGACTGTCAGTGCACTGTTACAGGCGACTGTCAGTGCACTGTTACAGGCGACTGTCAGTGCACTGTTACAGGCGACTGTCAGTGCACTGTTACAGGCGACTGTCATGTACTGTTACAGGCTGTCAGTGCATGTTACAGGCGACTGTCAGTGCACTGTTACAGGACGACTGTCAGTGCACTGTTACAGGCGACTGTCAGTGCACTGTTACAGGCGACTGTCAGTGCACTGTTACAGGCGACTGTCAGTGCACTGTTACAGGCGACTGTCAGTGCACTGTTACAGGACGACTGTCAGTGCACTGTTACAGGCGAACTGTCAGTGCACTGTTACAGGCGACTGTCAGTGCACTGTTACAGGCGACTGTCAGTGCACTGTTACAGACGACTGTCAGTGCACTGTTACAGCGACTGTCAGTGCACTGTTACAGGCGACTGTCAGTGCACTGTTACAGGCGACTGTCAGTGCACTGTTACAGGCGACTGTCAGTGCACTGTTACAGCGACTGTCAGTGCACTGTTACAGGCGACTGTCAGTGCACTGTTACAGGCGACTGTCAGTGCACTGTTACAGGCGACTGTCAGTGCACTGTTACAGCGACTGTCATGCACTGTTACAGCGTGTAGGCACTGTTACAGGCGACTGTCAGTGCACTGTTACAGGCGACTGTCAGTGCACTGTTACAGGCGACTGTCAGTGCACTGTTACAGGCGACTGTCAGTGCACTGTTACAGGCGACTGTCAGTGCACTGTTACAGGCGACTGTCAGTGCACTGTTACAGGCGACTGTCAGTGCACTGTTACAGGCGACTGTCAGTGCACTGTTACAGGCGACTGTCAGTGCACTGTTACAGGCGACTGTCAGTGCACTGTTACAGGCGACTGTCAGTGCACTGTTACAGGCGACTGTCAGTGCACTGTTACAGGCGACTGTCAGTGCACTGTTACAGGCGACTGTCAGTGCACTGTTACAGGCGACTGTCAGTGCACTGTTACAGGCGACTGTCAGTGCACTGTTACAGGCGACTGTCAGTGCACTGTTACAGGCGACTGTCAGTGCACTGTTACAGGCGACTGTCAGTGCACTGTTACAGGCGACTGTCAGTGCACTGTTACAGGCGACTGTCAGTGCACTGTTACAGGCGACTGTCAGTGCACTGTTACAGGCGACTGTCAGTGCACTGTTACAGGCGACTGTCAGTGCACTGTTACAGGCGACTGTCAGTGCACTGTTACAGGCGACTGTCAGTGCACTGTTACAGGCGACTGTCAGTGCACTGTTACAGGCGACTGTCAGTGCACTGTTACAGGCGACTGTCAGTGCACTGTTACAGGCGACTGTCAGTGCACTGTTACAGGCGACTGTCAGTGCACTGTTACAGGCGACTGTCAGTGCACTGTTACAGGGACTGTCAGTGCACTGTTACAGGCGACTGTCAGTGCACTGTTACAGGCGACTGTCAGTGCACTGTTACAGGCGACTGTCAGTGCACTGTTACAGCGACTGTCAGTGCACTGTTACAGGCGACTGTCTGTTAGGCGACTGTGTGATGTACAGGCGACTGTCAGTGCACTGTTACAGGCGACTGTCAGTGCACTGTTACAGCGACTGTCAGTGCACTGTTACAGGCGACTGTCAGTGCACTGTTACAGGCGACTGTCAGTGCAGTTGCGACTGTATGCACAGTACAGACTGTCAGTGCACTGTTACAGGCGACTGTCAGTGCACTGTTACAGCGACTGTCAGTGCACTGTTACAGCGACTGTCAGTGCACTGTTACAGACGACTGTCAGTGCACTGTTACAGGCGACTGTCAGTGCACTGTTACAGACGACTGTCAGTTGCACTGTTCAGACGTACAGCACTGTCAGTGCACTGTTACAGGCGACTGTCAGTGCACTGTTACAGGCGACTGTCAGTGCACTGTTACAGACGACTGTCAGTGCACTGTTACAGGCGACTGTCAGTGCACTGTTACAGCGACTGTCAGTGCACTGTTACAGGCGACTGTCAGTGCACTGTTACAGCGACTGTCAGTGCACTGTTACAGGACGACTGTCAGTGCACTGTTACAGGCGACTGTCAGTGCACTGTTACAGGCGACTGTCGTCAGTAGCGACGCATCACTGTTACAGGCTACGACATGGTCTCATGTTGCACCAGTGCACTGTTACAAGCGCGACTGTCAGTGCACTGTTACAGGCGACTGTCAGTGCACTGTTACAGGCGACTGTCAGTGCACTGTTACAGGCGACTGTCAGTGCACTGTTACAGGCGACTGTCAGTGCACTGTTACAGGCGACTGTCAGTGCACTGTACAGGCGACTGTCAGTGCACTGTTACAGGCGACTGTCAGTGCACTGTTACAGGCGACTGTCAGTGCACTGTTACAGGCAGCGCACTGTAAGGAGTCAGTGCACTGTTACAGGCGACTGTCAGTGCACTGTTACAGGCGACTGTCAGTGCACTGTTACAGGCGACTGTCAGTGCACTGTTACAGGCGACTGTCAGTGCACTGTTACAGGACGACTGTCAAGTGCACTGTTACAGGGACTGTCAGTGCACTGTTACAGGCGACTGTCAGTGCACTGTTACAGGACGACTGTCAGTGCACTGTTACAGGAGCACTGTCAGTGCAACTGTTACAGGCGACTGTCAGTGCACTGTTACAGGCGACTGTCAGTGCACTGTTACAGCGACTGTCAGTGCACTGTTAACCCGACTGTCAGTGCACTGTATACAGCGACTGTCAGTGCACTGTTACAGGCGACTGTCAGTGCACTGTTACAGACGACTGTCAGTGCACTGTTACAGGCGACTGTCAGTGCACTGTTACAGGCGACTGTCAGTGCACTGTTACAGACGACTGTCAGTGCACTGTTACGACGACTGTCAGTGCACTGTTACAGGCGACTGTCAGTGCACTGTTACATGAAAGTGTACATTGTAAAGCGAAAAGATGAGGAGGAATATGAGAGATAAATATGCAAACAATAAAGGCCAAAAGGAAACACCGTACACTGAATGAAATGCAAACGGGAAAAGTTATATAAGGAGGAAACAATTACAGAGGAAATATAAAACAAGAGAGAGCAACAAAAGAAGTGTAAAAAACTCATAAGACTAATAAAGAGCTCGGGATGGGGGAAGTGAAATACATGAATTAGCATAAAGTGAGTCGAAAAAGAAGCCAGAAGCATGTAAGAAACAACAAAGCGTGACTAAATAAAATGCAAGAACTAGGAACATAAGTGAGAAATCGGGGAAGACAGGGAAATATGTGGAATTGCGTATCTACAGTAACCTACGGTGTATCTACTGTAACCTACGGCGTATCTACTGTAACCTACGGCGTATCTCCAGTGAAATGAGGCATATATACAGTAAGAGACGGCGTATCTACAGTGAGATAAGCCATATCTACAGTAACAGAGGCCTCTCCACAGTAACAGAAGGCCTAGTTAGTGAGATACGACGTATCTACAGTGACAGACGGCGTATCTACATTGATAGGCGGCGTATCTACAGTGACAGGCGGCGTATCTACAGTAACAGACGGAGTATCTACAGTGACAGACGTAGTATCTACAGTGACAGACGGCGTATCTACAGTAAGATAACTCTCTACAGTAACAGACGGCCTAGTTAGTGAAATACGGCGTATCTACAGTGACAGACGGCGTATCTACAGTAACAGACGGCGTATCTACAGTAACAGACGGCGAATCTACAGTGACAGACAGCGTATCTACAGTAACAGACGGCGTATCTACTGTAACAGACGGCGTATCTACAGTAACAGACGGCGTATCTACAGTGACAGACGGCCTATCTACAGTAACAGACGGCGTATGTACAGTGACAGATGGCGTATCTACAGTAACAGACGGATTATCTACAGTAACAGACGGCATATCTACAGTAACAGACGGCGTATCTACAGTAACAGATGGCGTATCTACAGTGACAGACGGCGTATCTACAGTGACAGACGGCGTATCTACAGTGACAGACGGCGTATCTACAGTAACAGACGGCGTATCTACAGTAACAGACGGCGTATCTACAGTAACAGACGGCGTATCTACAGTAAGAGACGGTGTATCTACAGTGACAGACGGCGTATCTACAGTGAGAAAGACGGCGTATACTACAGTGACAGACGGCGTATCTACAGTGACAGACGGCGTATCTACAGTGACAGACGGCGTATCTACAGTGACAGACGGCGTATCTACAGACAGACGGCGTATCTACAGTAACAGACGGGCGTACCTACAGTGACAGACGGCGTATCTACAGTGACAGACGACGTATCTACAGTGACAGACGACGTATCTACAGTGACAGACGGCGTATCTACAGTAACAGACAGCCTAGTTAGTGAGATACGGCGTATCTACAGTGCCAGCGGCTACACAGAACACGCGAAGTGCCACGATACGTAGACTTACACGAAGTGCCACGGAACCGAGACTTACACGAAGTGCCACGGTAAGTAGACTTACACGAAGTGCCACGGTACCTAGACTTACACGAAGTGCCACGGTACCGAGACTTACACGAAGTGCCACGGTACCTAGACTTACACGAAGTGCCACGGTACCTAGACTTACACGAAGTGCCACGGTACCTAGACTTACACGAAGTGCCACGGTACCTAGACTTACACGAAGTGCCACGGTACCTAGACTTACACGAAGTGCCACGGTACTAGACTTACACGAAGTGCCACGGTACCTAGACTTACACGAAGTGCCACGGTACCGAGACTTACACGAAGTGCCACGGTACCTAGACTTACACGAAGTGCCACGGTACCAGACTTACACGAAGTGCCACGGTACCTAGACTTACACGAAGTGCCACGGTACCTAGACTTACACGAAGTGCCACGGTACCTAGACTTACACGAAGTGCCACGGTACCTAGACTTACACGAAGTGCCACGGTACCTAGACTTACACGAAGTGCCACGGTACCTAGACTTACACGAAGTGCCACGGTACCTAGACTTACACGAAGTGCCACGGTACCTAGACTTACACGAAGTGCCACGGTACCTAGACTTACACGAAGTGCCACGGTACCTAGACTTACACGAAGTGCCACGGTACCTAGACTTACACAACGATAGTCAGTTGGCAAAGTATGCAACACGATAAGCACATACAAGCGCCTGACACTGGCAGCCGATCAACGCAATTCGAAAAAATTTGGAACGACACAGTCGTGGCCCATTTTGAAGTACTGTCCCTGGTGGGGATGCGAATAACCACAAGACATTTAATGAAACTGTCCGCGTACCGACAGAGATACGAACTGAGCACCTCCCAAATACACAGCGCTTGGCAAATGACGTCACATTTATCATACGTCATACGACACAACATCCAGGAAGTTTCAAACATTTTCGAATGTGTTTGCTTACGCACACAGATGACTTGAAACTTGGATAAAACGCTGAAGCATCGTAATGCTTAGAGAGCTGTCAGACTGCAGCTTTGTCCTGCTAATACTGTCATAACGTAGTGGAGAGGCAGAAGGAAGGGGGAAAGAAATACTGATAGAACGGACAAGCAAGAGAACGGGAAAGAAATCAAGACGAAAGAAGGGATGGAGATACACATACCAAGATTCATATGAGACTTCATTATACATGCGCTTGTACACGCCGTGAAAACATATGAGGAATGGTGGTATGGCGCCACATATTCTTAAACTTGGCACTAGACACAAATCTTTACGTCCCGGCCACTTTACCGTCGAGGATAGAACCACCGGTACCCACTGCATAGGAGGCTGTGTGAGCCAATCAGGATGTTTTGGTTCTCTTGTTCCTGTCGAGGAATCGAACCCGGTAGTGCAGGCCCGCCAACAGCCTGGACACCGTATCAACTGAAGTACTGCAGGTCACGTGATTTCATCAGCAGCCCACGAGTCGCTCGGACATCACAACACAAACAGTCAGTACGACAGCCAATGGGAAGGGTGTGGCAACACGTGTAATTTGTTATAATTGGCTTTGCAGGGACTCAGGAAATTTAGTCAGCCATTACTTACATTAATCTGAATTACTACACGAGGTCAATAAAAATGATTACAGTGTGATCAATAATAAATGAATACAGTGTGACAATAATAAATGAATACAGTGTAAATTCCACAGTGAATTGATTTACAGTGTATTCCACAGTGAAAGATTGTCATGTGATCAATAATAAATGATTAGTGTGATCAATAATAAATGATTACAGTGTGATCAGATTCAATAAATTCATTGATCTAACATGTTGTTGATCCAACAGTGAATGATTACAGTGTATCCAAGTGAAAATTGCATGTGATCAATAATAAATGATTAGTGTGATCAATAATAAATGATTACAGTGTGAACAATAAAAGATTACAGTGTATTCCACAGTGAAAGATTGCATGTGTGATGTGATTAATAATAAATTATTACAGTGTATTCCACAATGAAAGATTCAATGTGATCAATAATAAATGATGGCAGTGTGATCAATAATAAATTATTACAGTGTGATCAATAATAATTATTACAGGTGATAATAATAACTGATTACAATGCGATCGTCAATAAATGATTACAGCGCAAACAATAATACATGATTACAGTGTGACCAACAATAAATGATTACAGCGCGATCAATAATGCATGATTACAGTGTGACCAATAATAAATGATTACATCGCGATCAATAATACATGATTACAGTGTGATCAATAATAAATGATTATAGCCTGATCAATAATGTCTGCGGTGTGATAAATAATAAATGATTAGTGTGTGATCAAGAACAGCAAATAATTAAATTACATCTACGCACGTAACATAAACACGAATGATGTTCTGGCGGTAAAGAACGCCTTGGTAAAGTCTGTGAATTACGTCACGGAGTGCAGCATTTGCTGTCTTGGCCTACTTTTGTATTCACACTAAAGAAGGCTCAAATTAACGTTGTTTAGAAAAAGGTGTTTAAAGAGAGTGGCACATAAAGGTTGAGGACGCAGAGGTTCCATTAATCATATCAACAGACTGTCCCACCTCGCAGAACAAGTGTGGCCAATCCTTGTGACAGACAGACAGACAAACAACTTGACTGATACCGAACACATATTTGGTCAAGTCGACAGAGCAGTTAAGTGCCACACGGCCATCTCGCTGTTACAAATTTGTGGGATGGAGAGCTCACTTCAAGCTTAACATTCAGTAACGTAACACACTGAAGAGACAGTAAGTTGTATACAGAGCATTACACGTGTAAATTTGAATGACAGTTTGAAGAGACACAAGTAACAATGCGATGAATAGGTTCACAGTAGACTTAACGTATTAGTACATATATTTGATGTCAAGTTATGTTATATAAATATTACTACATTCAATATCCTATACAGAACATAAATAAAAGGAAATTACTAAATATCTTGAACAAATACACGAGGCAAGCGACAGGAACAATCTTGTGATTGAAATATTCAGTTGTATACAAAAACAAATTTATGGATATCTTTCACGTTCTCATATCCACATGTTTCGGCATCACAGCAACAACTTGAGGTGAAATATCCTTCGTGTTTTCGCGAATTATTACAGCTGCAATACACCCGAACTGCAGCCGCCATTGAGACCAGAATTAAAATTTAAAAATTTAAAATAATACTAAATTACAATACAAGATGATAAAATTATTACACACGTGTCTTTAAATTCACTGTTCCACGACAACAAATAACCATATTTAGAAAACAATTTCACGTGTCAACTGAGACAGGCGATGGAGTCGTTCTAATCACTTGGAAAAGGCCGTGTTGACATTAAAGTCAAATAAACATACCTTTATAAAATTCAGCTTTTTTGGTTGCAATATTCAAGGGACATGTTCACATTAAACTAAAGGCAACATTACGTAAGATATTTTAAATAATAAACTCTTTAAAAATCTTCGTAGCACATTTAACTTAGGCACAGGCAACTCCGTGTTTACCACACTACGAATAAAAAAAAATTCACAGTAAAGTTACCATAATATTTGCTACGAAATGCTGTGTGATGTGAGAAATCTGATTCACGTATCTGAAGATCGTGTTCAATACCGAATCTTCGGGATTATTTCACTGTTATGAGGACAAACACCAACGCTCACACCTAGGCAGAGCTTAATTAAGTACCGTGCCAAAGTGACAAGTGGGTAAGCGGTCGTATAGCTCCACAAGTTCTTAACTTCGGCAGCAGATGGAAGGTAACTGTTTTCTCGCGGTACGCCGTGAAAAAAGGGCCAGGTGGGGCACAGTGCCGGTCTGGACGTGGAGAAAGACAGAAGGATCTCTACCACTGCCGGGAATCAAACCACAACCCCTCCCGGTCGTCCAACGCGTAGCTTGAACGCTAGTGACTGACAGAATACACGGATGAAGTAAAAAAGGCTAACAGCAGTTTGATGAAGAAACCTTCTGATGAGGATCAGATGGGGTTGTCACACGGAAATCAATGCTAAAAAATAGGTTATGCTTGCGTGGGGCGGGCTCAACTTCACGTCTTAGTGGGGGTGGATTTTCTACTACAAATGTCTGTGTTACGCTGAGTTACATATGAACAGTCTAACAACACGCAGTAAGACACCACGAACAGTCTTAACCAATGTACAACATGGCAGGACAATAAATTTGCGGAGTGAGAAATAAGCCTTGTACTCGACTCTGATAATATCAGTAGCAAACATACAATCATGACATCGCTTGTACTGTCTTGTACACAGGTTGTTAAAATATTTCACACTTTACCTCTGTTTTAGTCCTCAATCGTAGGTTTTATGGTATGACTGCAAGTTATATGTATTCCAACAAAGTTTTTATTTATGTATTTTACTAAATTATGCACAGTGTATATGCAGTGTCTCCATGCACAGTGTCTATGCAGTGTCTCCATGCACAGTGTCTCACTACAATAGACCCACGAATTCTCCTCAGAACTTCATCTTCAAATAAATTCAAAATTCAATATAATTTATAATCCGACAACAACGTACTGTCCACAGCAGTCTTTTCAAAACGGGATACAAAACTTTTATCAGTTATCATTAAAAAAAGGCAACTTTGAAGACCCAGGTATAGATGGACATTAATAAAACAGATACTAGGGACTACAGAAAAAAGCAGTGAATATACGAGTACAATTGGATTGAACCAGCTTAGAGTAAAGTCTGACGTTGGGATTATGTGAAGAAGGTGATGAATTATCAAGCTCATCAAAGGAAAGAACGTCTTGACCTGTTACTATCTTAAGGGAGACCTTACACCGTGCACTTCACACAGACCTTACACCGTGCACTTCACACAGACCTTACACCGTGCACTTCACAGACCTTACACCGTGCACTTCACAGAGACCTTACACCGTGCACTTCACAGAGACCTTACACCGTGCACTTCACAAAGACCTTACACCGTGCACCTTAACAAAGACCTTACACCGTGCACTTCACAAAGACCTTACACCGTGCACTTCACAGGACCTTACACCGTGCACTTCACAGAGACCTTACACCGTGCACTTCACAAAGACCTTACACCGTGCACTTCACAGAGACCTTACACCGTGCACTTCTCAAAGACCTTACACCGTGCACTTCACAAAGACCTTACACCGTGCACTTCACAAAGACCTTACACCGTGCACTTCACAGACCTTACACCGTGCACTTCACAGAGACCTTACACCGTGCACTTCACAAAGACCTTACACCGTGCACTTAACAAAGACCTTACACCGTGCACTTCACAAAGACCTTACACCGTGCACTTCACAGACCTTACACCGTGCACTTCACAGAGACCTTACACCGTGCACTTCACAGAGACCTTACACCGTGCACTTCTCAAAGACCTTACACCGTGCACTTCACAAAGACCTTACACCGTGCACTTCACAAAGACCTTACACCGTGCACTTCACAAAGACCTTACACCGTGCACTTCATAGAGACCTTACACCGTGCACTTCTCAAAGACCTTACACCGTGCACTTCACACAGACCTTACACCGTGCACTTCACAAAGACCTTACACCGTGCACTTCACAAAGACCTTACACCGTGCACTTCACAAAGACCTTACACCGTGCACTTCACAGAGACCTTACACCGTGCACTTCCAAAGACCTTACACCGTGCACTTCACACAGACCTTACACCGTGCACTTCACAAAGACCTTACACCGTGCACTTCACAAAGACCTTACACCGTGCACTTCACAAAGACCTTACACCGTGCACTTCACAAAGACCTTACACCGTGCACTTCACAAAGAGGCTCAAGTCTTCTGAGACGTGATGATGTGTGTTTGGGCTAGAGGCTCACGACGTGCGGAAGGATCTTAGGCTGCTCTATCCTGAAGATGGAGGCACTACCAGCCATCGAAACCACTCGCCCAACGACACAGTGTAACATCCCAGAAGACTTGAATCTTAAGCAACACCGATGTGAGCACCTCAACTCTGGCGTGTATTTAATCACATAAATTAAATAATTACTTCGCTTGCTGACTACGTGAGACTGACCACTCACCCCATCTAGTGTCAAGGTTAAGAATAAATGGAGCTATATTGTCACACCCCCTACATCCCTTCACAACGTGTACGCGGACAAATCTGTCTTTACGTTTAAATTAAAGGATTTCGAATGAGGATGTGTACGGCGCCAAAATACTTGAACAGTCAGTTTGACAGCAAAACTGACACCAAATATTACTAAGAATGCAAAGTAAATAATTATATCTTTGGTGTTTCTCTGTTAAGTCCGAAGTAAGAAAAAGGAAACAAGCATAAAATTTACATCAACACATTCACACTAGAAAACGACAAATGCTGGATTGCACTAAAAATGCCGAAGTAAAGTTCACAGGTGGGGGCCGAATCCGCCACTGACATGCAAATACAAAATCCATTAAATCCGCCAGTGAGACAGAAGGCAAGCCACAAGAACAAGTTAACTGTGTCAGCAAGTGGTTACGCTTGTCTTTCTTCTGCCCCCCCAACCACCAAATCACTTAACACGTCAGCAAATTACACCCTCTCGTGTTTATATACCGCTCCGTTCTGCCATCTGTCCAAAGTAATTCCGAACAGGCTGTGAAATGACCTGACCTCCCAGTTAACATCTGACGGCAGTGGACGCCCTTTACTGTCGTTATGTTGGCACTTCAGCTAATAAAGTGAGGCGCTACCAACCGTACACTCAGTTTGCCATGCCGATCTACTACCTTTCTCATAATAAGTTGATGGATTGGTCGTGGTGGTCACAATAACCAGACACAACTGACGGCATACAGCCAACCGGAACGTGAAACTGTGTCCACTTAGGCCTACATATGAGATTATGAACATGTGTAGCTATATCTCCACGCCACCTACACTCATAAAAGTCCCATAAATAGCATTTAATGCCAGTCTCCACAACACACAGCCTTAACAGGTAACTTATTGGTAACAAGATCGATGTTAAACAACTGTCTCAGCGTTTAGCTTCTACTGAAGCAATGAAGACTTACTTAAGGCACGGATAATTAATGTACTCTGAACTATGATATCGCTCAGTCCGGTAGAAACTTACTGATGTTTCGACAGATAATCATTCCCTAATCTAAGAAAATGTTACAAAAATTTAACGATGAATATGGAGGCAACAGGTCACTCCGAAAAGTCAGTAAACACCTATCGCAACAAACACTGCCACATAATATAAAGTCCGTAATGAATGACGTCAGCACCTCAAACCCAACCAGTCAGTGTCACGCCATGTGCAGTACGATGCTGCCAAACTACAGACGACCAAACTATGGCCGCACAGCCGTCACGTGACAAGTCACCATGTACATGCAAGCTGTACCTTCCTAGATAATTTCCCTCCAACGCTGCTTATTAACACCTCAAAGCCCAACAGTTACTATCTATCAGCTTTGCCGAACATTTTTTTTCCCACGAAGAGACACGGAATAATTTTTAATTTCGCGAGGAACCGCCGCCTGTAACATCGAGCACAAGACAAGGAGGCACGTGCTTGCGGACGGAGATTTGGCCAGTACTGCCAACTTCCGGACAAAAATTCCCGCGATATTTTGAGATATATTCGGATTTGTTTGCGTTACTTCAAATTCTTTCACGATTTCAGTCTAGAATTTATCGCAGAACCCCTAACGACATTCTGCGGAACGGGTTGGGAAACACTGCTATATGTACCGCCATGTTTAACATTCAACAATTCTACGTTCTGCCCACACAGTGTATTTATGTGTTTTACTGATGGAACTCGGGAAAATCAACACAATCTCAGAAAAGATGGCCGCTGTCTAACCGAGATTTGAAATCAGAAAATTTCCCGTCGCCGAAAACCAGGCATTTCTTCATACAGGGACAGACAATGGTGATCTTGTGGGCTTGATGTCACGTGAGCCGAAAGACGGTATTTGGAGGTTTATGCGGAAGAATTTGAAAATCGTTGACCAATTTCTCACCAAATAAATTAGCCTCTCAGACAAAACATGAGAGCGTTGGCCGTAGACGTTCTGAACCTTCGGAACCATGCAGCTCTCCATCTGTTCCCCGTTTGACATTCATCCAGAATTTCCCAATACGTCGCCACTGTTCCGGCCTGTTGTCTGTCTGTCTGTCTGTCTGTCTCTCTGTCTCTCTGTCTCCTGTCACACACTTTGGGATAGACATTTAAATATCGCTCAATATACACGACATGTAACTTCTGGCTAAAGGTCGAGCCCGCAATACTGACTGGACAGGTCACCTCTGCCATTTCCTGATCTGTTCGTAACTACTACCAGCGATCCATATCTTTGCATATCACATAATTATAAGGCGTAACTTATTCTGCACCCCGGTGGGGGTACGATTTTCCGCACCCGTCCAGACCGGTCCTGGGGCCCACCCAGCCTCTTGTACAATGGGTACTGGGTCTTTTTACCGGGGGTAAAGCGACCAGGGCGTGGAGTTGACCATCCACCCTGATCAAGCGCCGAGGTTGAAGAAATAGAAGAGCTACACCTCTACCCCCCTCTGGGCCTTCATGGCAGGTTATAGTGTGAACGTTACTTACTGTACTATATACATACGCATATATACACTGTGCGTGTGTGTTTACGCACTCGTGACGCTGTGTGACGACTGTTACAGACGAGTTTCGAAGCAAAGTCGCGTGCGAGAACGACGTCGTGCCGCTCAAGTGCAACCCCAACGCCCGCATCGCAGTGTACTCCGCCAGCTACGGACGGACAGAATACGAGAGCATCCAGTGTCCGCAGCCCCAGGGAGTGCCTGAGGAAAGTGAGTACCTCATCACGAAGTAACGCCATGTCGCTTGCCGCTGTAAGACGCCTTGACCCGCGATCGCAGTTTTGCAATGTGTCTTTTCTTCCTCTTTAAATGTGCGTTAATATTTGATATGGTAATGATATTTGTATTATTTGGGTAGCTCAGTCAGTATAGTGACTATATTAGGGGATGGATGATCCGGGGTTGGAATCCCGGCAGGGGCAAGAGATTTAGCTTTCCTCCAAAATGTTCCGACCGGCTCTGGGGCCCAAACAGCCTCCTATTCTATGGGTACCGGGGGGGCTTTTTCGAGGGGGTAAAGCGGCTGGGAGTGAGGCTGGCTACACTTCCATCTAGTGGCGGGGTTAAGAATGAGTGGAGCTATACCTCTGTCCCCTATATATGCCTTCATGGCATTGACAGGGAAAGCTTTACCTTTACCTTTACCTTTACCTTTATTAAAGTAACAGCCGGTAGATGGCAGCCACAACGGTGTCAACAAACAGCACTACAGGTATGTCTAAAAAGTGTGAACGAGAAACGTCACACGGTGTTTCGCAGTTTGAGCACCAAACGTTACGTCTTACAAAGTCACTTACTTTGTTTGACACCCTGTGCCCATTATGTCAATTAACAGCTTTTCTTTTTTTGCTCAGAATACGGAAGAGTATCAGGCTGTTGTATACATGGTAATGAACATTCGGGTCTTATAAGAGACGAGAGATTTCCTAGCCAGGCGAGCGACTATCAGCTTCCAAGCTTCTGTGCTCCACGCAGTTATTTGATACAAAATATTACGTTGTAACTCAGTGCTTCTTTAACCCGTTAAAGCAAGTTGTTACGTCATGTCCCGCCATGTTTAACATCCAACAATTCTACGTTTTTCCCACGTAGTCTATTTATGTTCCATATAATTCTTACAGTAAACAGTCATTATTTGCCTAAACAGCATGAAGCGATTGGCGTTTGTAATGCAGACGCGGTGTTTTCTGTGAGGTATTTGTGGATATTCTATAGATGAACTGGATACTTCAAGGCGTTTCTTAGCGTCCTTTTTAGCGGCAGTCAGTAAAACCGCCCCAAATTTCCCCTCTACTGTCACACTCCCCGCTCTCAGCCTTTCTGTCGTGCCCCTGGCTTAGCACTGAATACCATCCCGCCGGCCAGTATTTGTCCTGCAGACAACAGACCTGTCAGTCTGCATAACCACTTCAGGCGGTCCTGCAGACAACAGACCTGTCAGTCTGCATAACCACTTCAGGCGGTCCTGCAGACAACAGACCTGTCAGTCTGCAGAACCACTTCAGGCGGTCCTGCAGACAACAGACCTGTCAGTCTGCAGAACCACTTCAGGCGGTCCACTAGCATCGCTTGTTGACATTTCTTACCCCTAATTAATAGGACTGTCCTGTTGATGGTTTCAGTAAACTTCACTGGGCAACGAGAATTGAATTAACCTGCGTGTATGCGTCCTTGCGTGTGTGCGTGTGTCCAGCAAGTGTTCACAAAACGACAACATCTTCGTACAGTATCCGTGTTTATTTTTGTTACTGTAAATATTGTTCTTGATGGCAGTGGCGGATATAGGTGACGACTGAACGTTTTGTGTTGAGTAGCAATTGTACAGGGTGATGTTTTATTTTTCTTCTGCAAGTGCGGCAGCTTTGTCGCGTAGAAAGTCTGCACCCGCTGGCACGGCCATTGACAGGCGCCCTGCTCACAACACGATACAATATCTTCACATTTACTTACCAAAGTGTATCAATCAGTTACAAATTGACCCCCCGTAGAGCCAACAGATTTTTCTTCCCAAAAACGTCCAGACCACCTTTGGGGCCCACGCAGCCTCCTATTCAATGTGTCCCGGCGTTCTTTCCCGAGGGTAAATCGGCAGGAGCGTGAAGTTAACCAGTCATCTCTACTTATTGCCGAGGTTAAGAATGAATGGAGCTGTACCTCTACTGCCCCTATATGCCTTTATGGCGTGGACAGGTACACTGGTCATAACAAATGATAAGTGTAGCTAAGACGGCAGAGCAGTGTTTAAGTTGTGCGAAGGCCGAAGTAAGTCAGGCACAGCGGTTTTTGAAGAGAGAATTAGATGACAGTACACTGACCTGCAGTGTCAGTGTCAGTGTTAGTGTCAGTGTTAGTGTCAGTGTTAGTGTTAGTGTTAGTGTTAGTGTCAGTGTTAGTGTTAGTGTCAGTGTCAGTGTTAGTGTTAGTGTTAGTGTTAGTGTCAGTGTCAGTGTCAGTGTCAGTGTTAGTGTTAGTGTTAGTGTTAGTGTCAGTGCCAGTGTCAGTGTTAGTGTTAGTGTCAAGTTTATAGTGCAGTTGGAAACTTGAAGGACCTCTAAATACAAAAGTGAGGATGGCTAGACGACGGACCGGACTTTGTTGGCGTGTGGAATGGTTAGGTGTGGACTGGTTAGAGTATGGATTATTTAGGGTGTGGACTGGTTAGGGTACGGATTGGTTAGTGTGTGGACTGGTTATAGTATGGATTGGTTAGAGTGTGGACTGGTTAGAGTATGGATTGGTTAGAGCGTGGACTGGTTAGAGTATGGATTGTTTAGGGTGTGGGCCGGTTAGAGTATGGATTGTTTAGGGTGTGGACTGGTTAGAGTATGGATTGTTTAGGGTGAGGACTGGTTAGAGTATGGATTGGTTAGAATGTGGACTGGTTAGAGTATGGATTGTTTAGGGTGTGAACTGGTTAGGGTATGGATTGTTTAGGGTGTGGACTGGTTACAGCATGGATTAATTAGGGTATGGATTGGTTAGGGTATGGATTGTTTGGGTGTGAATTTAGGTTATGGATTGTTTAGGGTGTGGACAGGTTAGGATGTGGACTGGTTAGAATATGGATTGATTGGTGTATGGATTGGTTAGGGTGTGGATTGTTTAGGGTGTGATTGTTTAGGTTATGGATTGTTTACGGTGTGGACTAGTTAGAGTATGGATTCATTAGGGTAGGATTGATTGGGGTATGGATTGGTTAG
This sequence comes from Reticulitermes speratus, assembly GCA_021186555.1. Lineage (NCBI taxonomy): Eukaryota > Metazoa > Arthropoda > Insecta > Blattodea > Rhinotermitidae > Reticulitermes > Reticulitermes speratus. Next base: position 38,752,052 of record JAJKFL010000011.1, on the reverse strand, counting down.
GATATGAATTGTTTAGGTTGTGGACTGGTTAGAGTATGGATTGATTAGGGTGTGCATTGGTTAGTGTATGAATGGGTTTGGGTGAGAACTATTTAGGGTAAGGATTGGTTTTGCGTGAGGGAGTATGTCTTAGGATTCGTTTCTTACGGGATGCATTCTCGACGTTTCGAACGATCGTAGCCCCTTTACTTTCAGGGTCAACCAGTGCAAGTTCTTGACGCTGACGATAAAGCCACCAAGATCCTTCGAAACGTCAAGAACTGCTCGCCCAACGACACGGCGTCACATCCCACAAGACTCGAATCCTCAGTAACATCGCTGTGATAACCTTAAATCTTGCAATATCAGTCAATTTTACAATTTTATTTTCACCGTATAGTCTTACAAGTGCATGGTATTAGGCGAGAGTGGTCGAACACGTGCAGTTTCATCGCCAGAGCTCAGAGCTTTGAAATTCAAGTAGATTTGTTAGTCATAAGATTGATCCAGATTCTTCTTCCGCCACAGCAAAGTGAATCACCTGAAAAGGAATCACCTTCAAGACACATGTTTAAATATACGCCCTGTATTTTCGTCGTAACTTATAAATTCAATTTTGCTGGACACTGGTGGTTGTTATCTGAAGGTGTCAAGAGATGACATGGTAGGTGTCATGTCAATCGCCAAACACAGTAAGAAGCTAGACAAACATTCAGTTTGTTAAGTGTTTAAATGGCGGTGGTACAGGACGTCACGGAGAATGATAAACGGATGTGTCACGGTACAGGACGTGACGGAGAATGATAAACGGATGTGTCACGGTACAGGACGTGACGGAGAATGATAAACGGATATGTCACGGTACAGGACGTGACGGAATGATAAACGGATATGTCACGGTACAGGACGTGACGGAGAATGATAAACGGATATGTCACGGTACAGGACGTGACGGAGAATGATAAACGGATGTGTCACGGTACAGGACGTGACGGAGAATGATAAACGGATATGTCACGGTACAGGACGTGACGGAGAATGATAAACGGATGTGTCACGGTACAGGACGTGACGGAGAATGATAAACGGATATGTCACGGTACAGGACGTGACGGAGAATGATAAACGAATATGTCACGGTACAGGACGTGACGGAGAATGATAAACGGATATGTCACGGTACAGGACGTGACGGAGAATGATAAACGGATGTGTCACGGTACAGGACGTGACGGAGAATGATAAACGGATGTGTCACGGTACAGGACGTGACGGAGAATGATAAACGGATGTGTCACGGTACAGGACGTGACGGAGAATGATAAACGGATGTGTCACGGTACAGGACGTGACGGAGAATGATAAACGGATATGTCACGGTACAGGACGTGACGGAGAATGATAAACGAATATGTCACGGTACAGGACGTGACGGAGAATGATAAACGGATATGTCACGGTACAGGACGTGACGGAGAATGATAAACGGATGTGTCACGGTACAGGACGTGACGGAGAATGATAAACGGATGTGTCACGGTACAGGACGTGACGGAGAATGACAAACGGATATGTCACGGTACAGGACGTGACGGAGAATGATAAACGGATGTGTCACGGTACAGGACGTGACGGAGAATGACAAACGGATATGTCACGGTACAGGACGTGACGGAGAATGATAAACGGATGTGTCACGGTACAGGACGTGACGGAGAATGATAAACGGATGTGTCACGGTACAGGACGTGACGGAGAATGATAAACGGATATGTCACGGATATCAGAAATGAGGAACGTCTGAAACCGTAAGCAAGTGGTGAAGTAAATGACAGTAGGAAGGAAATATGAGACGTGAAGTGAAGACAGTTTAGTGAAGTTAATTGTGTGAAGTAAATGACAGTAGGAAGGATATATGAGACGTGAAGTGAAGAGACTTTAGTGAAGTATATGTGTGAAGTAAATGACAGTAGGAAGGAAATACGAGACGTGAAGTGAAGAGACTTTAGTGAAGTTAATTGTGTGAAGTAAATGACAGTAGGAAGGAAATATGAGACGTGAAGTGAAGACAGTTTAGTGAAGTTAATTGTGTGAAGTAAATGACAGTAGGAAGGATATATGAGACGTGAAGTGAAGAGACTTTAGTGAAGTATATGTGTGAAGTAAATGACAGTAGGAAGGATATATGAGACGTGAAGTGAAGAGACTTTAGTGAAGTTAATTGTGTGAAGTAAATGACAGTAGGAAGGAAATATGAGACGTGAAGTGAAGAGACTTTAGTGAAGTTAATTGTGTGAAGTAAATGACAGTAGGAAGGAAATATGAGACGTGGTTTCGTTTTGAGAAGCTAGTAGTATCTTAGCTACTCCTAAACTCCCAAACTTTTATGGATCTCGAAGTGTCAAAACAGTGCTCAGAAGAGCACGTCATTGGTCCCCGTGCAGAGCCAGATCAATCCAGTCAACACCTTCATTCTCTATTTTAATATTATCTTCGGGTTTGCTTCTGGGTCTTCCAAGTGTTCCCTTTCCCTTACAGACATGGCTGTCTAACCCGAGGCCCTGCAGGTTGTATTACGCTACTTATTTTTATTTTGCAGGTGCGGCCCGCAATAACTGGTGTGGTCCTTTGCAATACAAGGGTTAGGCGCCCATGCCTCAAGATTTCCGACAAAAATTTTGTATGCATTTCTGATCTCCCATGTTTTTTTACTACTACTACTACTACTACTTACTACTACTACTACTACACTACCACTACTACACTACTACTACACTACTACCACACAACCACTACTACTACACTACCACTACTACACTACTACTTCTACACTACAACTATACTACTGCTACTACTACACTACCACTAATACACTACTACTACTACACTACTACTATACTACTACTACACTACTACCACACAACCACTACTACTACACTACCACTACTACACTACTACTTCTACACTACAACTATACTACTGCTACTACTACACTACCACTAATACACTACTACTACTACACTACTACTATACTACTACTACACTACTACCACACAACCACTACTACTACACTACCACTACTACACTACTACTTCTACACTACAACTATACTACTGCTACTACTACACTACCACTAATACACTACTACTTACTACTACTACTACTACTACACTACCACTACTACACTACTACTACACTACTACCACACAACCACTACTACTACACTACCACTACTACACTACTACTTCTACACTACAACTATACTACTGCTACTACTACACTACCACTAATACACTACTACTACTACACTACTACTATACTACTACTACACTACTACCACACAACCACACTAACTACACTACCACTACTACACTACTACTTCTACACTACAACTATACTACTGCTAAACTCACTACACTACCACTAAATACACTACTAACTACTACTACTACTACTACTACTACACACTAACCACTACTACACTAACTACTACACTACTACTTTACACAACAACTACTACTATACACTACCACTAATACACTACTACTTACTACACTACAACTATACTATGCTACTACTACACTATACCACTAATACACTACTACTACTACACTACTACTAATACTAACTACTACTACTTACTACCACAACAACTACTAACTACACTACACTCACTACTACACTACCTACTCTCTACACTACAACTATACTACGCTACTACTACACTACCACTAATACACTACTACTAACTACACAACTACTACTATACTACTACTACACTACTACCACACAACCACTACTACTACAACTACCACTACTACACTACTACTCTACACTACAACACTATACTACTCTACTACTACACTACACTAATACACTACTACTACTACTACTACTACTACTACTACACTACTCACTACTACACTACACTACACTACTACCACAAACACTACTACTACACTACCACTACTACACTACTACTTCTACACTACAACTATACTACTTACTACTACACTACACTATACACTACTACTACTACATACTACTATACTACTACTACACTACTACCACACAACCACTACTACTACACTACCACTACTACACTACTACTTCTACACTACAACTATACTACTGCTACTACTACACTACCACTAATACACTACTACTTACTACTACTACTACTACTACTACACTACACTACTACACTACTACTACACTACTACCACACAACCACTACTACACACTACACTACTACACTACTACTTCACTACAACTATACTACTGCTACTACTACACACTACCACAAACACTACTACTACATACACTACTACTATACTACTACTACACTGCTATACTACATACTACTACTACACACTACTACTATACTACTACTAACTCTGCTACTACTATGACCACCACAAACCATTCATAACAATAATAATAACCTTCTCCATACAAGTCAGTCAGTCAGTCAGTCCGTCAAACTCTTACGTCAAACTAATAATGTCAGTGGACAACAGTACACAAAATTTGTCACTTTGGACACAGAACCCAAAGAAGTACGATTTTCTACTCTATAATTAGACACGAGTGTCGTAAAGACTTACGTGAGCACGACACTCCAAGAAACACACACACACTGTAACAAATCAATTAGTTATATGGCTTCGGAGAAACAAAGACACAGGAGGGAGGGGAGGTACGGAGAGAGGTAAAGTTGTTCCTGTGCACGACATTAAGGCATATAGGGGAGCAGAAGTCTAGCTCCACTAATTCATAACTTACGCACTGGATGGAAATGGTCAACTTTACACTCTGGCTGCTTTGCTTCCAGGGAAAGGTGACCTAGTACCCAGTGACCAGGAGGCAGGGTGGGCCCCACTGTCTGTCTGGACGTTTTGGAGAAGGGAAAAACATATTTCCCCTGATGGATTCGAACCCCAGATCGTCCAGCGTAGTCACTATACTGACTGAGCTATCCAGGCTCGTGGCAGGTAACACACAATAAGCAAAAGATAAAAATGAACAGATACAAACAGGAAATGAGATATATGGAGGCAAACATGTGACGGCTCCGAAGACAGAAATAAGGATACGCAATTAGACATATGCTGACATTTGCTGACGTCAGGCGAAGTGTATCCGGTTGCATCTGATCCCCTTAACACACCAGAGCAACAGTTTGGGAATCCACCGACGTGATAAAGACAGCCCTGTGCTTTATTCAGCAACACGCTCTACAGGCGTGTGCAGGAGTGGAGGTATAGCTCAACGTTATCTTCACTTTTGGCAGCAGACGGTGCTGAATGACAGCATCACGTTCCGACCGTTCTGCCAGTCGTCCGAGAGCCACCGGTACGAATGCCATAGAATGCCGGGTGGGTCTGGACGAGGTGGGCAGGAGGAATATCCGTGACACTGCCGCGAATGCTGGACGAGGTGGGCAAGAGGAATATCCGTGACACTGCCGCGAATGCTGGACGAGGTGGGCAAGAGGAATATCCGTGACACTGCCGCGAATGCTGGACGAGGTGGGCAAGAGGAATATCCGTGACACTGCCGCGAATGCTGGACGAGGTGGGCAAGAGGAATATCCGTGACACTGCCGCGAATGCTGGACGAGGTGGGCAAGAGGAATATCCGTGACACTGCCGCGAATGCTGGACGAGGTGGGCAAGAGGAATATCCGTGACACTGCCGCGAATGCTGGACGAGGTGGGCAGGAGGAATATCCGTGACACTGCCGCGAATGCTGGACGAGGTGGGCAAGAGGAATATCCGTGACACTGCCGCGAATGCTGGGCGAGGTGGGCAAGAGGAATATCCGTGACACTGCCGCGAATGCTGGGCGAGGTGGGCAAGAGGAATATCCGTGACACTGCCGGGAATGATGGGCGAGGTGGGCAAGAGGAATATCCGTGACACTGCTTGACAATGAGTGGAGCTATACCTGTAGTCCTCCTACATGACTTGATCTGCACACCGACAAATGCACCTCACTTCGCGCGATGACTGTACTCAGTTATGTAACACTGTGTGACAGGAAGTTATAACTGCGCCTCTAACTTCTGTACAGCACTCGTTAGAGGAACTGACACGCGTATTCAGGCCCATATCCTGTAGCTGCGTGTTGTTGTTCTATAATTGCTAATCACGACACTAGTTTGACACTGCAGAACTGTCACAAAGAAATCTGAATCCGTTGCTGTACAATAATTACCCGAAATCCGCCACTGATTCGGGAACTTAAAAGCCGTTGTTAGACGCACCGGGAATTAGGGGAAGCGTATTTGGCAACACTGTGCAGGGGGAAGCATTCCTCTTACGTTAATCAAATTAATTTTCTCATTACTTGGCCAGAGGTCCGCCCGCAGGGTGCCTCCACGTACAGTGATTGATGCGGTCTGCCACAGGGTGTCTCCAAACATCAGCACCACAATAGATTCACATCTATAAATGTCCGCTTTACCTTTTGCTTATCGTTGCTTCTGTGTTTTCCCCTTCCATGGCCATGCTTCTCATATTCTCTTCTATCCATTCGTTTTCTTTAATTCGCTCATTTCTTCAAATTATTATTATTATTATCTTTTCCATAATTTTACACTCCTTGCTAACTTCATTTTGTATTCATTCCTTCCGTTTATTAAACAATCTCCCTTTCCCCTTATACACTCATTTCTTTCAATCAACAATTACACCAACAATGCACTTTATACCTTAAGTATGTCCAATAACCCTACATATGTTTCGACTGCAATAGAGCCATCATCAGTGGGTTCAAGGTCACGTTCACTTCAACATTCACTAATCCATTCCGGTTAAATCAATCATTAAAGTATTTATACAAAAATGGATTAGTGAATGTTGAAGTGAACGTGACCTTGAAACCCTGATGATGGCTCTATTGCAGTCGAAACATATTTAGGGTTAATGGACATACTTAAGAAATAAAGTGCATTTATTGGTTTAATTGTTGAGTGATACCAAAATGCACGGCGAACACAGCGTAAAAAAATTAAAAAAAAAACTCATTTCTTTCTCTCATTCTGTGTTGTGTTTCCCCTCTGTTGAAGACTAGAGCCTTCTGGGAAGCGACGCGGTGTCGTCGAGTTAGTGGCTTCACCAACTACATAGCTTCATATCCCTGAAGACGTCACACCGCTGTGAGAACCTCAAATCTCTCTCCCTTCTCTACTATTTACTTCTCGTATTCTCTATTCATTCCTTTCCAACATTTCTTCCTTCCGCTTTAATCCTTATCCTTACCTCCTTCTCACTGTTTCTCCTAAATTACCTTACAAGCATTACTTCTAGATTCTAAGGATTTATTTCAACCCAAATGCCGGTCACTTTCCCTGTACCAAATCTACAGCATTAACCTGTCTTTATACGGCCAAAACAGGCCTGTTACTGCCAACTGCCCCACTCAACGACACAGTAAAATAACTACTGTTGACAGACCGACCCTGGCATGCCAAGTAAACTCTCTACCAGAAGCTATTTGCGCTCCAGGAAGGCCAACGTGTAATCAAAAGCGATGACCAAGTCAAACGTGCAGACATTTACGACGTGGTGCTTGGTCACAGGAGTTATCGTGGCTGTCGTGAAAGTTATGATACCGCGTTCTGCGTCATAACATGTGAAGCATAATCCTGTTCGTAAGGATAAGCGGGGATTCCCCAGGTTAACTAGAACACAGGCCTCGCCCCTTTTGCCACGCGAAGTCGGAAGTGATGAATTTTGTATAAGGCTGCCACACACCTGGCACGCCCTTACGTGGCCAAGCTGAAAATTTTAAGCATTAAATCAAGAGTTGCGGTGTGTGAAAACGTTCGCACGTAACACGCATTGCGTACAGTGGTTTTGTAATTATATGATATGATATTAACTGCGATTGTGTTGTCAGCCGGTGGCAGTGGTCGGTAAATTTGTACAGGGTAGAGAGAAATATAACAGCTATATACAGAGTATACACAAAAGAATGGTGCGGTTTCAATAGTGAATACTATTGAAACCGCACCATTATTTTGTGTATGCCCTGTACATAAGCAGACAGATACACAAAACAGTACAGAAACACAGAGCACACAAAATAGATGGCAAGACGTACAAAACATGAAAACAGACATAACATGAGCAATAATAGACATAGACATAAACATAAAACATACGAAGCAAGTCCAGCACCTACGGAAACTGGTAGGTTTAACATTACTGGCAACAAAATCTGCCGACAGTCATGAGCCAGTTCTATCCACCTCCCATGCTCACAACTTAACTAACTAACTAACTAACTAACTAACTAAGTCTATGGAGCACAGCCCTACTTGAGACACCAACAGTTCATCAACTAGTCAAGAAATTCCCCACATATTATGTAATTCGAAGGTTCGTCACCGCGCTCACAACAGCCCGCCACAGTTTATCCCAGCTAACGTCCAGACAGTGTTGTAATTCCATCCCCAAACAGCGGCAATCAAAATAGGCTATGCACTTCTGGTAACCCAAATCTAGGCCGTGTCATGGCTCAGGCGGTTAGTCGCCAGCCTCTCACCGCGGAGGCCCGGGTTCGACCCCGGGTCAGTCCATGTGGCAGTTGTGGTTGACATAGTGGCACTGGGACAGGTTTTTCCCCGAGGACTTCGGTTTTCCCCCTGTCAGTATCATTCTACTAGTGCTCCATTACTCGGAAAAACTATAATCATCTTCATCACAGCGTTGCACAATAAGCCTCAAGGCTGCGGTGCGTCCGTAGCATCTGCTGCGGGGCCCTTCACCACTCACACAAAAAAAAATCGAACTACATGTCTAGCCTCTCGTGTTGCACTACAGTAACAAAGTTACTTTAGCTGTATAGATCACTAAATTCCGCCTCATCTACTATCTTCACAAATAACTTACTTCGACTACTTCGTTCCAACTACTGTCTTCAGGAGGCTAACTTGTTGAGGAAGAGTTTTAACGTATTTGCTTTTTTTAAATAATGTAATAGATTTGTATTCTAATGAGTAAATCGTTTATAAATTCTGTTACTTCCCCTTTTAACCCTATGGACAAATCTGGTAACTATATGCACCACCAGTACTAATATTAAGGAGTGTGATTCCCACGCTGAACAGCCACTGTTTCTCTAAACAGTGTAAACAGCAAGGCTCTGTAACAAACATGCAGTGTGTTTACTGTGAGGTGGGAACCGAAACATTTTTATATATAATTTAAATTAATTAAACGCTTCAGAGTGTTTATTACATGACTAGGAACCAATCCATGCCCATTTAAATGCTCTTACCTTCTCTGTAACGAACATGCAGTGTTTACTGTGAGGTGGGAACCGAAACATTTTTATATATAATTTAAATTAATTAAACGCTTCAGAGTGTTTATTACATGACTAGGAACCAATCCATGCCCATTTAAATGCTCTTACCTTCTCTGTAACGAACATGCAGTGTGTTTACTGTGAGGTGGGAACCGAAACATTTTTATATATAATTTAAATTAATTAAACGCTTCAGAGTGTTTATTACATGACTAGGAACCAATCCATGCCCATTTAAATGCTCTTACCTTCTCTGTAACGAACATGCAGTGTGTTTACTGTGAGGTGGGAACCGAAACATTTTTATATATAATTTAAATTAATTAAAAGCTTCAGAGTGTTTATTACATGACTAGGAACCAATCCATGCCCATTTAAATGCTCTTACCTTCTCTGTAACGAACATGCAGTGTGTTTACTGTGAGGTGGGAACCGAAACATTTTATATATAATTTAAATTAATTAAACGCTTCAGAGTGTTTATTACATGACTAGGAACCAATCCATGCCCATTTAAATGCTCTTACCTTCTCTGTAACGAACATGCAGTGTTTACTGTGAGGTGGGAACCGAAACATTTTTATATATAATTTAAATTAATTAAACGCTTCAGAGTGTTTATTACATGACTAGGAACCAATCCATGCCCATTTAAATGCTCTTACCTTCTCTGTAACGAACATGCAGTGTGTTTACTGTGAGGTGGGAACCGAAACATTTTTATATATAATTTAAATTAATTAAACGCTTCAGAGTGTTTATTACATGACTAGGAACCAATCCATGCCCATTTAAATGCTCTTACCTTCTCTGTAACGAACATGCAGTGTGTTTACTGTGAGGTGGGAACCGAAACATTTTTATATATAATTTAAATTAATTAAAAGCTTCAGAGTGTTTATTACATGACTAGGAACCAATCCATGCCCATTTAAATGCTCTTACCTTCTCTGTAACGAACATGCAGTGTGTTTACTGTGAGGTGGGAACCGAAACATTTTTATATATAATTTAAATTAATTAAACGCTTCAGAGTGTTTATTACATGACTAGGAACCAATCCATGCCCATTTAAATGCTCTTACCTTGTGACAGAAATTAAAATATTTCGACTCAAAATTACCTCATCAACAAGTCCAGTCAACATACCACACAATAACAACACATGTATATGTACAAGGCATACACAAAAGAATGGTGCGGATTTAATAGTGTTCACTATTAAAACCGCACCATTGTTTTGTGTATGCCCTGTATATGTATATGTAGATATATATATATATATATATATATATATATATGTATACAGCCACTACAATTAAAAAAGTGAAGTTTTCCAAAACATTTATGCAACCCCTAATGATATAATATTATATAAAGTGCACATTCGTGACAACGACCCTCAAACACTGAAGTGGACACACATTTTGTGATGCAGTGTGTACATACCGGAGAGTGTATTTGATACTCATCACAGCGCAGCGGAACACTCTCGACACCAAAACCGCAATTAATGGTGACACATTGCGGCTGTTGGTAACACTGGCAAACAATATCGACTGCATCATCTGCTGTATAATTAGGAAATTGCCTGCCATATCAGGTGTCATCTTTATTCACAGCAGCAATCAGAAGATTTTGACTGCAGTAGAATGCAATGCGGCACGCCGTGACGCAGTTGGTTGAGGCACTGCGCTACAAACCGGAAGGTTGCGGGTTCGATTTCCGATGGTGTGATTGGAATTTTTCATTAACATAATCCTTCCGGCCGTACTATGGCCCTGGGGGTCGACTCAGTCTCTAACAGAAATGATTACCAGGAATATCTCCTAGGGGTAAAGGCGGCCGGTATGTAGGGCTGACAACCTTACCACCTTCACGTGTCGATTGTATAAAAATCTGGAAGCCTCAACGTCCTGAAACCCTAACGGCCTGTCCAGGCCTGTAATGGGATTGTTTGACCTTTACCTTTACCTTTACTTAGTAAATGCAATAATGCAGTGCAAACCTCAACTCACAGATGGAGTTACTGATATTTATTACGCGCCTTCGCAAAACTGCGAAAAGCGTCCGTCCGCAAGGGGCAGGGCGACTCCGATCTGACGTATTTTCGTGAAACTTCGCACTTTGGATTTTTCACCAAAAGTTCTAGACACATCTAAATTTTGGTTAAAATCTGAAAACAATAAAAGGCAGTTTACAATAAGACCTACGTACATTTATGACCTCTCTCCATGTTCGGCTTTCATAATTGAGACACATTTCTCTGTGTGTAGTACAAGTTGAGGCTGAAGAAACAGCTGAGCATCGAGCATCGAACACGCTCGATTGTAAAAGTTGGACATTGACGATGAAGAGATATCGATGGTAAATCTCCCCACATAAGTTATCTCTACAATTATCGATTGCTAAATCTGTTGTTAAGATACTAAAATGTCTTATAGTGCGCTCAAAAACTCAGAGATATTCTTTAAAGCAATATCCAGAATTTTAAGTTACACATAATCTGTGATTCAACACTCAGTTCCTCACAAATACATAAGACAACATAATGACAAGCAATACAAACACAGTACTAGCAACTGAAACACAGAAACAGCTTCATTAGTTACACTTCACATTCCTCGTACATAAAACGCAAACCCTTGCAATTATGCCATTACGTACATTAGCAAGTGGTACGAACAGGAGCAGAAGATGACAGCAACAAAAGACAGCGGAACATATGTCTGTGTCGATATAGCAGTGAGCAGCATTGCCAAAGAAATTTCGTTGGCACACCTGCAGATAGCAGCATCATCTGGTACATGTAGTTTTTCCACTAAGGTTACGACCTTCGTAAATATTTTAATTGTGTGTTACTGTGTGCAGTTTAACTGTAGTTACTGTGTGTGCAGTTTAAATGTAGTTACTGTGTGTGCAGTGTAACTGTAGTTACTGTGTGTGCAGTGTAACTGTAGTTACTGTGTGTGCAGTTTAACTGTAGTTACTGTGTGTGCAGTGTAACTGTAGTTACTGTGTGTGCAGTGTAACTGTAGTTACTGTGTGTGCAGTTTAACTGTAGTTACTGTGTGTGCAGTTTAACTGTAGTTACTGTGTGTGCAGTGTAACTGTAGTTACTGTGTGTGCATGTAACTGTAGTTACTGTGTGTGCAGTGTAACTGTAGTTACTGTGTGTGCAGTGTAACTGTAGTTACTGTGTGTGCAGTGTAACTGTAGTTACTGTGTGTGCAGTGTAACTGTAGTTACTGTGTGTGCAGTGTAACTGTAGTTACTGTGTGTGCAGTGTAACTGTAGTTACTGTGTGCAGTGTAACTGTAGTTACTGTGTGTGCAGTGTAACTGTAGTTATTGTGTGTGCAGTGTAACTGTAGTTACTGTGTGTGCAGTGTAACTGTAGTTACTTTGTGTGTGCAGTGTAACTGTAGTTATTGTGTGTGTGCAGTGTAACTGTAGTTACTGTGTGTGTGCAGTGTAACTGTAGTTACTGTGTGTGCAGTGTAACTGTAGTTACTGTGTGTGCAGTGTAACTGTAGTTACTGTGTGTGCAGTGTAACTGTAGTTACTGTGTGTGCAGTGTAACTGTAGTTACGTGTGGTGCAGTGTAACTGTAGTTACTGTGTGTGCAGTGTAACTGTAGTTACTGTGTGTGCAGTGTAACTGTAGTTACTGTGTGTGCAGTGTAACTGTAGTTACTGTGTGTGCAGTGTAACTGTAGTTACTGTGTGTGCAGTGTAACTGTAGTTACTGTGTGTGCAGTGTAACTGTAGTTACTGTGTGTGCAGTGTAACTGTAGTTACTGTGTGTGCAGTGTAACTGTAGTTACTGTGTGTGCAGTGTAACTGTAGTTACTGTGTGTGCAGTGTAACTGTAGTTACTGTGTGTGCAGTGTAACTGTAGTTACTGTGTGCAGTGTAACAGTAGTTACTGTGTGCAGTGTAACTGTAGTTACTTTGTGCAGTGTAACTGTAGTTACTGTGTGTGCAGTGTAACTGTAGTTACTGTGTGTGCAGTGTAACTGTAGTTACTGTGTGCAGTGTAACTGTAGTTACTGTGTGTGCAGTGTAACTGTAGTTACTTTGTGCAGTGTAACTGTAGTTAGTGTGTGTAGTGTAACTGTAGTTACTGTGTGTGCAGTGTAACTGTAGTTACTTTGTGCAGTGTAATTGTAGTTAGTGTGTGTAGTGTAACTGTAGTTACTTGTGCAGTGTAACTGTAGTTAATGTGTGCAGTGTAACTGTAGTTACTTTGTGCAGTGTAACTGTAGTTAGTGTGTGTAGTGTAACTGTAGTTACTGTGTGTGCAGTGTAACTGTAGTTACTTTGTGCAGTGTAATTGTAGTTAGTGTGTGTAGTGTAACTGTAGTTACTGTGTGTGCAGTATAACTGTAGTTAATGTGTGCAGTGTAACTGTAGTTACTTTGTGCAGTGTAACTGTAGTTAGTGTGTGTAGTGTAACTGAAGTTACTTTGTGCAGTGTAACTGTAGTTAGTGTGTGTAGTGTAACTGTAGTTACTGTGTGTGCAGTGTAACTGTAGTTAATGTGTGCAGTGTAACTGTAGTTACTTTGTGCAGTGTAACTGTAGTTAGTGTGTGTAGTGTAACTGTAGTTACTGTGTGTGCAGTGTAACTGTAGTTACTTTGTGCAGTGTAATTGTAGTTAGTGTGTGTAGTGTAACTGTAGTTACTGTGTGTGCAGTATAACTGTAGTTAATGTGTGCAGTGTAACTGTAGTTACTTTGTGCAGTGTAACTGTAGTTAGTGTGTGTAGTGTAACTGAAGTTACTTTGTGCAGTGTAACTGTAGTTAGTGTGTGTAGTGTAACTGTAGTTACTGTGTGTGCAGTGTAACTGTAGTTACTTTGTGCAGTGTAACTGTAGTTAATGTGTGCAGTGTAACTGTAGTTACTTTGTGCAGTGTAACTGTAGTTAGTGTGTGTAGTGTAACTGTAGTTACTGTGTGTGCAGTGTAACTGTAGTTACTTTGTGCAGTGTAATTGTAGTTAGTGTGTGTAGTGTAACTGTAGTTACTGTGTGTGCAGTATAACTGTAGTTACTTTGTGCAGTGTAACTGTAGTTACTGTGTGCAGTGTAACTGTAGTTACTTTGTGCAGTGTAACTGTAGTTAGTGTGTGTAGTGTAACTGTAGTTACTTTGTGCAGTGTAACTGTAGTTAATGTGTGCAGTGTAACTGTAGTTACTTTGTGCAGTGTAACTGTAGTTACTTTGTGCAGTGTAACTGTAGTTAATGTGTGCAGTGTAACTGTAGTTACTTTGTGCAGTGTAACTGTAGTTACTTTGTGCAGTGTAATTGTAGTTAGTGTGTGTAGTGTAACTGTAGTTACTGTGTGTGCAGTGTAACTGTAGTTACTGTGTGTGCAGTGTAACTGTAGTTACTTTGTGCAGTGTAACTGTAGTTACTTTGTGCAGTGTAACTGTAGTTACTTTGTGCAGTGTAACTGTAGTTAATGTGTGCAGTGTAACTGTAGTTACTTTGTGCAGTGTAACTGTAGTTACTTTGTGCAGTGTAATTGTAGTTAGTGTGTGTAGTGTAACTGTAGTTACTGTGTGTGCAGTGTAACTGTAGTTACTTTGTGCAGTGTAATTGTAGTTAGTGTGTGTAGTGTAACTGTAGTTACTGTGTGTGCAGTATAACTGTAGTTAATGTGTGCAGTGTAACTGTAGTTACTTTGTGCAGTGTAACTGTAGTTACTTTGTGCAGTGTAATTGTAGTTAGTGTGTGTAGTGTAACTGTAGTTACTGTGTGTGCAGTATAACTGTAGTTAATGTGTGCAGTGTAACTGTAGTTACTTTGTGCAGTGTAACTGTAGTTAGTGTGTGTAGTGTAACTGTAGTTACTGTGTGTGTGCAGTGTAACTGTAGTTACTGTGCGTGCGTGCAGTGTAACTGCTCTTTTCTCTTCTTGATCGCAGCCTGCAGCCCAGAAAGTTAACATTTCTACTGAAACAAAAGGACGGTACCAATTAAAAAAGGACGCTGAACAAACTCTGCTCACAGTAATAAAACAGAAACACGCTTCTGTGTTAATTTGAAAAGCACAGACCTCGTTTTAATCGTCGGCGTCGCGGCGCGAACGAGAATGCATAAACGTCCTAAGTTGCTTGCGATGACGAACAGATGTTACACACGAAAATGTTGGGATTATTACGGCGTTTTGCAAAACAGAACACAGTGCTCACTACAGCGTACGTCCATATACAACAGTTAAATCCGTCAATGATGGAATGAACAAATGGATCTCATGTCTCCACAGGGGCCAACAGGCCTACTGCATTTCACGTAGCTACAGGCATGCATATCCATATACACTACAACACAGCTTCCCTTCCAGAAGGTAGCAGGCGCTGTATAACCGCAGGTAAAGTAGCCGGAGCGTTAAGCTGACCACTCGCCACATCTAGCGTCAAGGACAGAATTGCGTGAAGCTCTACCTCCATCTCGCTACACGTCTTCAAGCCGTGGTACACCATAAAACACAGACACAACTGTAACTCGACATTACACGCACAGCGACACACAAAGTTACACTGCTGTCTTCCATCTGGTATTTGAACAGTGCATTTTCTTAACGTTGTATTTTTACACGTGAAAAGGAGCTAAGAGGACGATGGGGAAATAAATAGTTCTAATTCTGCACCAAATATTGTTATAACCATGAAATGGGCTGGGTATGTAGCGTGCATGGCAGAAAAATTAGTCATAGAACTCGTAGGAGTGCTACGCGTAGATGAGAGGATAATATTAAAAGAGATATTGGTCATATCAGGTGCTAGATTGAGGGTTACATTCAACCACACTGCTTCCTCTACTGGGGGATAGTCCGACGTTTCGACCTGAGTGTGCGCCTCTGGAAATCTCGCCGTAAAACAGGTGGGCTCTTGTGGTGACGGGAATGAACCTTCGGGTTCCACACAAGGTGCAAGTACCAGGTGGTTCGTTGACAGTTCTGCTCTCTGCAGTTGGTTGGTCAGTGAGAAGTGTCAACAGAATACTGACAGTCCTGCTAGTGGTTAGTCTGACAACTGTGTTAATGGCTGCTTAATACACGACAGGACCGTGGATGAGATTACATTACGATTAGCTGCAGGCTGCATAACATTAAGGAGCGGCTGATGCCTTATTCATGAGTCCCGTCTTCGAAAACCCGAACAATTACTCCGAAGGAAAGGTCATGTCGTCCCAGACACTTGGGTTGCTACGTGTCAACCAACGTGGAGCACGTACCGACACGTAACACTAGCATGCGGTGTTTGCACGTCAGCTACTGTTGTTTGGGTAGGGAAATTAGGGGAAGTGTGTTAATGCGATGGGGGCCCACCTGTAGATGGTGAATAAGGATACTCTGGCGACCAGAAATGTATAAACGCTCTGAAGCCGGAATATCACACTGACCTAATTCATGTGACGTAGCAAAATACAGGGCATACACAAAAGAATGGTGCGGTTCCAAAAGTGAATACAAAATGTATTTCTCATCTTACAGGGGCACAACATACACCGTCAGCGGCGGCAACTGTCCAAGTTTCTCATTTGGTAATTACAATCCTTCAATGTGTGCACCCTGGGTCACACGACACACATCCACACGGTGCCATCCTTTAGCCACTGACTTGCGGGGACTTCGCTGAAACGCCTCACGCACTCTTTCAATGTTTTCATCAGACACACGAGGTCGACCAGGACTCTTGCCTTTACACAAACATCCAGTTTCTACAAACTGTCGGTACCACCTGCTTATGTTATTCTTGTGTGGTGCGTCTTTTTTAAACCGTGCACGAAACTCACGCTGCACTGTAATCACAGATCTGGACACCTCAAAACGGAGCACACAGAAAGCCTTCTCCTGCTGCAACGCCATATTTGAAACTGGCCCCGCGGCCAAGAAGTAAGCATGAGAAGCGAACTGCTGGTAGCGCATGAGAAATTTGGACAGTTGCCGCCGCTGACGGTGTATGTTGTGCCCGTGTAATATGAGACATAAATTTTGTATTCACTTTTGAAACCGCACCATTCTTTTGTGTATGCCCTGTACGTAGCAGATATTTATGCGTCGTGCTGTAACTCATTTCGTTTAATTTTTACATAGACTTCAGACAATTACACTCTTCCTTATATATCGTAATTATACGACGCCATGAATTTCGGTACGGGTGCACCGAATTCAGGCGTGTTTGGCTACGTAATGTCGTAGGAATATAGTAACAAACTGTCATGCACAATGACAGATTATAAGTACAGGGTATACACAAAAGAATGGTGCGGTTTCCCTTTATTCACCATTGAAACCGCACCATTCTTTTGTGTATGCCCTGTATATTACATTATAATTAAGAGATTTAAATTCGCACACATCCTGTATATATAACATTACTAACAATATCTATAAAAAGAAGATTAATACATCAACCAATTTATGCACTTAATAAAATACATTCAGAAGTAAGTGTAAACTCCTACATGTTTCGGCACAGAGGTGACGTCATCAGAGAGTTATCTAAACAAAGGAATATAAGGCCAGCACACTTATGTAGGTATTGTACCGCCTTAATTACAGTGATTAGAACAATTCAAATATAAAAATTCCAAAATGCACAAGATTAACAATTACAAAATCAAAGAATTTGAATTTAAATTTTTTTTTTCAATCAGATGTTCCACACCGAAATGATTTTATGATTGATAATCTTGTGCATTATGGAATTTCAATATTTTAATTGTTCTAATCACTGTAATTAAGGCGGTACAATACCTACATAAGTGTGCTGGCCTTATATTCCTTTGTTTAGATAACTCTCTGATGACGTCACCTCTTTGCCGAAACATGTAGGAGTTTTACAGAAGTTTTATACTTCATAATGCATATTATTAAGTGCATAAGTTGGTTAGTGTATTAACTGTAAGAAAATGCACGGTACCAATAACATAAAAATTAGCAGACCGGCTATTTGGGCTGGTAGTTTCTTACAAAGTAACGTACTGGCCGAATTGCGATGCCTGTAGTTACAAGGACAATGCCGTGGCTTACTGCAACATGCTACTCGAGGTTTCACTTGGATGGATTCGTAGAAGCCGCAGAAAGTATGAACCTGATCACACCAACATCGCAATCGTGCCGATCGCAGTGGCCGAGCGGTCTGAGTGGGTTTAAGGCCGCTCACTTGCTGCAATTGTGCGTTCGAATCCCGCCGAGGGCACGGATGTTTTAGGCAGTGCCATGGCTCAAACGGTTAGTTGCCGGCCACCCAACGCGGAGGCCTGAGCTCGATTCCGGGTCTGTCCATGTGGGATTTGTGGTGGACAAAGTGGCACTGGGACAAATGTTTCTCCCAGTACTTCAGTTTTCCCCTGTCAGCATCATTCCACCAATGCTCCATACTCATTCATCCATCTATCACCAGCGCTGTATAATGTTTCTCTCCCAGGACTTCAGTTTTCCCCTGTCAGTATCATTCCACCAATGCTCCATACTCATTCATTCATCCACCACCCATGCTGTATAATGTTTCTCTCCCAGTACTTCAGTTTTCCCCTGTCAGTATAATTCCACCAATGCTCCATACTCATTCATTCATCCACCACCCATGCTGTATAATGTTTCTCTCCCAGTACTTCAGTTTTCCCCTGTCAGTATCATTCCACCAATGCTCCATACTCATTCATTCATCCACCACCCATGCTGTATAATGTTTCTCTCCCAGTACTTCAGTTTCCCATGTCAGTATCATTCCACCAATGCTCCATACTCATTCATCCATCTACCACCAACGCTGTATAATGTTTCTCTCCCAGTACTTCAGTTTCCCCTGTCAGTATCATTCCACAATGCTCCATACTCATTCATCCATCTATCACCAGCGCTGTATAATGTTTCTCTCCCAGTACTTCAGTTTTCCCTTGTCAGTATCATTCCACCAATGATCCATACTCATTCATTCATCCACCACCCATGCTGTATAATGTTTCTCTCCCAGTACTTCAGTTTTCCCTGTCAGTATCATTCCACCAATGCTCCATACTCATTCATTCATCCACCACCCATGCTGTATAATGTTTCTCTCCCAGTACTTCAGTTTTCCCCTGTCAGTATAATTCCACCAATGCTCCATACTCATTCATTCATCCACCACCCATGCTGTATAATGTTTCTCTCCCAGTACTTCAGTTTTCCCTTGTCAGTATCATTCCACCAATGCTCCATACTCATTCATTCATCCACCACCCATGCTGTATAATGTTTCTCTCCCAGTACTTCAGTTTTCCCTGTCAGTATCATTCCACCAATGCTCCATACTCATTCATTCATCCACCACCCATGCTGTATAATGTTTCTCTCCCAGTACTTCAGTTTTCCCTGTCAGTATCATTCCACCAATGCTCCATACTCATTCATTCATCCACCACCCATGCTGTATAATGTTTCTCTCCCAGTACTTCAGTTTTCCCTTGTCAGTATCATTCCACCAATGATCCATACTCATTCATTCATCCACCACCCATGCTGTATAATGTTTCTCTCCCAGTACTTCAGTTTTCCCTGTCAGTATCATTCCACCAATGCTCCATACTCATTCATTCATCCACCACCCATGCTGTATAATGTTTCTCTCCCAGTACTTCAGTTTTCCCCTGTCAGTATAATTCCACCAATGCTCCATACTCATTCATTCATCCACCACCCATGCTGTATAATGTTTCTCTCCCAGTACTTCAGTTTTCCCTTGTCAGTATCATTCCACCAATGCTCCATACTCATTCATTCATCCACCACCCATGCTGTATAATGTTTCTCTCCCAGTACTTCAGTTTTCCCTGTCAGTATCATTCCACCAATGCTCCATACTCATTCATTCATCCACCACCCATGCTGTATAATGTTTCTCTCCCAGTACTTCAGTTTTCCCCTGTCAGTATAATTCCACCAATGCTCCATACTCATTCATTCATCCACCACCCATGCTGTATAATGTTTCTCTCCCAGTACTTCAGTTTTCCCCTGTCAGTATCATTCCACCAATGCTCCATACTCATTCATCCATCTACCACCAACGCTGTATAATGTTTCTCTCCCAGTACTTCAGTTTCCCCTGTCAGTATCATTCCACCAATGCTCCATACTCATTCATCCATCTATCACCAGCGCTGTATAATGTTTCTCTCCCAGTACTTCAGTTTCCCCTGTCAGTATCATTCCACCAATGCTCCATACTCATCCATCCATCTACCACCAACGCTGTATAATGTTTCTCTCCCAGTACTTCAGTTTTCCCCTGTCAGTATCATTCCACCAATGCTCCATACTCATTCATTCATCCACCACCCATGCTGTATAATGTTTCTCTCCCAGTACTTCAGTTTTCCCCTGTCAATTTCATTCCACCAGCACTCCATTAAAAGGAAAGCGAAAAAAACTAATCACCATCATCACAGGGTTGCACAATAAGCCTTAAAGCTGCGGTGTGTCCGTAGCATCTACTGCGGGGCCCTTCACCACACACACAACATCGCACTCGAGACCTTTGTGAACACAAAGCAGTGCTAGCCTCTCGCCAAAGATGCACACTTAACCTCCAGTTTGTCAAACACTGTCAGCTACATCGGTGTGTCAGTGTTGCCAACAGACTGCTGCAGGTATCGCACCGTCCTATAAGCTCATGTCCCAAACAGGCGACCGCAATGCAAAGAAAAGATGTCCCTCAAGAGACGAGCGGCATGAGGGCTGCCTGCAGCTCTGCGGCTGACAGGAGCCATTGTGACTTCACAAAGCGAGAGTTTCAGCAAAAGGCAGTGGTTTGTGGAAACTCGTCGAAAGCGCTGACGTTTACTGCGCGGTCCGCCTACTTACTATAAAAAACTGATCGAACATGCGAGCGGGACAGTTCAGCAGAAACGTCGAGGCCCAAAGCGGTGGCCAAGATAACACCGAATCGTGCCTAGCACTGATTAACTAGGCGCTTTTCGGCTACCCTGACTGAGGTTTTTCCGTGATTTTTCCTCAGTTGTAAGGTGAATGCCAGGTTATAATAATAAAAAAGTAGGGGCACGGCCCGCACTGCCCCCCCCTCCCGGTAACGGCGGTTTCACCCGTGTGTAGGTTCCAGATGCAGCGCGAATATAATAGAAAACGCCACTCTGGGTTCAAACCCCAGGGAGCCATCCAACCAAAGTATTCCCCACACTTAGAAAGACTATACGCTCCTAGAGCTATAGCTTTCGGTATGCCAGGTCCCGACCCTTAACCGAGACCATAAACCGTTAGCGTAAGCGAAATCCACAGTCATAGAATAAAGTGTCTGTTATCGAGCCCAGCTATGCGGTGAAACGCAGGAATGGCTAAACAGACCGAATGACGTCGACTTACGCTCCGCGCAAATCTCTGCCCTTAGCACTTTGGTTGGTTGGTTGGTTGGTTGGTTGGTTGGTTGGTTGGTTGGTTGGTTGGTTGGTTGGTTGGTTGGTTGGTTGGTTGGTTGGTTGGTTGGAGCAGTAATGCCTTTACACTCTCATCACAAGGACAAGCGGGCGAAGCCTGGGAACCTTCAAACAAAGCATCGGAGAGAAGAATACTTTTGCATTGTTCTTTACAAACAGCAAACATAAAAGTTTGTTAAACCCAACGACAATGCGTTTACTGCGCGGTCCGCCTACTTGTAATAACGGATCGAAAGACAACCAACAGCGTGATATATTAGCCCCCGCGTTTTTGTTTATTCCGCAGTCTGTTATTCAGCCAAGCAACAGATATGCAAAACTGTGTACACCAATTATGTGCTTTCTTGTAAATAAAGCAACTGCACACGTGGGGACCGCCGTTGGGGTTCTTGTGTTTGAAAGCAGGACTGTTGACTAGAAGTCTGCGTGCATGTGGAAGGTCCTGTGACCGGTCACGTCCACCCAGGTTTTCCGTGGTTTTCCTCTGTCAGTTTGTATCCAACCTTTAACGTGCGTTGTGGTTTACATATCGCACACTTGTTATGCGGGATGTTTGACGTAAGGTAAAGGTAAAGCAATCCCATTACAGGCCTGGACAGGCCTTTAGGTTTCCAGGAGGTTGAGGCTCACAGATTTATAGACAATCGGCACATGAAGGTGGTAAGGTTGTCAGTCCTAAGCACCGGCCGCATTTACCCCCCCAGGAAATACTCCTGGTACTCATATCTGTTAGAGGCTAAGTCGACACCAGGACCATAGTGCGACCGGAAGGATTATGTCAATAAAAAATTCCAATCACCCCATCGGGAATCGAACCCGCGACCTTCCGGCTTGTAGAGCAGTGCCTCAACCAACTGCGCCACGGCGTTTCCCCGGATTTTCACGTAACAACGTATAGTGGGTTCCGTCTCGCAGACTGTGGGTTCCGTCTCGCAGACTGTGGGTTCCGTCTCGCAGACAGTACGTCTCGCGGCTTGTATCCAGTACACAACCCGCTGAACTGTCAAGGTGTATAGCAAGTACGCGCTCAGTTTCCGATAAATTGCCTCCCAGTGACGTACTGTAAGTGACAGCGAACAAACCACTTGCTGCATCTTATCAAGCCGCCATATTGATCCCCACTCACGACTTCAAACCACCTTGCGGGTGTGCGCGATGTTATTCTAAAGGGCGTACCTTTTAATGGAGTCCTTAGAGACTAACACTGCTTGTCTTCGTTTTTAACTTCCAATTTCCTTTTAAGGTTTTCGAAAACAGAGTACTAAGATGAATATTTGAACCGAGACGCAAACAACGAAAATGGGTACGTTATACAGGGTGAGTATAAATCAGTGTCATGACTTTGAGTAAGAAAATGCACAAATGAAGCCAGATTAACCACAAGCCTTGAACAATTAAAAATTTATTCTATATATATTCAACGTCAGAATGTATGTTTGACCCGAAGTGTGAAAACCTTTAGTATACTCAGCTAATACCACTGAGCAGAGTCCATCTTAAGCAGCTAATACTCAGTTTGCTACTCAACAAATTTCCCACCTTTATGGAGCCAAAGTTTCCTCATCGTGTTCATAAGAACACATCTGATATACAGGGCATACACAAAAGAATGGTGCGGTTTTAATAGTGAACACTATTAAAACCGCACCATTATTTTGTGTACGCCCTGTATATCCTGAGCACAATGAATCCAATTACCACCCTCTTAACACATTTCTTGGAAATTCATTTTAATATTATCTTCCTATCCATGTCAACGACTTTTGAGTGACCTGCCTGAAAGTTCACAGTAGAATGTTGTACACAGTTCTTGTCAGTTCCAATAAAAGCTACAGTTGCAACCCACCTCAAAAACACGTTGTCTGTCTTACGACAGCCTCTTGGAACGCGAGTTCTCCACAGAGTGCGATCTAGTGCTTCCTCTTTCAATTTCCAGTATCTTCTCTTTTCCTTAAGGTCATCCAGTAGCTGCTTACGTCTTCTCCCTCGTCTTCCCGTCATTTATATCCTTCCCTCTAACTTTCCTTCAATCACGTGTTTCAGAAGGCAGTTTCTACGCAAGATGTGACCAATCCAGTTAGCCTTCTTTTTATTGTATGTACGATATTCCTCTCCTCCTTCACTCTGTGTAATACTTCTTCATTTCTCACACGATCGGTCCAACTGATCTTCTCCATCCTTCTTCAGCGCCACGTTTCAAAACTTTCGAAATATTTCTGACCCACAATCCATCGCATCTTCCTTAATGTAATTCGTCTTTAGTGGTTTTTGGTTTTTCAAGAAATTTATTAATTGATGAGTCTTATTTAAATTTTTATTATTTATTTGTCTTTATTTGGTGTTAAGAATGAGGGGGGATTAGCTTATTATTTTATTTTTATAATTTTTTTTTATTTATTTTTGTGGGTTTTATAGTGATTTTCAATTTGATTGTTAAAATTTCATCTGTGTTCTTTTCACACTGTTCACACCGTGCATCTTCGTCATATTAAATTACGTTTCAGACCAACTGATGCACAACTAAACCCACTTTTATTGTAGCTTTATTATAATTGTTAAATTTATACCCCTACACGTGTTTCGATCCTCGGATCATCGTCAGGGGGTTTTTTTTGTTGAAAGCTACTGTCACTTCAATCACATGATTTTAAATAGTCCAACAGCACATTAAAACTAGCATATTATAAGTTAAAATCTTGTTAAAAGTCTTGTTAAAAGACTTTTAACAATATAATATAATTTTATCATATTACAATATAATTTTAACAATTATAATAAAGCTACAATAAAAGTGGTTTTAGTTGTGCATCAGTTGGTGTGAAACTTAATTTGTTTGCTTCTTTATTTGTTATTATTTAAATATTTATTGAAATGTGTTCTTTATCTTT
This sequence comes from Reticulitermes speratus, assembly GCA_021186555.1. Taxonomy (NCBI): domain Eukaryota; kingdom Metazoa; phylum Arthropoda; class Insecta; order Blattodea; family Rhinotermitidae; genus Reticulitermes; species Reticulitermes speratus. The sequence goes on along the minus strand of JAJKFL010000011.1, from coordinate 38,727,419 downwards.
GTTTTGGATTGTAATTATTGTGGAATTAGTAAATTTTGTTGTTAAGTTGTTCTATTTGTGTTAATTTCCTTTTTAGGAACTATGCAAATTTCATGTCCGCCTGTTTAACAAAAGCATATTTTCTCGTTGACCGCAGTATTTGATGCAGACTACCAAACACGGAACCCTCCCCCCCCCCCAACCTCATGTTGCTTCATCCCTCATAAATCCAAATATCCTAAATTGAAACCACAACAACACAAATACTAAATACTATTGAACAAATCAAAGAATGCTTCACATGCGTGTTGAAACCACTAATTAGTATTCTACAGAGTGTGCGCATGCGCAGAACAGACACGGTAGCTGCACTCAAATCAATCACCTTAGTATCACAGTGCAGGTAAACATTGGAATAATTATCAGTTATACCCCCCAGCAGTTTGAAGAACTGAAGCCATCAGTTACAGTAGCTGGACTTACAAACGATGCTCACTGCAGAAGGATTATACCACACTGTATATATCCACAGTGTACGTAAACACAATTGCCTGTATTTTATTAGTGCCCGCTATCACAACCAGTTACACAAATATATGCACTTACGTATTGCTACTTTTCTGGATGACCCTGTATATAAAGTGTACTTTTCTTCATATGTCCTTTTTTTTCCGAGTCAGTGTTTATCGGACAGTAAAGTGCACTTAATAAAACCGCCCATACCAACTTATGCTGAGTTAATTTCCCCCTCTTTTTCCAACAATACCTTTCTTATCACATTATGAGGCTGCACAGACAATTGTTGATCATCGGCTGAGCACAATTCACGCCACTTGCTACTTCGAGGTTCAGTGGCTTCCAAATTCTTTTGTGCTACATTCCTCACGTTCCAGTAGTCTATACACTACGTATCAACTTCACCAAAAAGACTTCTCGCTTCTGTGGAAACCAATACAGGCGGATATCTGGGCAATATATTCCACTTTTCTTCCTGAACTAAGCGAGTAGCTATCCAGTTCGTTTATGGCCGACTGCAATAACATTTGAGGGAATGTTCTGAGGGCGGGAAATAAAGACAGAAACAGTATGAAACCCCACAGGACGGCCCACAACTTGCGATCAGCGAAATTTAGGAGCTACATCTTATGCTGTTCTTCGCATTTCACCTCTTAAATTACATTCAAAGATTTATTCAGTAAAAAGTAACAGAAGTGAAGTCTCTGTACTTAATTAACACTTCGAAGACTAAGATTAACCTAAATTACATTTACAGATCCAGCTCGTACCGCGCAGTAAACACACTCCGTCTCAGTTATACAAACCAGTCAGTTAATGCTGTACAGTGAAATAATCGCTGTTTGTTCTCAGATCCACACAAAACACATAAATACAGTCCGTACCGCGCAGTAAACACACTCCGTCTCAGTTATACAAACCAGTCAGTTAATGTTGTACAGTGAAATAATCGCTGTTTGTTCTGAGATCCACACAAAACACATAAATACAGTCCGTACCTCGCAGTAAACACACTCCGTCTCAGTTATACAAACCAGTCAGTTAATGCTGTACAGTGAAATAATCGCTGTTTGTTCTGAGATCCACACAAAACACATAAATACAGTCCGTACCGCGCAGTAAACACACTCCGTCTCAGCTATACAAACCAGTCAGTTAATGTTGTACAGTGAAATAATCGCTGTTTGTTCTGAGATCCACACAAAACACATAAATACAGTCCGTACCGCGCAGTAAACACACTCCGTCTCAGTTATACAATCCAGTCAGTTAATGTTGTACAGTGAAATAATCGCTGTTTGTTCTGAGATCCACACAAAACACATAAATACAGTCCGTACCGCGCAGTAAACACACTCCGTCTCAGTTATACAAACCAGTCAGTTAATGTTGTACAGTGAAATAATCGCTGTTTGTTCTGAGATCCACACAAAACACATAAATACAGTCCGTACCGCGCAGTAAACACACTCCGTCTCAGTTATACAAACCAGTCAGTTAATGCTGTACAGTGAAATAATCGCTGTTTGTTCTGAGATCCACACAAAACACATAAATACAGTCCGTACCGCGCAGTAAACACACTCCGTCTCAGTTATACAAACCAGTCAGTTAATGCTGTACAGTGAAATAATCGCTGTTTGTTCTGAGATCCACACAAAACACATAAATACAGTCCGTACCGCGCAGTAAACACACTCCGTCTCAGTTATACAAACCAGTCAGTTAATGTTGTACAGTGAAATAATCGCTGTTTGTTCTGAGATCCACACAAAACACATAAATACAGTCCGTACCGCGCAGTAAACACACTCGTCTCAGTTATACAAACCAGTCAGTTAATGTTACAGTGAAATAATCGCTGTTTGTTCTGAGATCCACACAAAACACATAAATACAGTCCGTACCGCGCAGTAAAACACACTCCGTCTCAGTTATACAAACCAGTCAGTTAATGTTGTACAGTGAAATAATCGCTGTTTGTTCTGAGATCCACACAAAACACATAAATACACTGTGTGGGCAGAACGTAGAATTGTTGAATGTTAAACATGGTGGTACATATAGTAACCACTGGGCTTTAGAGGGTTAATTAATTATCACGAACACGTAATGGTGGACAGAATTACAGCCCCAAGCATTCTTAAACTGGACCAGAGACCACAGATATTAACCTGAATTATATTTAAAGATTAGTTCGTATTTCTAAAAGTTAGTAAGCATCTACTAACCACGAGGTGTTTACACCCCAAAGATGTCAGACCGTAATACTCACCACGATGCGAACATCAAATCCCATTTCGTTGTGAATTTCCTAGCCAGCTATAAACGGTTAACCGACACGTGAGGCCTGGGTACACTTCTAGCCACGCCCTCTAAGAACTCATGAGTTCGTGAATAAAACACTTTGTTACTGTGTGGTTTACTGTGCCTTCAGGTGGGTAGCTGGCTAGTGTGTGGGCAGACAGATGGCACATTGTGTTCTGGTAGACACGTGGGTTTATGAAACTGATACATGTAGTCTCTAGTGAGTAGGCCGTGCCATGGCTCAGGCGGTTTGTCGTCGGTTTCTTACCGCGGAAGCCCGGCTTCGAAAAATATCAGACTTGTGGTGGACAAAGTCGCATTGAAACAGGTTTCTCTCCCAGTACTTCAGTTTTCCCTGTCAGTATCATTCCACAAATCCTCCATACTCATTCATACATCTACCACCAACGCTGTATAATGTTTCTCTACCAGTACTTCAGTTTTCCCTGTCAGTATCATTCCACCAATGCTCCATACTCATTCATCCATCTACCACCAATTCTGTATAATGTTTCTCTCCCAGTACTTCAGTTTTCCCCTGTCAGTATCATTCCACCAATGCTCCATACTCATTCATACATCTACCACCAACGCTGTATAATATTTCTCGCCCAGTACTTCAGTTTTCCCCTGTCAGTATCATTCCACCAATGCTCCATACTCATTCATCCATCTACCACCAACGCTGTATAATGTTTCTCTCCCAGTACTTCAGTTTTCCCTTGTCAGTATCATTCCACCAATGCTCCATACTCATTCATCCATCTACCACCAACACTGTATAATGTTTCTCTCCCAGTACTTCAGTTTTCCCCTGTCAGTATCATTCCACCAATGCTCCATCCTCAATGATACATCTACCACCAACGCTGTATAATGTTTCTCTCCCAGTACTTCAGTTTTCCCCTGTCAGTATCATTCCACCAATGCTCCATACTCATTCATCCATCTACCACCAACACTGTATAATGTTTCTCTCCCAGTACTTCAGTTTTCCCCTGTCAGTATCATTCCACCAATGCTCCATACTCATTCATACATCTACCACCAACACTGTATAATGTTTCTCTCCCAGTACTTCAGTTTTCCCCTGTCAGTATCATTCCACCAATGCTCCATACTCATTCATCCATCTACCACCAACACTGTATAATGTATCTCTCCCAGTACTTCAGTTTTCCCTTGTCAGTATCATTCCACCAATGCTCCATACTCATTCATCCATCTACCACCAACGCTGTATAATGTTTCTCGCCCAGTACTTCAATTTTCCCCTGTCAGTATCATTCCACCAATGCTGCATACTCATTCATACATCTACCACCAACGCTGTATAATGTTTCTCTCCCAGTACTTCAGTTTTCCCCTGTCAGTATCATTCCACCAATGTTCCATACTCATTCATACATCTACCACCAACGCTGTATAATGTTTCTCTCCCAGTACTTCAGTTTTCCCCTGTCAGTACCATTCCACCAATGCTCCATACTCATCTTCGTCTGCATGCCGCTCTTGCAGGAAGGACAAGCGGGCGAAGGCTACGAAATTTCCAACAAAGCAATACTTTTTTGTTTATCGGGAAGCATTGGATAGGAAAGTGCTTCCGCTCTGTCATACTTGAGGTTACCAGAGTGTGCAGCATGCAGGTATTCTGTGTGGTAACACAGGTTTATTTATTCCCGACGTTTCGGACGTCTTCAAGGATCAAGGCGTTTTAAACCTTTGAAGGTAGCATTCATTCGAAACGTCGAGCATCACCAACCCTCCTACTCAACGTAAAACGACAGAAGACCCGCATCTCCGTTTTGACACTGTAACACTGTAACACGTTATCGGCACAGCAAGCGTCTCTCCAGCTCCATCCGCGTTCTGCGGAAGTCTCTACCGCATATCTACGGACGGACGCCGAGCGACGCCCGCAGCCTGACAGATAATGCAGGCAACCCACACTCGTTAATCGAGCCGCAAGGAACTCCGAAAGCGGAATGATTTATGAAGCAGCTCGCAGACACCTACACGGACTATATCACTGCGCTCAGACAAGCACAGCTCAAACTTACTGTCAGGACAGCATTAAAAGGCCAGGCTCACTTTTACGTCGCACAGTGTTCAGGCTGTAATGCTTGAGAACAGAAATGTTCACACAATCTCAGGCTTCCGAGGGATATGACGACGTATCAACTACACGGCCTGAAATTGGAACAAATTTAATGCCATTGTGTGCCAACTGGAAACAAACCTGGATAATGTAAGTTGCGTGTTGTTTATTGAAAGACAGACGTTTGATTTTATATGCGGAACAGGAATATGGGAGTCAAAGATGAAGAAATGGCAAAATAACAGGAATGAAAGACAGAAATATACAAGGGTTTTTAAGTGGGGATTAAGTAGAAATAAGGGAAGTGATGTGAAATGAAGGAGCGTGAAGTGATGTGAAGTGAAGTGTTTTGATTTCGAAGTGAAGTGAATTAAGTTCTTGGGGGATAAAATTATCATGTACTTTGGTCTGACTTTATACTGAGGATATTCTAACATATTGAGATTATTTAATGGGCGTGTGTTTTTTTTTCTTGTATTGTGTATGGTTGTTTTTGTAAGGGGTGGATGATTTTGTAAGGAGTGGATGTTTTTGTAAGGAGTGGATGTTTTTGTAAGGTGTGGATGTTTTTGTAAGGAGTGGATGTTTTTGTAAGGGGTGGATGTTTTTGTAAGGAGTGGATGTTTTTGTAAGTTGTGGATGTTTTTGTAAGTTGTGGATGTTTTTGTAAGTTGTGGATGTTTTTGTAAGTTGTGGATGTTTTTGTAAAGTGTGTACGGTGTTCTAATGTGTGTACTTGTATTTACTGTATGTATTTTGTTTTGTAATTGTGTATAGTTTGTTTTGTATTGTTACTTTTGTGTATATTATATGTACATTTGTATTGTGTGTACTAGTGTAAGGACTACTGCCACAGGGTGAAAACATTTGTATTGTGTGTACTAGTGTAAGGACTACTGCCACCGGGTGAAAACATTTGTATTGTGTGTACTAGTGTAAGGACTACTGCCACCGGGTGAAAACATTTGTATTGTGTGTACTAGTGTAAGGACTACTGCCACCGGGTGAAAACATTTGTATTGTGTGTACTGTGTAAGGACTACTGCCACCGGGTGAAAACATTTGTATTGTGTGTACTATTGTAAGGACTACTGCCACCGGGTGAAAACATTTGTATTGTGTGTACTGTGTAAGGACTACTGCCACCGGGTGAAAACATTTGTATGTGTGTGTACTAGTGTAAGGACTACTGCCACCGGGTGAAAACATTTGTATTGTGTGTACTAGTGTAAGGACTACTGCCACCGGGTGAAAACATTTGTATTGTGTGTACTAGTGTAAGGACTACTGTCACCGGGTGAAAACATTTGTATTGTGTGTACTAGTGTAAGGACTACTGCCACCGGGTGAAAACATTTGTATTGTGTGTACTATTGTAAGGACTACTGCCACCGGGTGAAAACATTTGTATTGTGTGTACTAGTGTAAGGACTACTGCCACCGGGTGAAAACATTTGTATTGTGTGTACTAGTGTAAGGACTACTGCCACCGGGTGAAAACATTTGTATTGTGTGTACTAGTGTAAGGACTACTGCCACCGGGTGAAAACATTTGTATTGTGTGTACTAGTGTAAGGACTACTGCCACCGGGTGAAAACATTTGTATTGTGTGTACTGTGTAAGGACTACTGCCACCGGGTGAAACACATTTGTATTGTGTGTACTATTGTAAGGACTACTGCCACCGGGTGAAAACATTTGTATTGTGTGTACTGTGTAAGGACTACTGCCACCGGGTGAAAACATTTGTATTGTGTGTACTAGTGTAAGGACTACTGCCACCGGGTGAAAACATTTGTATTGTGTGTACTAGTGTAAGAACTACTGCCACCGGGTGAAAACATTTGTATTGTGTGTACTGTGTAAGGACTACTGCCACCGGGTGAAAATATTTGTATTGTGTGTACTAGTGTAAGGACTACTGCCACCGGGTGAAAACATTTGTATTGTGTGTACTAGTGTAAGGACTACTGCCACCGGGTGAAAACATTTGTATTGTGTGTACTAGTGTAAGGACTACTGCCACCGGGTGAAAACATTTGTATTGTGTGTACTAGTGTAAGGACTACTGCCACCGGGTGAAAACATTTGTATTGTGTGTACTAGTGTAAGGACTACTGCCACCGGGTGAAAACATTTGTATTGTGTGTACTAGTGTAAGGACTACTGCCACCGGGTGAAAACATTTGTATTGTGTGTACTAGTGTAAGGACTACTGCCACCGGGTGAAAACATTTGTATTGTGTGTACTAGTGTAAGGACTACTGCCACCGGGTGAAAACATTTGTATTGTGTGTACTAGTGTAAGGACTACTGCCACCGGGTGAAAACATTTGTATTGTGTGTACTAGTGTAAGGACTACTGCCACCGGGTGAAAACCGAATTGCAGTAAATAATAATAATAATAATAATAATAATAATAATAATAAAAGTCAGATTTTTTGGAAGACGCTTACGATAAGTGAGGTGTAAGTCGTACAATATAGTAAAGGAATGTTACAGTGACAGTGGAGAGGACTGTGCACCGTGGCAACCGGGTGTTAGTCGACGAACGAATTCATGTACAATGTACTCATAACTGAAATTTATTGTTATTGTTATTACCATCATCATCGTGGTCATCGTGATCATCACAGTCACCGTCATCTTCGTCGTCGTCGTCGTCTTCATCATCAAATACAGAATGAAGAGAAACAAATCACAAATGTACCTTCTTGGATTTCGATCAGTGTGTAAAGCGAACTTGAACAAAATGCAATGCCACCACGTGCACACACACACATGCGTACAAAACCCCAAACATTCTGGCAACAAGGTATATATATATATATATATATATATATATTTCTCCCCTGAGGCCGACTCCAATCCATAAAAAGGAAAAGACTCGCAAAACCGCAGTTTTCACAGCAGCAAGGGTAAGTCTGGGCGGTACTTTAACAGTAAATTCCACGACGCCGTCACTTGCTGCCACACACCGGCCATCAAACGGCACTAAACGCCGAAACACGTCTTCCCGTCTCTGAACTTCCAGTATCTCGTGACTTTGGACTGCCATACCGGGATCACACAGATAAACTGGCAAAGCAAAAATGTGTAGCGCTGAATTCTAAAACTGTGACAATGTTCGCCATATTGGAAAGCGTCTCGGCGAATTCGGAAAGGGACAAAACAGAACACAAAGATGGTTTGATTTATTGAAGCGCCTAGCAACCCAGGCGCCTGACGTCACATCCGTCGCTCCGTGTTGCTTGGCAACGAGTCCTCCTGAACAATCTGCTCCCTTTGTCACTGTTGCCGGTGTTATTCACAAAATACAAACGTCGTAAGAGCGAGCCCGCCTACGAGAGCTCACAATGGTTACGAAGATCTTGGTTTGAGGTTTCAAACGTTTCAATATCCACCTAATGATGCAAATACAGCCAATTTCGGAGATGCGCTGGTTTTTATATAAACTACTTAGAAAATAAGTGTTGTTGCTTTTAGGAATGTGACACCGTGTAGTCTGGTAGGTCTGTTATGACAGTTCATAGGATCCTGCAGACTTCATCATAATGTACGCTAATAATGGAGACACCAATATCTCCGATACAACGTCACAAATAGAACAGAATACAGATACAGGGTGTCACATCTCAGGAAAACAGAAACATGAGATGATTGTGAGAGCCTGAAACCTCACTTGGTTAAAGGTCTCAATTGTGTTGTTGAGATTATACAGTTGGTGATATAGCAGTGAAAGAGTACGAATCATTGGTGAAACGAAAGTGACAGGGCAAAACAGAAATAGCCCAATCGGAGGAAATCAAATCAAGATTAATGAGGTGGGCGGGGCATGTAGCACTTATGGGTGAGGGGAGAGTTGCATACAGGATTTTGGTGGGGAGACCTGAGGGAAGGAGACCACTTGGAAGACCCAGGCGTAGATGGGAGGATAATATTAAAATGGATCTTCAAGAAGTGGGATGGGGGCATGGATTGGATTGATATGGCTCAGCATAGGGACAGGTGGCGGGCTGTTGTGAGTGCGGCAATGAACCTTCGGGTTCCATAGAACGCGGGGAATTTCTTGACTAGCTGACGACCTGTTAGCTTCTCAAGAAGGACTGTGCTGCATGGAGTTAGTTAGTTAGTTAGTTAGATTTTCAAATGGTTCTTTTCATAGCAGTCGCCCAACTGCAATAAAAGCTTCTGTCTCGGTAACAGTGTATTTCTAAACACCCTGTGTAACCAGCACCATGAATACCCAGCCGAACCAAATAGTGTCAATATTTCTAAACACCCTGTGTAACCAGTACCATGAATACCCAGCCGAACCAAATAGTGTCAATATTTCTAAACACCCTGTGTAACCAGCACCATGAATACCCAGCCGAACCAAATAGTGTCAATATTTCTAAACACCCGGCAGGCCCCACACCCTGTCTAAGCACCCTATTTGTATGCTGTCAGTGCCCAATCTACACTTCGCACGCTGCCAGCCTAATGCATACTGTAAGGTGCAATTTGCTACTGTGTACATTTCAATGCTGCACTGAACTTACCTGACAGATGGATATCCTTCATGTCTCAGATTATACGGGGAGGTGGGGGTGTCCAAACTGCTGCGACGACAGACCACAGAATATCTTGGGGCATCTTAGTTGACGTCACTTGACGAACACGCGTACAAAAGAGACAGAAGATGGGAACTCAAGTGATTTATTTAGACGAAAGCTCTGGAGGTGGCGCGGTGTGTGGACGTACTCCAAGGGCGAGACTTTTTGGATTTGGAGACAGAAAGACAAAGATTACTGTCTTGTGGGATGTGATAACCTGTAGTTGGACATCTGCTTGAGGCACTGTCTGGGCTTTAGCACATACATCTACCAAACAAGACAGTGACAGTGACTTACAATAAGTGTAAGTTGTGAAAGTGAAATTGATGCATTGAAGATTATGAAGATTATGAACTCTCGATGACACCCCTGAAGATGGCACTATAAGTGCCGAAACATGTAGGGAACAAGACAGTGACAGTGATTTACAATAAGTATAAGTTGTGAAAGTTAATTTGATGCATTGAAGATATGAAGATTATGAACTCTCGATGACACCCCTGAAGATGGCACTATAAGTGCCGAAACATGTAGGGAACAAGACAGTGACAGTGATTTACAATAAGTATAAGTTGTGAAAGTTAATTTGATGCATTGAAGATTATGAAGATTATGAACTCTCGATGACACCCCTGAAGATGACACTATAAGTGCCGAAACATGTAGGGAACAAGACAGTGACAGTGACTTACAATAAGTATAAGTTGTGAAAGTGAATTTGATGCATTGAAGATTATGAAGATTATGAACTCTCGATGACACCCTGAAGATGGCACTATAAGTGCCGAAACATGTAGGGAACAAGACAGTGACAGTGACTTACAATAAGTTTAAGTTGTGAAAGTGAATTTGATGCATTGAAGATTATGAAGATTATGAACTCTCGATGACACCCCTGAAGATGGCACTATAAGTGCCGAAACATGTAGGGAACAAGACAGTGACAGTGACTTACAATAAGTTTAAGTTGTGAAAGTGAATTTGATGCATTGAAGATTATGAAGATTATGAACTCTCGATGACACCCTGAAGATGGCACTATAAGTGCCGAAACATATGTAAGGACAAGAAAACACCAATTAAAGGCTGCTTCAAAACCCACAAGGCCGGACTGTTAATCCTACAAATACAGCCTCTGTGCACCGACCTTCAACTCCTCACATATCACCAGCCTCCATGCAATGTACCGGCCTTTAATTCCCTAAATGTTACCAGCCTCTGTGCAATGCACTGAGTGCATTTTTGGGAATTTTAAATTTCAAACCTCACCGCCGTGGACACTGGCTGGAATTTAAAACCCCAGTGTCATTGAAAGGTTAACCACTCGTGAGTGTACTCCCTGAAGACGAACCGGAAGGCCGAAACACGTTACAGTCGAAGTTATATTGTTTTATTTGCAAAATTATATATTACAATAGTGTGTATTTTGTTGGTGTTGTGTTACGTAATTATCAATTAATACACGGACATGACTAACATAAAATTTATACGCCATATTTAGTGCATACTTCATGTTACGTAATTATCAATTAATACACGGACATGACTAACATAAAATTTATACGCCATATTTAGTGCATACTTCATGTTACGTAATTATCAATTAATACACGGACATGACTAACATAAAATTTATATGCTATATTTAGTGCATACTTCATGTTACGTAATTATCAATTAATACACGGACATGACTAACATAAAATTTATACGCCATATTTAGTGCATACTTCATGTTACGTAATTATCAATTAATACACGGACATGACTAACATAAAATTTATACGCCATATTTAGTGCATACTTCATGTTACGTAATTATCAATTAATACACGGACATGACTAACATAAAATTTATACGCCATATTTAGTGCATACTTCATGTTACGTAATTATCAATTAATACACGGACATGACTAACATAAAATTTATATGCTATATTTAGTGCATACTTCATGTTACGTAATTATCAATTAATACACGGACATGACTAACATAAAATTTATATGCTATATTTAGTGCATACTTCATGTTACGTAATTATCAATTAATACACGGACATGACTAACATAAAATTTATACGCCATATTTAGTGCATACTTCATGTTACGTAATTATCAATTAATACACGGACATGACTAACATAAAATTTATACGCCATATTTAGTGCATACTTCATGTTACGTAATTATCAATTAATACACGGACATGACTAACATAAAATTTATATGCTATATTTAGTGCATACTTCATGTTACGTAATTATCAATTAATACACGGACATGACTAACATAAAATTTATATGCTATATTTAGTGCATACTTCATGTTACGTAATTATCAATTAATACACGGACATGACTAACAAAATTTATACGCCATATTTAGTGCATACTTCATGTTACGTAATTATCAATTAATACACGGACATGACTAACATAAAATTTATATGCCATATTTAGTGCATACTTCATGTTACGTAATTATCAATTAATACACGGACATGACTAACATAAAATTTATACGCCATATTTAGTGCATACTTCATGTTACGTAATTATCAATTAATACACGGACATGACTAACATAAAATTTATACGCCATATTTAGTGCATACTTCATGTTACGTAATTATCAATTAATACACGGACATGACTAACATAAAATTTATACGCCATATTTAGTGCATACTTCATGTTACGTAATTATCAATTAATACACGGACATGACTAACATAAAATTTATATGCCTTATTTAGTGCATACTTCATGTTACGTAATTATCAATTAATACACGGACATGACTAACATAAAATTTATATGCCTTATTTAGTGCATACTTCAAGGTCGAACTGCAATACAAGACTAATCACAAGACGAAGACATATCTACTACCCTTAATTTGCATTCTCGGTACCCCCAGCAGCTATACGCTGTTTGTATCCACCCCTCTCTCATACTATTGGCTGTCATCACATCACACAGTTTGCTATCCCGCCGCACTTTCCAGAATCTACGTTACAGGCTTTCTTTCCCACTCGGACTCTTTACCCGTGGGGACGGGACCGATACGTTGTCCCGAAACGTCGGTAAAAAATTACCACACAACGCCGCGTAATGCCCCAGAAGACTGCAGATTACATATCTACTAATTTCAAAACTGCCTAACGCCATCGAGACTCGTCTTGTTCACGTGGGTAGTTGAACACGTGAACACTCAGCGTCACGTGGTTTAATTTCAAAAAAATTGTCAGACATACAGAAAATACGTTTTGGATATGAAATGTGTGTCGTATGTGTCTCTGCAGATCTTGCTAACACATCTCGCTACGACAAACATACGTCCGATATATGTGTAGAACACACGAGATACTTAGTTGAACGCGGCAAGTATAGGCGTCGACTGTACGTGAGGCGTCGGGTAAGTCAATTTGAGTAGAAATTTGCAACATGGAGATCCATGTGTCAGTTATCGCGTTGTTACAGTCAGAGGGGTTGTAGTTAGCAGGCCAAGCATATGGGAACGAGGCTAAAAACAAAAAAGAAATGAGACAGGATAAGGAAATGGAAGGTTAAGGGAAGAAAAATGGAGAGAATGGGAAGAAAATAAAAGTTAGGAGAGGCAATGTAAGGAAAATTGATAACAACAGAGCAAAATATGGAACTAACACACACGCAGGGAAACATAAGCGAAAAATTTAAAGAAACGTCGCAGTAAAGGATACGAAAGTGCGAAACAGAAACATGACTAAATTTAAGGACAAACAGCAATTCTAAGGCGAGAAAAAGAGACAAAGCATAGAAATAAATAAAGTAGAAAATGAAGTAATAATAAAACATCCCAAAAAGTACATTAAAAATGTAATTACTGACCGACCAAACTGTAACTAAACCTCCCGAAGACAGCTCTCACCGCCGTCTGCTTATGCAGCCAGCAGTACACAGAACCACGAGACTCAAAACTTTACTGTAACAAGGGCACAAGTCACTGTCCTACGGTTCAACAGATGTGTCAGACAATATGCAAGTTGCGTTGCCATGACGACCGGCTGGGTCTGGGGGTTGTGGGAGAGGGAGGGGGGGTTGGATAACATTTCGGATTACGGAATGCCCTTATCCTCCGCCCTTTTCAAGTTTTCGTCTGTCATTTTTAGGACCAGTGAGTTTCTTTTTGGGATTAACAAAACACAAACGTTTAAAATCCTATGGTGGCAGTTCGCAACTGTCTGTCTGTCTGTCTGTTCGCCCCTCCATTTAAAGCAACCCCTACCTAGCGCAGAGAAAATGGGAAAGGTAAAGCCTTTCCAGTGCCTGATTAAGCACCGAGCGATAAACGCGTACGGAGAACTGAGGTAAAACTCTAAATTTTAAACTTAATAGTATTCATTTCGTACACTTTCTTTTCTATGTTTATTGTCACACAAATGTACACTTTTATTCACAATTAATTGTGAAACACAGTGCTACATGTTTCGAACCTTATCCTGGTTCATCTTCAGGAACTTCAGTATTTTTAATTACACATATTTTTTACATCAACGGTACAATTTATACACTGGTTAAAATGGTAAAAATTGCTATATATCACTTTTACAATTTTAACAGTGAATAAATTGTACCATTGATGTAAAATATGTGTAATTTAAAATACTAAAGTCCCTGAAGATGAACCAGGATAAGGTTCGAAACATGTAGCACTGTTACACAAATTAATAGTGAATAAAAGTGTACATTCGTCGGACAATAAACATACTAATTTTAACTTGGACAACTACATGAAGATAATCAGCTTCACGCCCCGGCCGCACTACCCCGGGGGGAAAAGGTTCCGGTACACAACGAATAGGTATAGGCGGAGAAGAGAATATACCGTTATCCGTGCCGGGGATTGAATCCCGACACTCCGATCGTCTACACATTACCGTGGTCTATATTAGACCTGCAGTCACTGATCTGCATACAGGGTGTTTCTGTCTGAAGGTCCGCAAACACGCCCACGAATGTAGACATAGGCAGAGATTAGAGGATCTTCGGTATGAACACAGATGCCACTACAGGGCTGCAAATAGTGGCAAATATTGCGCACACGTACGATGGGGAAATGCTACAAACGCTTACAGAATCTTGAAGCGGAAACCTCCTGGAAAGCGGTAAGTTGAAAGGCCAACTGGAGGATAATATTAAGAGGGATGAAACTGGCACATGTGGGATGTTTCGGCATTAGCACGACACACCACAGACAAAAGCAGAAGGATCCTCCTTCTGCCACAATCGTCATGACAACACGAAACGTCTTCATTCAGCTCTGTCTACATTAACTTCTTCTGTGACTCAAAACATTTTCAATCCATGACGCCTGCCTGTCCATCCGTCCGTCCCTCTCCACAGTTGCGAGCAAAGTTCAGTCTGAGATGTAAATGGAATTTAAATTACATCTAGAGTAACCCGTATAACAGATAGCAACCTGGCAACACTGCAGAACAGCAAGTGTTGATGCAGCAATCTAACAGCATCTTTGGCGAAACGAGTGTCCCTAACAACCGCGTCCAGCTTTACACAACGTAACAGAGAGTGGTACGCATACGTACCACGTGTTTTAACATTCACAAATTCTACGTTCTGCCCACACAGTGTATTTATGTGTTTTGTGTGGATCTCAGAACAAACAGCGATTATTTTACTGTACATTAACTGACTGGTTTGTGTAACTGAGACGGAGTGTGTTTACTGCGCGGTACGGACTGTATTTATGTGTTTTGTGTGGAATCTAAACAACAGCGATTATTTCACTGTACAGCTTAACTGACTGGTTTGTATAACTGAGACGGAGTGTGTTTCTGACTTAGCGCAGCAATCTGACGTTTACTGAGACAGTGTGTTTACTGTGGTTTTAGTTTTTGTGGATCTCAGAACAAACAGCGATTATTTCACTGTACAGCATTAACTGACTGGTTTGTATACTAACTGAGACGGAGTGTTAGTTTAACTGGTGTCGCGGTACGGACTGATTATGTTTGTGTGATCTGAACAACAGCGATTATTTATGTACAGATTAATGACTGGTTATAACTGAGACGAGTGGTTATGTGCGGTACGACTGAATCTTAAATCACACTAAAGAACAACAGGACAGAACACTAAATTTGCTTACCAAAACGCCATTTATCTAATTTTATGACATTCACACCCTGCATATTGTTTCAATTAATACATCAACCAATTTATGCACCTAATAAAATACATTCATGATCAAGTAGAAAACTCCTACATGTTTCGGCACAAGGGTGCCATCGTGTTGAAGACAACGTGTACTTGTGTATTAATGTAGAATTAGACTATAAGAAGCCACACAGATGCACAGGCGGATGAATATGACTGCGATATAATAGCAAGATAAACACTCACAGGCGTCGACAGTGCGATCCTCAGAACGTAATTCTCTAAACGTAGATCAACATTCTGCTCCATTATTGAACCGTATTTTGCTCTACCGCTGTTAATAGAAATTTCCTCGTGAAGATGACCGAAATACGCACATAATATACTCGTATTATATAACTGCTGTTCTAATATACAAATCTCACGTTACGTTCTGATGCTCATTCAACGTGCTGCACAAGTAAACACAAATATATCGACTTCAATGTTAAGATTCCCTAAACAACATTAATCAAATGGCCTCTGTAATAGAGACACAATGCGTTTACAGTGAGGTAGGAAATTAATGTATTTAGGATCACGCAGATAAAGTTGTATTATCTTCTGAGTGTTTATCAGCGTGGGGTAAACAGTGAAACTAATCGTACGACTGAATGATATTTGAAAGGAATCAGTTCTTCTAGCAGACGGATAAACGGGGCTTATGCCATGGTCGTAAAAGTCAATGGGCAGTGAGGTTTTTACCACTCGTCATGTGATGTCGAGTTTAAGAATGAGTGGAGTTACACCTCAACATTCATGTCTCCGTAATGTAGTGATTTACTGCATAAGTTTAATTTTAACACAGGCAAAGGCCTGGATAGTTTAAGGTAACTGAGTCTTCCAGTGTTCCAATTCAATCCAATCTTCATTCTGCAGTCTGTCTTACGACAGGTCCGTAGCCTCTTCATTCTGCAGTCTGTCTTACGACAGGTCCGTAGCCTCTTCATTCTGTAGTCTGTCTTACGACAGGTCCGTAGCCTCTTCATTCTGCAGTCTGTCTTACGACAGGTCCGTAGCCTCTTCATTCTGTAGTCTGTCTTACGACAGGTCCGTAACCTCTTCATTCTGCAGTCTGTCTTACGACAGGTCCGTAGCCTCTTCATTCTGCAGTCTGTCTTACGACAGGTCCGTAGCCTCTTGATTCTGTGGTCTGTCTTACGACAGGTCCGTAGCCTCTTCATTCTGTAGTCTGTCTTACGACAGGTCCATAGCCTCTTCATTCTGTAGTCTGTCTTACGACGGGTCCGTAGCCTCTTCATTCTGTAGTCTGTCTTACGACAGGTCCGTACTCTCTTCATTCTGTAGTCTGTCTTACGACAGGTCCGTAGCCTCTTCATTCTGTAGTCTGTCTTACGACAGGTCCGTAGCCTCTTCATTCTGTAGTGTCTTACGACAGGTCCGTAGCCTTTTCATTCTGTAGTCTGTCTTACGACAGGTCCGTAGCCTCTTCATTCTGTAGTCTGTCTTACGACAGGTCCGTAGCCTCTTCATTCTGTAGTCTGTCTTACGACAGGTCCGTAGCCTCTTCATTCTGTAGTCTGTCTTACGACAGGTCCGTAGCCTCTTCATTCTGCAGTCTGTCTTACGACAGGTCCGTAGCCTCTTCATTCTGTAGTCTGTCTTACGACAGGTCCGTAGCCTCTTCATTCTGCAGTCTGTCTTACGACAGGTCCGTAGCCTCTTCCAAAGCCAGTTCTCCATAAAGTGCGATCTAGTGTTTCCTCTTTCAATTTACAGTACCTTCTCTTTTCCTTAAGGTCATCCAGTAGCTGCTTACGTCTTCTCCCCCGTCTTCCCGTCATTTCTATCCTTCCCTCTAACTTTCCTTCAATCACATGTTTCAGAAGGCAGTTCCTACGCAAGATGTGACCAATCCAGTTAGCCTTTCTTCTTTTTATTGTATGTACGATATTCCTCTCCTCCTTCACTCTGTGTAATACTTCTTCATTTCTCACACGATCGGTCCAACTGATCTTCTCCAGTCTTCTCCAGCACCACATTCCAAAACTTTCCAGATACATCTGATCTACTTTCCGAAGTGTCCACGTTTCAGCACCATACAAAGCTATGCTCCAGACTTACGTAGCTAAATATAGCTAATGTAATTACGCATTCATAAAGTGTGTCCCACAGCAACAACACAATCACAGACGCGGACACACAAAGCAGTGGCCGGTCGACAAGTTCTTAGCGGCTCCGCAGTAAGGTTAACTCACTTAGACATTTCTATTCAACGAGAAAATGGGCAAATGCTGGGCACACAAACGTGTTTTCCGCCATTCTGCGTTCCATTGTTCGGCGGTATCTCGGACAAGTGTCATGTGTGACTGGCAATGAACCGACTCTTTGTGTCGTCGCCATGGAGACCAGCCTCCAGGAGAAAATAAAAAAGAGGATAATCGGGCAGCTTTTATACCAGCAGGACTATCTGATAAATTCAGCATAAGGGTCATGCCGCTATTACCCTACCAACTGTATTCTTTGTTTCAATGAGACTCCCAACCTCAACGTATTAACTACACCCAGAAATAAAAATTGCTCTGCATTTTCAGTTACAAACGACAACATGGCGAAGACGCGAATTATGTTTATTCTGATTTCACCGTGCATTTTTTAACATTATGTTTTACACCAACCAAATACACATATTTATTTAAAGAACACTAAAATATTCTATAAAATGTTAGATAAAAAACCCCAACATATGTTTCGACTTATCGATAAGCCATCCTCAGGGGGTGTCACAACAGCTTGTTTATAAAACACGTATATACTCCACTATACTCCTCTACAGAGGACCAATATGTGTACGTGTTTTATAAAAAAAGCTGTTGTGACACCCCCTGAGGATGGCTTATCGATAAGTCGAAACATATGTTGGTGTTTTTTATCTAATAATTTATAGAATATTTTAGTGTTCTTTACATAAATATGAGCATTTGGTTGGTGTAAAACATAATTAACGAATTATGTTATTGTTATGATAATAACATATCTTTGCACCTAAAAATAATGAATAATACTTGATGAGAGATTATAAATACTTAGGCATGAATTGGTTAAAATCAAAAGTCTTCACGCACAAAATTAAATAAATCATGGCCGACTTGTAAGTAGAAACACAGCAATGAGTGTATTTATTTTTATTGTAATATACAAACAAACGCATCACATCAAATATATAAAAATAGTCAACATATTGCTGCAACACGTTTCGGCAAAATTATACAAGGCATACACAAAATAATGGTGCGGTTTCAATGTATATTATATGAATACCGCACCATTCTTTTGTGTATACCCTGTACTATCATCAGGGACTACAGTTCCAATTTTGAAACCAACTGTAAATGGTAGTTTTCTTCTCTAAATGGTTAATGAACACTCATGGACCTAGTCACAACAGGTACTACTGTCCGAAACTCAACTTTGCAGCTCTGTTTCCTAATTATTTCTCCAGATTGTTGGGCCACAAAACCGGCACACTGAACTAAAAGCGCGGGGTGAGAAGTGGGGAAGAGAAAAGTGTGCCAAACTGCAACATAAAGAATTAATTTGGGAGGATGTAGAAGGAAGAAATGTTGGCGTAATTTGTGGTGCAATCCCGGAAACTGCCTGCAGGAAATGAAGAGACCACAGCTAAACGTCAGTCATTGTAGCAAGTCTCTGAGATCGGAATTGAACCCGGGACCAACACAACATATAGCGATGTAACACAGTTTATATGAGATGATCTCGTTGAGGCTATAAGTCGTAGTTTGGTACACAACACCGACGTTTCGGAGGAAATCTGTTGTCCCAATTTTCAGAGTATGATTTGATTTATAAATACTTTCTGTATAAGTCTTCACATGGAGTACTCCATCTAGTTTACTGAAAAGAGTTTAGTCAATGCCGTTAAATCACATGACGTGGGAAGATTATCTGATTTGCAGGTTAGGAAAACACGACAGCTTTTTGTGCTGCGAGCTTCGCACGAAAACTTCCCGCAACCAAACACGGTTATTAAGTTACTGTAAGGCAGTAACACGTAAAGTAATCATCACACACAGAAGAGATCACACAGGGGTGAACAACGTGCACGGCCACACGTCCCTTATAAGACAGTAACGGCCACTTCCTCCCTGTAAACACCATGAAAGCACACAGGATAAGTGGGGGTACAGCTGTACTCAGTCTTAACCTCTGCATTAGACAGATATACGTGAACGGTCAAACCTCACGCCCCGACAGCTTTACCCCTGAGAAGCCTGTATCCACTCATCAGGACATTTTGTGGGCCCCATAGCCGGTCAGGAAGTTTTGGAAGAGTGTTGTATCCGGTAACCGAAGGTTGTCCGTTGAGGCGCCCTCGCTTGTGGATACGGTTGAATGATTGCCGAGCGGAAAGCGGATAGGTTGTGTTCGCTCAGGGTTATAGTACAACAACTGATGATGAAGCCAGAAGAAGGTTTATTTCGTAGCTGCTGCTGCTGGCAGGTCTAGCCCGCCTGACGTCCAGACTGACAATGTGACTAAGAGTGCCCGTCAGGTTGAGTAACAAGGCTTTTATAGTTGATTAGTCTAATCTTATCTCAACTCTGACGTGGCTTACAAACATATCCTCTTAATTAAATATAATGAGAATGTTTGGAAGTCGACTGCTTATAGTTTACACAATTGCTTTCAATTTACTTTTAGGGTTTTACGTCAAACGTTAAAAGAATTATCATTCTTTTAGGTCAGGGGTGAGAGACTACAGTTTAAAGGTCTCTCACACTATCACACTCCTTAATTAGACTCAGCTGCCGTACAGGCGTGGTACCCTCATATCATAATACATTTAAGAGAGTTAATTGTTTTGGGTCAGACTGAAAGTATTATAATGAACTTCGTCACCCATACGTAATAAGCATAAATTTGAGTGCTGTCACACAGATGTGATAACTATTACAATAAACCTTGTCACACAGGCGTAATAACATAAATTGGATATTGTTCCCTTCCTGTTTGTCATGATGCCCTTATAACCTCTTCTAATAATAACATCGTCTGGAATAACAGACTGATTGCCCGTATCTTTCACAATATTGAATTGAACGGTTCCTTATGCCGTGTACAATGAATAAAGTATTATAAAAAAATTATTACAATAATGGAACCTCATTTACAATACCTATGTGTAACACCTCTATCATTACAATACCTATGTGTAACACCTCTATTCTATCTCTTTATAACCCTTGCTAATAGACACACTAATAGACACTACGCAATACCTCTAATAGGCGTATGTTCAGCATATATAACACCTCCACCCCTAAGGGAAGACCAATTTACACCTTAATTGGTCTGTTAAAAACAAGATTTGGCGTTGCGCAGACGGTTTGACCTGCGGGGCTTCGCCTCATCGGTAGTCTGTTTCAATTCCTGCAATGGCACGTCTTCTGTGACATGGCTAGGCTTTCATTACTGTATGTATTTTGATGTTTACAATATTGCTTGATCCAGCCGTGTCTGTGATAGCTTTTACACAATTGACTCTTCCTTTACAACAGTTGTACAGTTTATATGCAACATACAATCCTATGGCTGTTAAACAAACATACACAAGTACAGAATATGTGTTATGAGCCGAGGTGTGCACCCTTTTCCATTCTTGTTCTCTTATCATATTTTCCACCTCAGATACCTTATGACTAGCAATTTTTAGATCGTCTAAATGTGAAACAATATGCTTGTAACTGGTATTCAGGTGTAGAGTACTAATATTAAGTTTCATATTTAGTTCCTCACAGCATTCATATTCTAAATTTACTTGGCTAGAAAGTCACTTTCATACCCTTGATTTTCAGCATTCAAGATGGTATGGGTTTGAAATAATGCGGATTTTCCAAATCCTTTACAACTGGCACTTAATCCTAATTTTCCAATCCCTGATACTACTACGTCCACTGGAGGTCTCTCTGTACACAGAATAGTGACACTCTCACTGGTGGGTACAAAATAAATCCACTCATTATTGTCAATTGAGTCCAAATTGAACTTGAAATTTCGACAATACGTTTGTCACAACTTGATGGAACAGATCCTCTGGGTTGTAACAGTTTTACCATACAATTATCATGTAGGTGGGAAGAGAGGAGAGGTGGTTTGTTTACACACATATGACATAGTATTCACTATTTGCAGAATTCATCCATTCATTATCTGTCATGAAGTAATATTGTCTTGCTTGGATCGATCCACAAAAATGACTTACCTGTGTCAATGTATAAATACTTGGTGCGATCAATGGAACAGGAATTGGGATCAATCTATAAATATTAAAATTTCCTCTGTTTACAGTGGTAATGCAATAACATAGCCTAAAATACCATTCTTTATGTACACTTGAAGTTCACATAATCTAAGTATCAAATGTACTGAGTCCTTGCTCAATGGGAAAGGTAGGTTGTGTCCTTTGGAAAAGCTGGAATACTCTTTATTAAAACCTCCATCAATGTGACTGGGGAAATTACTTGAGGTTGTAACACTCCCTTCTGTGCATTCATTACACTATTAATTAACAAATCCAAATCGCGTTGTAATGCGGTCATCGCATTACTTGCTCTTAATAGGTGTCCCTCAACCTCAACTCTTGCACCGATTACATTCATTCTTTCCACTGCTTCTGATTTCAAGGTACTTATATAATGATTAATTTTGTTCATCCCTTCTTTTAGCAAACCCTCGTTATATTCAACATCTGCCAACGTGTTGTTGACCGCTCCCAGTGAAGACTTTACTACATAAAGTTGCTGCTTCATGAGTGAAGTTACATCCTCTGAATTTTGTCAAATAGTTTAATCTGCTCGTTGTAGTATTTTGCATCATCCTCGTCCATGGTTCCAAATAATATTTTGCTCAGTTCTCCTACAAAATTGAAAACTTCCCTCTTTTTCCTACTTCCACCTGTTTGTTGCCCCGTAATTTCCTTCAATAAACTTTTCTGTTCTAGTTATTTGATTCAGGCGTTCCCTAGTATCTGAATCGAAGTGAGCGCATCCTGTCCAATTTCTGATGCTAGTTTTCTGACATAGCATGTCCACATGATTTATGTATTGCCTTAACATCAATGTCTCATTATCAAGCTTGTTGAGATTTACATATACAATGGTCCTCCACGCATTATTATATATTACTGCCACACCTTTGTTTCATAGTAATTCCAGGTGATTCATTGTAAGTTTGCTATTGCATAACCTAAATCATTTAATGCCACCGCATCTAACAATGTTGCCAGTGATGATTATCACCATTACAGTCCCAGGGTTGGGTGTCCCATCCTGCAAATAAAACAAACAAATACTACCTTACCTTGCGTATACATTCCTACACAGTACTTGAGCCTATATTTCCCCTTGAAGCTGTTTCTCTACCTATTTATGTGTATATATATATTTTCATGCACTTTATCTTAATAGAACGGTCTTATTCTGTTTACATGTACTTTCTGGGCGTTGCGACCTTTTTTTATAGTTACATTGACCCCATCTACTGATAGTATTTCATATGGACCAACGTATTGAGGACTAAGTTTCTTGGACCTTCCCCTACGCTACTGTTTCATCAAACAGCAACACTTTCTGTCCAACTTTGAATTCCACATTTCGGAGCCTTTATCATAATACTCCTTACTTTTTCTTTACTCATATTAATCTCTGCCTGGCCCAACTTCGTGAGCTGACTGCATCCTCCCTTTTAATTCCTGTTAGGAAATCGTCATAATTATATTGCACCTTAGGTATTTCTCTCGAGTGCCGAAGGTACTTCTGATTGAAACCCATATACTAATTCAAACGGTGTATACCCTGTTGTCGTATGTACTGTGGTATTGTATACATAGCCGCGTACGGAACCCACTCATCCCAATTTGTTTGGTCTTCCCGTACATAGTGCCGCAAGTACTCTGCTAGCACTCTATGCTTCTCTCTAAACTACCGTTTGACTCTGGGTGAAAAGCCGTCGTCTGAATCTTTTTAATTTTCAGCAGTCTGCACGTGCTTTTAAAAAGGTCACTTAGAAAATTTGAACCTTGGTCTGTCAATACTTCTGCAGGTGCACCAAACGTTAACACAATTTTTAGTACAAACTCTCTTGCTACGGTTTCTGCATCCTGTTGGGAAATGGGTATTGCTACAAGAAATTTGCTTAGGTTATCCTGAAATGTAAGGATATACTTGTTCCCCGAATTTGTTTCTGTCATTGGGCCAACTATGTCTAGCGCACACTTTTCAAAAGGGTGTTTGGCTGTAGTTGTAATCTCCATAGGGGCCTTCCTTTTTGGTTTTAACGTTTTATTTATTTGACATTTAGCACATTTTTTTACGTATTCTTCTACTTCACTTTTCATGTTTGGCCACTGATAGTACCTTTTAATTGACTCGTAAGTTTTATTCATGCCACGATGACCACCGAGGATCGAGTCGTGGTTTTCTTTCAGAATTTTGATTTTCATATCAGAATCTACTTCCTCACTTTCATTCTCTTGTTTAACGATATTTCCTATCTGGACAGTGCGTCTGCATTTGAGTTCTGCACTCCTGGTTTATATACTATTTCATAGTCGTATTCTTCGAGTTGAATACGCCATCTCAATAACCTCGAACCTGGATCTTTAACATTCATAATCCAAGTTAGGGGTTTATGGTCACTTACTACTTTAAATCTTCTACCATACAAATATGGCCTGAAATGTTTGATTCCCCATACAATTGCGGACTAATTCTTTTTCCACTGTGCTGTAATTCTTTTCTGCTTTGTTAAAACTACGGCTTGCGTATGCAATAGGTAAATCTTTACCTATTGCACCTTGTGACAAGACCGCTCCTGCACCTTCATTCGATGCGTCAGTCGTCAGGATAAATTCCTTCGAAAAATCTGGATACTGCAAAATCGGTTGTGACATTAGCTTTTGTTTTAGTGTCTGAAAAGCAATTTCTTGGTTTTCTTCCCATGTATATTTCGCATCCTTTTTTAGTAATTTATGCAGTGGAGCTGCTACTTTACTGAATTGAGGCACGAACCTTCTATAATACCCGCTAACCCCAGAAAACTCTTCAGCTGTTTAGCCGTCCTAGGAGTTGGGAAATTCTTTATTGCCTCTATCTTACGAGAGTCGGGTTCGACTCCGAATTCCGAAATTTTATGTCCAAGAAAAGTTACTTCTTTTCGCAAAAATTCACATTTATCTGGTTGTAACTTCAGATTGTTTTTTCGCAACCTTCCAAATACATCTCTTAATTTCCTATCGTGATCTGCCAATGAGTTTGCGTAAATTACAATATCATCTAGAAAAACAAAACACCTTGTTCCCGTTAACCCACTTAATACCGTTTCATCATCTTTTGGAACGTAGCCGGTGCTGTTTTTAATCCAAAGGCATTCTCTTATATGCCCAGTGTCCTTTCCTTTCGTACTGAAAGCTGTTTTATCTATATCATCGGGTTCATATCAATTTGGTGGTACCCCATTGCTAAATCCAAACAAGAGAAATATTTCGCTTGTCCTAACTGGTCAAGTATTTCAGTTATATCTGGTAGTGGATAAGCATTCCCTACAGTTTTCTCATTTAGTTTTCTGTAGTCCACTACCAACCTAAATTTCTGTTGCCCGCTGGCATCCATTTTTTTCGGTACTACTAGCATTGGGCTATTCCAGGGTGAACTACTTTCCTCTATTATTCCTTCTTTCAATAGTTTCTGCACTTGTTTCTCACTTCTTGTTTCTGGTTTCTGGTAACCTGTATGGTCCTAGTATTATGGGTTCAGTTCCGGGTTCAATGCTGATTGAATGTTGCGTTGCCCCCGTACTGCTTAGTTTATCTCCCGGCAGGTAAAATATCTTGAAAGTCTAACATGTTTCAACCAATAATTTTTCCTCCTCATTATTCAAGTGTTCTAACCTCAAATTGTTCTAAAATGTTCTTTTCTCTATTCTGGGAATTGAACTCAGTATTTCGGTCATTACTCCATGTTGTGTCAAACTTTCTAATTCCACTAAAGGTTCCTTCATTTCCACCTCTTTGTCATTAGTGTTTAAAATGCTGGTCATCACATAGCCCTCATTTACTTTGGTCAATCGAAGCCGCTACTATACCCCTTCTTGTATCTCCCACTTATTTATTACCCCTACCAGCGGTGATCCCGGTGTCACTGGTAGTCTCACAATGCTCTCCGTCCGTGGAGGTAATTTAATTAATTCAATTTTCTTTACCCTTGTTTCTCTTTCTTCTAACTGTTCTGTTTTACCCTTCATTTTATGTATCTCCCCGTTTAATTCCACAGTTCGCGTCTCATAGCAAATCTTCGCTTTCACGCGTTGGAGAAAATCACGTCCTAAGATTCCGTCGCATGGGATATCTACCTGGTTATTCACTAACTGGAATCCGTGTCTGATAGAACTATTCCCTAGTTCGATTTTTGCTTCCACCACACCGTGGGTTTCCATTGGGGATCCGTCTACACATTTCACTCTTATTTTCTTGTCGGGATCATACTCTGTGTTTCCTACTAACTTATTCCCTTTTAAAAGACTAATGTCTGCCCCAGTATCGACTAGTAGCAACAATTCATTTTCCTTGCTAATATCTACTTTTAGCCTAAGGAATTCTACATTTGCTTCTCCAATGCAGCCTATTGAGTAAATTGGACCGTCGGTCGACTGCTGCTTACCGATGGTCGAAACTCGTTTCCCGAACGGTTATTTCCGTTTCTTTCCCTGTTTACACCCTGCCTCTCTATGTATTTTTAGGTTTTCTACATTGCTTCGCGACGTGTCCTTTTCCCTGGCAATTGTAACAAGTAATATCCCTGGTTGCTTCTCGGTTTTCATTTCTCGCCGAGAATTGATTCACCCTTGTGTCTTTTCTATCCCTTAAATAGCATCTACTTGCTACATGCCCTAACTTATTGCAGTTACTGCACTTCGGACCTTCTGTATTTGCATTATTAACTTTGTACCTTTCATTCTTTGAACACTATAGCACTTTCTTCCTCTAGAGCAGTTTCAGCTATCTCATCAAAGCTAGCATGATTCCTACTCCTTACAATGTTTGTATTCTGTCAGAATACAGACCCTGTATGAAACAAATATTTCTCAATTTGTCTGCAAGCGTTAATATTCCTGCCCTCTCTTCTTGCTCACAATCCTGCAAAGCAGCTTCTCGGAATTTCGAGCCTAGCTTCTGGACTCGCTGTATCCATTCTGATACGTTTTCCCCTTTTGTTTGCTTAGTGCTAAACAATTGATTCGCGTGGTAATCAAGCGTTCTCTTTTCTGTATATGTATTCTTTAAAAACTCTTTTAATTCTTCCCATGTCTCTAGATTTCTATGAGCAATGGCAGTCCTGGGTTCCCCACTAATTCTCGTTAATACGAACTTGAACAACGTACCCTCATTTCTTGGGTCGATAACTTCAAAAGCAGTGTCTACGTTGGCGATAAACGCCAAGACATCCCTCTTTTCACCTTTAAACGGTGTTACCAATTTTAGGGCTTCACCTACGGAAATAAATTCCGTCATATTGGCAGTATTACTATCTGGGCTTACAACCTCAGTATCTAGGTTCGGGTACAGGTTTGGCATGGATTGAGCAAGTACTCACTTTGCGCTGTGCGCTGGCTTGAAGACGTCGGTACGCTGTGGACTGGCCCGCGTTGACGCTTCTGGTTTGCTGCAACTCTGCCTGCTGCCTCGACTCTGCTTGCTGCCTCGATTTCTTCTCTGCTACCGGCTCTGCCTGCTGGCTGGGCTCGCCTGGTGCTGGACTCTGACCTGTTGCCTGGATTTCTTCTCTGCTACCGCTCTGCCTGCTGCCTGGGACTCTGCCTGGTCCTGGACTCTGCCTGTTGCCTGGATTTCTTCTCTGCTACCGGACTCAGCCTGTCGCCGGACTCCGTCTGCTGTCTGGTTTTTCTTCTCGAACTGCAGAATTATCTGTCTAGCAGATTCTGTAGTTCTTCGGCGTCTTCCTTCTTCTTACTGCTCCAGTGTTGCAGAGTTGTTGTAAAACCCCACACACACCTGACACCAATGTTGTATCCGGTAACCGAAGGTTGTCCGTTGAGGCGCCCTCGCTTGTGGATACGGTTGAATGATTGCCGAGCGGAAAGCGGATAGGTTGTGTTCGCTCAGGGTTATAGTACAACAACTGATGATGAAGCCAGAAGAAGGTTTATTTCGTAGCTGCTGCTGCTGGCAGGTCTAGCCCGCCTGACGTCCAGACTGACAATGCGACTAAGAGTGCCCGTCAGGTTGAGTAACAAGGCTTTTATAGTTGATTAGTCTAATCTTATCTCAACTCTGACGTGGCTTACAACATATCCTCTTAATTAAATATAATGAGAATGTTTGGAAGTCGACTGCTTATAGTTTACACAATTGCTTTCAATTTACTTTTAGGGTTTTACGTCAAACGTTAAAAGAATTATCATTCTTTTAGGTCAGGGGTGAGAGACTACAGTTTAAGGTCTCTCACACTATCACACTCCTTAATTAGACTCAGCTGCCGTACAGGCGTGGTACCCTCATATCATAATACATTTAAGAGAGTTAATTGTTTTGGGTCAGACTGAAAGTATTATAATGAACTTCGTCACCCATACGTAATAAGCATAAATTTGAGTGCTGTCACACAGATGTGATAACTATTACAATAAACCTTGTCACACAGGCGTAATAACATAAATTGGATATTGTTCCCTTCCTGTTTGTCATGATGCCCTTATAACCTCTTCTAATAATACATCGTCTGGAATAACAGACTGATTGCCCGTATCTTTCACAATATTGAATTGAAACGGTTCCTTATGCGTGTACAATGAATAAAGTATTAAGAAAAATTAAATGACTCATTACAATGCCTATGTGTAACACCTCTATCATTACAATACTATGTGTAATACCTCTATCTATTCTCTTTATAACCTGTAATAGACACACTAATATAACACGCAATACCTCTACTAGGGTATGTTCAGCATATATAACAAGAGACAAAAATCTTTTCTCCGTTTCGGGATTCGAACACCGAACCGTGAGGTCCGTAGCCTAGTCACAACATCGAACAAGGTAACCTGGCACCTATAGTTCGATTACATATGAGTACGAAGGCGAAGAACAGCTGTGTTCCTACTTCGTGTTAGGATACTGCTGTATTCCTACTTCATGTTAGGATACTATTGTATTCCTACTTCGTGATAGGATACTGCTGTATTCCTATTTCGTGTTAGGATACTGCTGTTTTCCTACTTCGTGTTAGGATACTACTGTATTCCTACTTCATGTTAGGATACTGCTGTATTCCTACTTCGTGTTAGGATACTGCTGTATTCCTATTTCGTGTTAGGATACTGCTGTATTCCTACTTCGTGTTAGGAAACTGCTGTATTCCTACTTCATGTTAGGACACTGCTGTATTCCTACTTCGTGTTAGGATACTGCTGTATTCCTATTTCGTGTTAGGATACTGCTGTATTCCTACTTCGTGTTAGGAAACTGCTGTATTCCTACTTCATGTTAGGATACTGCTGTATTCCTACTTCGTGTTAGGATACTGCTGTATTCCTACTTCGTGTTAGGAAACTGCTGTATTCCTACTTCATGTTAGGATACTGCTGTATTCCTATTTCGTGTTAGGATACTGCTGTATTCCTACTTCGTGTTAGGAAACTGCTGTATTCCTACTTCATGTTACGATACTGCTGTATTCCTATTTCGTGTTAGGATACTGCTGTATTCCTACTTCGTGTTAGGAAACTGCTGTATTCCTACTTCGTGTTAGGATACTGCTGTATTCCTATTTCGTGTTAGGATACTGCTGTATTCCTACTTCGTGTTAGGAAACTGCTGTATTCCTACTTCATGTTAGGAAACTGCTGTATTCCTACTTCGTGTTAGGATACTGCTGTATTCCTACTTCGTGTTAGGATACTGCTGTATTCCTACTTCATGTTAGGATACTGCTGTATTCCTACTTCGTGTTAGGAAACTGCTGTATTCCTACTTCGTGTTAGGATACTGCTGTATTCCTATTTCGTGTTAGGAAACTGCTGTATTCCTACTTCATGTTAGGAAACTGCTGTATTCCTACTTCATGTTAGGAAACTGCTGTATTCCTACTTCATGTTAGGATACTGCTGTATTCCTATTTCGTGTTAGGAAACTGCTGTATTCCTACTTCGTGTTAGGAAACTGCTGTATTCCTACTTCATGTTAGGAAACTGCTGTATTCCTACTTCATGTTAGGAAACTGCTGTATTCCTACTTCATGTTAGGAAACTGCTGTATTCCTACTTCGTGTTAGGATACTGCTGTATTCCTATTTCGTGTTAGGATACTGCTGTATTCCTACTTCGTGTTAGGAAACTGCTTTATTCCTACTTCATGTTAGGAAACTGCTGTATTCCTACTTCATGTTAGGATACTGCTGTATTCCTACTTCGTGTTAGGATACTGCTGTATTCCTACTTCATGTTAGGATACTGCTGTATTCCTACTTCGTGTTAGGAAACTGCTGTATTCCTACTTCGTGTTAGGATACTGCTGTATTCCTATTTCGTGTTAGGATACTGCTGTATTCCTACTTCGTGTTAGGAAACTGCTGTATTCCTACTTCATGTTAGGAAACTGCTGTATTCCTACTTCATGTTACGATACTGCTGTATTCCTATTTCGTGTTAGGATACTGCTGTATTCCTACTTCGTGTTAGGAAACTGCTGTATTCCTACTTCATGTTAGGAAACTGCTGTATTCCTACTTCATGTTAGGAAACTGCTGTATTCCTACTTCATGTTAGGAAACTGCTGTATTCCTACTTCATGTTAGGAAACTGCTGTATTCCTACTTCATGTTAGGAAACTGCTGTATTCCTACTTCATGTTAGGATACTGCTGTATTCCTATTTCGTGTTATATATTTCACAATCTCCCGCTATCATTTCTCACTCCACATAAGACAACGAATATTCGACAAATTTCACTTTATATCCAACGTGCATCTTTTTATAATTGAATTATTTGTACCAACAAATGCACTTAGTGCATCTGTTGGTACAAATAATTCAATTCTAATATTCGACATTTTAACGTAACGCCGTTACACTCTGAAACAGCTACATTCACACACTAGCTCTATGACGTCAGACCAACTACGGTTGTTACAGCATGAAGATACTTTTGTTGCTTATTTAACGACACTAACAGCACAGAAGATTATACAGCGATTAATAATAGGGCGAATGATGAATTGGAAAGGATAAGGAGTGAAGTGGTCGTGGCCTACTGGGCGTAGTATCGCGGAATTTTCCAGGAGGGACTGAAGAAGACCACGAAGATACTCAGGCAGTGTAGGTGGTCTCGGCCAAGGTTCGTATAAGTTCCCTTCCGAAAACACCAGGCAGGTTACTGTAGCGGTGAAACTGTGAAATTGCTATCTGTCCGTGTATCACTTATAATGACAAATCATTGTCGTGATTCTCCCAAGAAACTCCAAGCAAATACTAGAATATCCTAAAGTAGGCCCCGACCAATTCCACATAAATTCTTCCCAATTCAATATCACAATAACACAGCGACTGTGACACTTTAAGTCATTACTGCGGTCAGTGTAAAGATCAGGCTACGGCATTTCAGGCTGTGACGCCGTGTACTTTGGTAGAGAGGCAGCAAAATTTGAGAGGAAAATAGCAGATGGAGACAGCAGTTTCTCCAAAAAACTTGATGAATATCTACCAAACTACCTGACGCAGAAGGCAGCAGGTTCCCCGAAACGTCGATACCATCTACCAAATTACTTCCCGGAAGATCGTAATCAAAGGCCACTTTCAACGTACGAGACCTCACGAAAAGTCACATCTTGTTCACCCCTGCAATTACGCAAGGGCCAGTAAATTTACTGCATAGTACCTGCTTTAGCAGTTACGTTCTATTTATTGGAGCAATTTTGTGGAGAACGAATTTCGTAAATGGAAGACAGCCTATTTGATACAGGCTGCACGCTGCTGCAGATCTGCACTGCGCTGGAAGACAGCCTATTTGATACAGGCTGCACGCTGCTGCAGATCTGCACTGCGCTGGAAGGCAGCCTATTTGATACAGGCTGCACGCTGCTGCAGTTCTGCACTGCGCTGGAAGACAGCCTATTTGATAAGGCTGCACGCTGCTGCAGTCTGCACTGCGCTGGAAGGCAGCCTATTTGATTACAGGCTGCACGCTGCTGCAGTTCTGCACTGCGCTGGAAGACAGCCTATTTGATGCAGGGCTGCACGCTGCTGCAGATCTGCATCTGCGCTGGAAGACAGCCTATTTGATACAGGCTGCACGCTGCTGCAGATCTGCACTGCGCTGGAAGACAGCCTATTTGATACAGGCTGCACGCTGCTGCAGTTCTGCACTGCGCTGGAAGACAGCCTATTTGATACAGGCTGCACGCTGCTGCAGATCTGCACTGCGCTGGAAGACAGCTTATTTGATACAGGCTGCACGCTGCTGCTGATCTGCACTGCGCTGGAAGACAGCCTATTTGATACAGGCTGCACGCTGCTGCAGATCTGCACTGCGCTGGAAGACAGCCTATTTGATACAGGCTGCACGCTGCTGCAGTTCTGCACTGCGCTGGAAGACAGCCTATTTGATACAGGCTGCACGCTGCTGCAGATCTGCACTGCGCTGGAAGACAGCCTATTTGATACAGGCTGCACGCTGCTGCAGATCTGCACTGCGCTGGAAGACAGCCTATTTGATACAGGCTGCACGCTGCTGCAGATCTGCACTGCGCTGGAAGACAGCCTATTTGATACAGGCTGCACGCTGCTGTAGATCTGCACTGCGCTGGAAGACAGCCTATTTGATACAGGCTGCACGCTGCTGCAGTTCTGCACTGCGCTCGAAGACAGCCTATTTGATACAGGTTGCACGCTGCTGCAGATCTGCACTGCGCTGGAAGACAGCCTATTTGATACAGGCTGCACGCTGCTGTAGATCTGCACTGCGCTGGAAGACAGCCTATTTGATACAGGCTGCACGCTGCTGCAGTTCTGCACTGCGCTCGAAGACAGCCTATTTGATACAGGCTGCACGCTGCTGCAGATCTGCACTGCGCTGGAAGACAGCCTATTTGATACAGGCTGCACGCTGCTGTAGATCTGCACTGCGCTGGAAGACAGCCTATTTGATACAGGCTGCACGCTGCTGCAGTTCTGCACTGCGCTGGAAGGCAGCCTATTTGATACAGGCTGCACGCTGCTGCAGATCTGCACTGCGCTGGAAGACAGCCTATTTGATACAGGCTGCACGCTGCTGCAGTTCTGCACTGCGCTGGAAGACAGCCTATTTGATACAGGCTGCACGCTGCTGCAGTTCTGCACTGCGCTGGAAGGCAGCCTATTTGATACAGGCTGCACGCTGCTGCAGTTCTGCACTGCGCTGGAAGGCAGCCTATTTGATACAGGCTGCACGCTGCTGCAGTTCTGCACTGCGCTGGAAGACAGCCTATTTGATACAGGCTGCACGCTGCTGCAGTTCTGCACTGCGCTGGAAGACAGCCTATTTGATGCAGGCTGCACGCTGCTGCAGTTCTGCACTGCGCTGGAAGACAGCCTATTTGATACAGGCTGCACGCTGCTGCAGTTCTGCACTGCGCTGGAAGACAGCCTATTTGATGCAGGCTGCACGCTGCTGCAGTTCTGCACTGCGCTGGAAGACAGCCTATTTGATACAGGCTGCACGCTGCTGCAGATCTGCACTGCGCTGGAAGGCAGCCTATTTGATACAGGCTGCACGCTGCTGCAGTTCTGCACTGCGCTGGAAGACAGCCTATTTGATACAGGCTGCACGCTGCTGCAGATCTGCACTGCGCTGGAAGACAGCCTATTTGATACAGGCTGCACGCTGCTGCAGATCTGCACTGCGCTGGAAGACAGCCTATTTGATACAGGCTGCACGCTGCTGCAGATCTGCACTGCGCTGGAAGACAGCCTATTTGATACAGGCTGCACGCTGCTGCAGATCTGCACTGCGCTGGAAGACAGCCTATTTGATACAGGCTGCACGCTGCTGCAGTTCTGCACTGCGCTGGAAGACAGCCTATTTGATACAGACTGCACGCTGCTGCAGTTCTGCACTGCGCTGGAAGACAGCCTATTTGATACAGGCTGCACGCTGCTGCAGATCTGCACTGCGCTGGAAGACAGCCTATTTGATACAGGCTGCACGCTGCTGCAGATCTGCACTGCGCTGGAAGACAGCCTATTTGATACAGGCTGCACGCTGCTGTAGATCTGCACTGCGCTGGAAGACAGCCTATTTGATACAGGCTGCACGCTGCTGTAGATCTGCACTGCGCTGGAAGACAGCCTATTTGATACAGGCTGCACGCTGCTGTAGATCTGCACTGCGCTGGAAGACAGCCTATTTGATACAGGCTGCACGCTGCAGTAGATCTGCACTGCGCTGGAAGACAGCCTATTTGATACAGGCTGCACGCTGCTGTAGATCTGCACTGCGCTGGAAGACAGCCTATTTGAACAGGCTGCACGCTGCTGTAGATCTGCACTGCGCTGGAAGACAGCCTATTTGATACAGGCTGCACGCTGCTGTAGATCTGCACTGCGCTGGAAGACAGCCTATTTGATACAGGCTGCACGCTGCTGTAGATCTGCACTGCGCTGGAAGACAGCCTATTTGATGCAGGCTGCACGCTGCCTGCAGATCTGCACTGCGCTGGAAGACAGCCTATTTGATACAGGCTGCACGCTGCTGTAGATCTGCACTGCGCTGGAAGACAGCCTATTTGATACAGGCTGCACGCTGCTGTAGATCTGCACTGCGCTGGAAGACAGCCTATTTGATACAGGCTGCACGCTGCTGCAGATCTGCACTGCACATAGCAAACGGCCACACACAGTGGACAGTCTGACAGACAGTAACGACTCGTGCAACATGACATGGTTGGCACTCCTGCTTCGTATTCTGCAGCTCTCGAAATCAATTTTTCCCCGTGACAGTTGGCCACTCTGCCTCAACATCACGACCGCTTCCTTACACATCCCTTCCCATTCATTATTCGCTCTTCCAAATATGTGACACTACACATTCTGAGCTACTGACAGCGTCGTTCAATAAATCATGAACCATGAAGTGAAAAAGAAGAGATACAAGCACATTATTTTAACTGACAAATACCGTTTTCACTTCAAGCCGATATTCCTCCGCGCGTGCGTGTTGTCGACTGAGTAGGCTACGTTAGTATAAGTGAGCCGACAGGAAGTGACAATCGACAGTTGTCAGATAAAGTAAGGACTCTGTATGAACATTTTAACATCAAATCCATTAAGTTTGTTGTGCAATACCACGTCACATTTAAGGCAACAGTGTACTAAGGCCCTCTGTTGTCAGCACAAAGAGGTACAAAATAATGTGCGAGTATTTTTATCTCCAGGTTTAAGCGTTACGTCACAAGTACCGTTTAAGCGTTACGTCACCAGTACCATTTAAGCGTTACGTCACCAGTACCATTTAAGCGTTACGTCACCAGTGCCATTTAAGCGTTACGTCACCAGTACCATTTAAGTTTTATGTCCCCAGTACCATTTAAGTTTTACGTCCCCAGTACAATTTAAGTGTTCCGTCACCAGTACCATTTAAGCGTTACGCACCAGTGCCATTTAAGCGTTACGTCACCAGTACCCTTAAGTGTTACGTCACCAGTACCATTTAAGCGTTACGCACCAGTGCCATTTAAGCGTTACGTCACCAGTACCCTTAAGCGTTACGTCACCAGTACCCTTAAGTGTTACGTCACCAGTACCATTTAAGTTTTATGTCCCCAGTACCATTTAAGTTTTACGTCCCCAGTACAATTTAAGTGTTCCGTCACCAGTACCATTTAAGCGTTACGCACCAGTGCCATTTAAGCGTTACGTCACCAGTACCCTTAAGTGTTCCGTCACCAGTACCATTTAAGCGTTACGCACCAGTGCCATTTAAGCGTTACGTCACCAGTACCATTTAAGCGTTCCGTCACCAGTACCATTTAAGCGTTACGCACCAGTGCCATTTAAGCGTTACGTCACCAGTACCCTTAAGTGTTACGTCACCAGTACCATTTAAGTTTTACGTCACCAGTGCCATTTAAGCGTTACGTCACAAGTACCATTTAAGCGTTACGTGACCAGTACCTTTAAGTGTTACGTTACCAGTACCATTTAAGTTTTACGTCACCAGTGCCATTTAAGCGTTACGTCACCAGTACCATTTAAGTTTTACGTCCCCAGTACAATTTAAGTTTTACGTCACCAGTACAATTTAAGCGTTACGTCACCAGTGCCATTTAAGCGTTACGTCACCAGTACCCTTTAAGCGTTACGTCACCAGTACCATTTAAGTTTTACGTCCCCAGTACAATTTAAGTGTTACGTCCCCAGTACAATTTAAGTGTTACGTCACCAGTACAATTTAAGTGTTCCGTCACCAGTACCATTTAAGCGTTACGTCACCAGTGCCATTTAAGCGTTACGTCACCAATACCCTTTAAGTGT
This sequence comes from Reticulitermes speratus, assembly GCA_021186555.1. NCBI lineage: Eukaryota > Metazoa > Arthropoda > Insecta > Blattodea > Rhinotermitidae > Reticulitermes > Reticulitermes speratus. Next base: position 38,691,161 of record JAJKFL010000011.1, on the reverse strand, counting down.
TACGTCACCAGTACCATTTAAGTTTTACGTCCCCAGTACAATTTAAGTGTTACGTCACCACCACAATTTAAGTGTTCCGTCACCAGTACCATTTAAGCGTTACGTCACCAGTGCCATTTAAGCGTTACGTCACCAGTACCCTTTAAGTGTTACGTCACCAGTACCATTTAAGTTTTACGTCCCCAGTACAATTTAAGTGTTCCGTCACCAGTACCGTTTAAGTGTTCCGTCACCAGTACCGTTTAAGTGTTACGTCATCAGTATCGTTTACGTTTTAGGTCCCCAGTACAATTTAAGTGTTCCGTCACCAGTACCGTTTAAGTGTTCCGTCACTAGTAACGTTTAAGTGTTCCGTCACCAGTACCGTTTAAGTGTTCCGTCACCAGTACCGTTTAAGTGTTCCGTCACCAGTACCGTTTAAGTTTTCCGTCACCAGTACCTTTAAGTGTTACGTTACCAGTACCATTTAAGCGTTACGTCACCAGTACCCTTTAAATGTTACGTCACCAGTACCATTTACTTGTTACGTCCCTGTACAATTTAAGTGTTCCGTCACCAGTACCATTTACTTGTTACGTCCCCAGTACAATTTAAGTGTTCCGTCACCAGTACCGTTTAAGTGTTCCGTCACTAGTAACGTTTAAGTGTTCCGTCACCAGTACCGTTTAAGTGTTCCGTCACCAGTACCGTTTAAGTGTTCCGTCACCAGTACCTTTAAGTGTTACGTTACCAGTACCATTTAAGCGTTACGTCACCAGTACCCTTTAAATGTTACGTCACCAGTACCATTTATTTGTTACGTCCCCTGTACAATTTAAGTGTTCCGTCACCAGTACCTTTAAGTGTTACGTCACCAGTACCATTTAAGCGTTACGTCACCAGTACCCTTTAAGTGTTACGTCACCAGTACCATTTACTTGTTACGTCACCTGTACAATTTAAGTGTTACGTCACCAGTACCATTATCCTACATACAATAAACAGAAGAAAGGCTAACTGGATTGGTCACATCTTGTGTAGAAACTGCCTTCTGAAACATGTGATTGAAGGAAAGTTAGAAGGAAGGATAGAAATGACGGGACGATGAGGGAGAATACGTAAGCAGCTACTGGATGACCTTAAGGAAAAGAAAAGATACTGGAAATTGAAAGAGGAAGCACTAGATCGCACCCTGTGGAGAACTCGCTTTGGAAGAGGCTACGGACCTGTCGTAAGACAGACTGCAGAATGAAGAGGCTACGGACCTGTCGTAAGACAGACTACAGAATGAATGACTGTCACCAGTACCATTTAAGCGTTACGTCACCAGTACCCTTTAAGTGTTACGTCCCCTGTACAATTTAAGCGTTACGTCACCAGTACCCTTTAAGTGTTACGTCACCAGTACCATTTACTTGTTACGTCCCCTGTACAATTTAAGTGTTACGTCACCAGTACAGTGTCAGCAGTTAAGGCCCGCCAAGTAATGACTGCAAGCTCTCTAAATTCATTTAATTATACCCTGCAGTTAACAAGTTAACACCGCCATTTACTGTGACCTTTACCCATTATCAAATTGCAAACAGAAACGTTTACAATAGCATAATAGCAAATCATTTCATGCTGTTAACTAATGCGAGATAAACACAGATGGCTCTGTACAGCAGGCCAGCAACATGCTGATTGTCATTCAGTCTACAATAGTCCTGTAACGACGTGCGGCCTATCTGGCACACTACGGTCACCATGTGGGTTAGCACGTAGCCTACAGATGTGTTTCATCGGACAGTTTTACCGACTGTACGAATGGAACAGTACCGCAATCAACACAATTACGTGCTCAACAAAGCGACACATAATCTGCACGACAAAGGGCAGAAATTTGACATCAACGCAATGAAGGCACACAGGAGGAGTAGAGGTATAGCTCCACTCATTCTTAACCTCTGCAATAGATGCACTTGAGTGATCAGCGTCGGGTGAATCTTGGGCACCTGTCCCTCAAAGAATACATCCAGGTCCGAGGTTTTGTCAAGTGTTTCGTAACATGGTAATTTTTTTACAGTGAGGAGTTGTTAGTACCTCGCTCAACAACCAAGCTGGAGGACCACCCCTTGTCGGCTGTCCACGACCGCTTATTCAATATATTCGCAGCTACCCTCCATATCCACAGGCCGTTCCTCCATCCGCAATCCGAGAACGCGCCAGGCCGTGGTGACAGGGACCGACTTATCACGGTGACAGGGACCGACTTATCGTGGTGACAGGGACCGACTTATCACGGTGACAGGGACCGACTTATCGTGGTGACAGGGACCGACTTATCACGGTGACAGGGACCGACTATCACGGTGACAGGGACCGACTTATCGTGGTGACAGGGACCGACTTATCACAGTGACAGGGACCGACTTATCGTGGTGACAGGGACCGACATCATGGTGACAGAGACCGACTTAATATGGTGACAGGGACCGAATTATCGTGGTGACAGGGACCGACTTAATATGGTGACAGGGACCGAATTATCGTGGTGACAGGGACCGACTTAATATGGTGACAGGGACCGAATTATCGTGGTGACAGGGACCGACTTAATATGGTGACAGGGACCGAATTATCGTGGTGACAGAGACCGACTTAATATGGTGACAGGGACCGACTTATCGTGGTGACAGGGACCGACTTATCGTGGTCTAACCTATGTCTATTTAATACACCTCACAGTACTCATAAAAAGACACAACCCCTCATTACAGAACCTTCTGTGTTACGTCACACTTGTGCTCATTACACAACGTTGCACCCCAATACACAAATCAGGCGACGTAGCTCACTTCTGCTCTCACGATATCAACAGCATGTGGACGTAGTTTAAACGTAGTTACGGCTTCTTGAACAAAACGCAACCGAACTGCTGCGAGTTCTGTATCAGAGCTCGACTGTTAGTCATCGGCAGGGACATGACGACTGCCGTCAATGCACGGCGTTGCCTAGCGACCGGGGATTCACATAAACAGAAGGCAAAATAAATCCGAGAGTGCATGAATAAATCAAAATCGAAACAGCGCGCCCTGTTCTGTGCAGGCAATCAATCGCACTCTATCTTCCGGCTGGCTCAATTTATTTGTAGAGAGGCACAAAGGAGCTCAGAGCGTGCGACTACAACGGCCCACAAATTACGTAGCCCATAAAATGGGCCGACACCGTGTCTGACAGACAGACAGGTTAATTGAGCGACCAATCATCAACCTGACTTAATCCAAGGCGAAACTGGCTGATTTCCGGGATTGGTTGATTGACTTCACGACCAACGTTGACCGATTTGTTGACTAACTGCCTGACAGGATGACACATAAGAACACCTTAGGAATGTTTGTGTGTGATGTCACTACGTACAGGGTCTGTAATTTGCTTGTTAATTTTTTCAGGTCACAAATGCAACTTGGCTGCCTACGACCCTAATAACACACCTACACGTGGCACAACATGGCCGTATTGTAGCACGTTACTTAACGTGCCAGTGCGGTGCGACACACAACTTGACCAAACTGTGATATTCCTTACTGCCCGACCAGGTCGCATTACCCGCCATTCCCCTACAACACTCGTTCTCAATATTCACAGCAACTGTCGGTGTCTCCGTCATCAAAATATAACTAACTAACTAACTAACTAACTAACTCCATGTAGCACAGTCCATCTTGAGAAGCTAGCAGGCCGTCAGCTAGTCAAGAAATTCCCCGCGTTTCATGGAACCCAAAGGTTCATTACCGCATTCACAACAGCCCGTCACCTTTCCCTATCCTGAGCCATATCAATCCATTCCATGCCCCCCTATCCCACTTCTTGAAGATCCATTTTAATATTATCCTCCCATCTATGCCTGGGTCTTCCAAGTGGTCTCCTTCCCTCAGGTCTCCCCACCAAAATCCTGTATGCACTTCGCCCCTCACCCATACGTGCTACATGCCCCGCCCATCTCATTCTTCTTGATTTGATCGCCCGAATAATATTTGGTGATGAGTACAGATCATTAAGTTCCTCGTTATGTAGTCTTCTCCACTCCCCTGTTACCCCGTCCCTCTCAGACCCAAATATCCCCCTCAGCACCCTATTCTCGAACACCCTCAGCCTATGTTTCTCCCGCAGTGTGACAGACACAGTTAAAGTCCAGCAGTTCTGACACTGACAGACACAGTTAAAGTCCAGCAGTTCTGACACTGACAGACACAGTTAAAGTCCAGCAGTTCTGACACTGAAAGACACAGTTAAAGTCCAGCAGTTCTGACACTGACAGACACAGTTAAAGTCCAGCAGTTCTGACACTGACAGACACAGTTAAAGTCCAGCAGTTCTGAAAATGACAGACACAGTTAAAGTCCAGCAGTTCTGACACTGACAGACACAGTTAAAGTCCAGCAGTTCTGACACTGACAGACACAGTTAAAGTCCAGCAGTTCTGACACTGACAGACACAGTTAAAGTCCAGCAGTTCTGACACTGACAGACACAGTTAAAGTCCAGCAGTTCTGACACTGACAGACACAGTTAAAGTCCAGCAGTTCTGACACTGACAGACACAGTTAAAGTCCAGCAGTTCTGACACTGACAGACACAGTTAAAGTCCAGCAGTTCTGACACTGACAGACACAGTTAAAGTCCAGCAGTTCTGACACTGACAGACACACTTAAAGTCCAGCAGTTCTGACACTGACAGACACACTTAAAGTCCAGCAGTTCTGACACTGACAGACACAGTTAAAGTCCAGCAGTTCTGACACTGACAGACACAGTTAAAGTCCAGCAGTTCTGACACTGACAGACACAGTTAAAGTCCAGCAGTTCTGACACTGACAGACACAGTTAAAGTCCAGCAGTTCTGACACTGACAGACACAGTTAAAGTCCAGCAGTTCTGACACTGACAGACACAGTTAAAGTCCAGCAGTTCTGACACTGACAGACACAGTTAAAGTCCAGCAGTTCTGACACTGACAGACACAGTTAAAGTCCAGCAGTTCTGACACTGACAGACACAGTTAAAGTCCAGCAGTTCTGACACTGACACTGACAGACACAGTTAAAGTCCAGCAGTTCTGACACTGACAGACACAGTTAAAGTCCAGCAGTTCTGACACTGACAGACACAGTTAAAGTCCAGCAGTTCTGACACTGACACTGACAGACACAGTTAAAGTCCAGCAGTTCTGACACTGACAGACACAGTTAAAGTCCAGCAGTTCTGACACTGACAGACACAGTTAAAGTCCAGCAGTTCTGACACTGACAGACACAGTTAAACCCAGCAGTTCTGACAATGACAGACACAGTTAAAGTCCAGCAGTTCTGACACTGACAGACACAGTTAAAGTCCAGCAGTTCTGACACTGACAGACACAGTTAAAGTCCAGCAGTTCTGACACTGACAGACACAGTTAAACCCAGCAGTTCTGACAATGACAGACACAGTTAAAGTCCAGCAGTTCTGACACTGACAGACACAGTTAAAGTCCAGCATTTCTGACACTGACAGACACAGTTAAAGTCCAGCAGTTCTGACCTGACACTGACAGACACAGTTAAAGTCCAGCAGTTCTGACACTGACAGACACAGTTAAAGTCCAGCAGTTCTGACAATGACAGACACAGTTAAAGTCCAGCAGTTCTGACACACTGACCAGACACAGTTAAAGTCCAGCAGTTCTGACACTGACAGACACAGTTAAAGTCCAGCAGTTCTGACACTGACAGACACAGTTAAAGTCCAGCAGTTCTGACACTGACAGACACAGTTAAAGTCCAGCAGTTCTGACACTGACAGACACAGTTAAAGTCCAGCAGTTCTGACACTGACAGACACAGTTAAAGTCCAGCAGTTCTGACACTGACAGACACAGTTAAAGTCCAGCAGTTCTGACACTGACAGACACAGTTAAAGTCCAGCAGTTCTGACACTGACAGACACAGTTAAAGTCCAGCAGTTCTGACACTGACAGACACAGTCAAAGTCCAGCAGTTCTGACACTGACAGACACAGTTCAAAGTCCAGCAGTTCTGACACTGACAGACACAGTTAAAGTCCAGCAGTTCTGACACTGACAGACACAGTTAAAGTCCAGCAGTTCTGACACTGACAGACACAGTTAAAGTCCAGCAGTTCTGACACTGACAGACACAGTCAAAGTCCAGCAGTTCTGACACTGACAGACACAGTCAAAGTCCAGCAGTTCTGACACTGACAGACACAGTTAAAGTCCAGCAGTTCTGACACTGACACTGACAGACACAGTTAAAGTCCAGCAGTTCTGACACTGACAGACACAGTTAAAGTCCAGCAGTTCTGACACTGACATGACAGACACAGTTAAAGTCCAGCAGTTCTGACACTGACACTGACAACAGTTAAAGTCCAGCAGTTCTGACATGACACTGACAGACACAGTTAAAGTCCAGCAGTTCTGACACTGACAGACACAGTTAAAGTCCAGCAGTTCTGACACTGACAGACACAGTTAAAGTCCAGCAGTTCTGACACTGACAGAACACAGTTAAAGTCCAGCAGTTCTGACACTGACACGACACAGTTAAAGTCCAGCAGTTCTGACACTATGACAGACACAGTAAAGTCCAGCAGTTCTGACACTGACACTGACAGACACAGTTAAAGTCCAGCAGTTCTGACACTGACACTGACAGACACAGTTAAAGTCCAGCAGTTCTGACACTGACACTGACAGACACAGTTAAAGTCCAGCAGTTCTGACACTGACAGACACAGTTAAAGTCCAGCAGTTTCTGACACTGACAGACACAGTTAAAGTCCAGCAGTTCTGACACTGACAGACACAGTTAAAGTCCAGCAGTTCTGACACTGACACTGACACTGACACTGACAGACAGCACGGCTATAGCGTAAAACAAACGTAATTAAACATGTTTCAACTTCACAGTGAAAATTAAGAAACATTGGCACGCCTCGCACTCCAGGAGGTGCGTGCGCCCCAGGTTGCGAACCACTGCTGCACACCAAAACATTCGCCCCTGCAGCCTACCCCCCCCCCCCCCCCGCCTGCACGCACTCCGGCCAGTGCTTGCACCGCGTCGCTTTGCACCGTCGCTTTGCACCGGTAGCGCCTCCAGATCATTAAGCAGCGTCCGTCAGGGTTCGCGATTTGAGTGACGCTCCATATCACCGTCGTTCCGTCCGCCCTCTGAGTCATTACTAAGAAATCCATCATTAAGAGTAGACAAGAGTTCCATCACACTGATTACTGTTACTAATTTACGTATAAAAATTAACCATTATACAGGGTGATTTTAATTTTCGTACAATTTTTTTTTACATATACCGCCCGATGCTGTCCACTCTCTGAGTCATTAATTAAGAAATCCATCATACATGTCGCCAACAGGTTTCATCGCACTGATTGCTGATATCCTAGCAATGCACGAAACACGTGCAAGTATTCCACAGCTTCCAGTGTTTGTACCGGCTAATTCTAACAGCGTACAACATTTTATATTACATACACCGCGCATTGTGATAACCAATTAATTTTATTTCAATCCAACAAATGCACTAGTGCATTTGTTGGATTGAAATAAAATTAATTAGCTTACAAAATTGTTCCTTACAAAAACCACAACAGGTATCTGTCCCTGTGTTTAATTGATCGAAACCTCCACTTCCCCATACGTCTAAGGAAACGTATGGGGAAGTGGCTGTATATTTAAACGCATTATTAACCTCAGAACTAGATGGAAATGAAAAGTAGCTTTCACACTCCGGCCACTTTACCCTTGAAGACTGAGGCCCCCAGTACCCATTGGTTAGTAGTTTCGGCGAGCCTCATATCCGATCTAGACACTTTGAAGTGCATAAAAATGTTTTTACACCTATCGGAAATCGAACCACGATCCCTCGGTAATTTATCCCCTAGTCAGTATAAGTTATAATTTTGTTTTGATATTCATGTAACACAGCACGCTAAATTATTGTTCTGTCTAAATTTCTAACCCATTTCTAAATCTAACGTGCATAGACATTCATTAGAAATCGGTGGCTGCAGAACAGACAGCGTTCTCAAGGGATTACTACTGGTCTGTGTCCAACTGCGAACTTTCTGTAAAGCTATATGCGTTTTTAGCGAATAGAACAGGGGGGCGAAATACTATGGACTGAATTCCCACGATTCGTCATGTGCTTACTTTCGTCGTAATTGCAATTAAGAATTGTTTTTCCCTGTCTCCCCAACCGCCTGATTTTTCATGCATTTTGAAAGGTTTTTTAACTTTCTATATGCTGCAAATTCGTGCTGTGATCTGATGAGAAGTCTCTGCGTTTATTTTCAAACCAAAACACTCACTAGCTCCACCACAAGAATTTATCCTTTAAATAACTCTGGTTACTATATTTACCACCTGTTTTAAAGCTCAAAAACTAAATTTTGCTCCCACAAGTGCCACAAGTGTCTCCTATGATCCTCACAACAGTGACTATTCAACCAAATCATCACCGCTCTGCTCTTTATAATGTAAATGCAGTGTGTTTACTGTGAGTACGGTTAATTTTGTCAACGCGGTCGCGCCGCAGCTCAAGCGGTCAGTCGCCGGTGTCTCACCGCGCAGGCCCGGTATGATCCCAGGCCATTCCACGTGAAATTTTGGTGGACAAAGTGGCACTTGAACAGGCTTTTCTCCGGGTACTTCGAATTTTTCCCCTATCAGTATCATTCCACCAATGCTGCACACTCATCTTCATTTTAGTACTGCTCCCATCAGAAGGACAAGCGGGCGAAGTCTGGGAATTTAAAAAAACAAAAACAATGCTGTTTCGCCAAATTTGGGAGCACTAAACTGACAGCACATTTTACCAAAGCCCTGCGTTGCGCCCAACTTAGCCTTACCACAACAACGGGTGTGAACCTTCAGAAAGGCTACGTTTTGTATCTCTGTAACAAATGAAGCATGGGTGTGGAACTTGGTCTGTCATAGAGGGAGGAACATAGGCTGAAGGTGTTCGAGAGTAGGGAGTAGGGTGCTGAGGGGATATTTGGGTCTAAGAGGGACGGGGTAACGGGGGAGTGGAGAAGACTACATAACGAGGAACTTAATGATCTGTACTGATCACCAAATATTATTCGGGTGATCAAATCAAGAAGAATGAGGTGGGTGGGGCATGTAGCACGTATGGGTGAGGGAGAGGTACATACGGGATTTTGGTGGGGAGACCTGAGGGAAGGAGACCACTTGGAAGACACAGACGTAGATGGGAGGATAATATTAAAATGGATGTTCAAGAAGTGGGATGGGGGGCGTGGACTGGATTGATATGGCTTAAGATAGGGACAGGTGGCGGGCTGTTGTGAGTGCGGTAATGAACCTTCGGGTTCCATAAAATGCGGGGAATTTCTTGACTAGCTGACGACCTGTTAGCTTCTCAAGAAGGACTCTGTTCCATGGAGTTAGTTAGTTAGTTAGTTAGTAACAAATGTAGCATCTCTCAGTGCCCCCTCAAGTTCTTGCCTCTTCTTCCTTTTATTCTTCTCCAATCAGCGCAGACCAATACCTACTGCGTTACAAACGGCCCCTGCCCCACCCTGCTCTCTCTCCCTGTGCGGCCAATCCAAAGGAGTGACAAGGTCCGGGCGCTCAGACGAAGGATAGAAGAGTGATGCTCTGTGTTCAAACGGCCGGGGGGGGGGGGGAGGGCGGTAATCGCATCAAATCGTTACTAATGTCACTGTCTGCTCGGGTCAGAGCGCCTGCTATTCAATTAATCACCCAAGTCGCCATTACGTCTTTGGTTTCACTGCGGTATTCAAATTGTCCAACGGTGAAAGATACGAAAAATGCTAATATTGGAACATTTCCAGAAGTCAGCAAAACGTCTCTGAAGAGTTATGTGATAAAGAGTTTCAGAAGTTAATAAATTTATCATATTCAGCTTTCTTAAAGGCATCAGTGCTCGCGCGGTTTCAGAAGGAGACTCAAAGAAACAATTTGAAGTCTGCGTGGAAGCAGGTTCGTCGCATTCACGCCTGCGTGACACGCCTGCGTTAAACACATCAAAGCAGGTTATTGGGAAATATTACGCTTTGTGTGGAGCCTAGCACGATATCGCAAGACTTTGTAACCTACAAATGAAATTCTTGCTGATAGCGAGCTAACAGTCATTGTGTTAGTGCAAGCACTCGACTTTCATGGAACGATAAACTTTATTGCGTCCATCAATAGCAGCTACCAACGGACCGTAACATGAGCAAGTTTAATCCAATACACTCCCTCTCGACAACTTCTGTGAGATCCAACGTAACACTTTCACCCCTCTATTTCTAGCCGCCCGAACTACATTCTCGTGAGACGTCGTTAGACATACATTACGAAGTAAAGCTGATCAACGTACGTCCGTCTGTCACCTAGTATCAGTGGTTAAACCGTTCGTTAGATGTCCATGAAATTCGATATGAGAGTGCGCAAGAGTTTCGTGAAAATATGCGCAACGGAAGCCATACTTTACATAACTAACTAACTAACTAACTCCATGTAGCACAGTCCTTCTTGAGAAACTAACAGGTCGTCAGCTAGTCAAGAAATTCCCCGCGTTTTATGGAACCCGAAGGTTCATTACCGCACTTACAACAGCCCCCCACATGTCCCTATCCTGAGCCATATCAATCCAGTCCATGTCCCCCATCCCACTTCTTGAAGATCCATTTCAATAATATCCTCCCATCTACGTCTGGATGTACTTTACATATTGGTGTAATTAGAGGCTTCCCGCTATGTCCATATTGCTTGACCTATTTGGGTTAAATTCAGCGTACAATAACAAGCAATGTAATTAGCAGGCCTGAGCGTAGTGAAAATGGGTTTAGCGAAAGACATGCTTTGATTAAAGCCGTAAATAAAAATTCCTCCCTATTTCCTACATTCTTATACGATTTGAAAATATTCCTTAAAGGAGATGAGCAGAGAGACAAAACACATTCAGTGACTGTCCGTTAGGTCAAAACTGGCGCACAGAGGGCCTACATTCAGACGTGTCGTGAAACAGTACGACATTCTGATAGCAAAGAACGACTATTCAAAGTCTGTGTACTGCGTCACGGTGAGCATCATTTGCTGTCTCAGCCACGGAATGTGACCCAAAAGTCCACAGTTCAAACGACAACGCACATCACTATATCCGCCACTGGAGTAAGGTTAAGAATATGAAACTGATAGCTCGGATATTCTGCACCGCTACTGATAGCTCGGATATTCTGCACCGCTACTGATAGGTCGGATATTCTGCGCCGTTACTGATAGCTCGGATATTCTGCACCGCTACTGATAGCTCGGATATTCTGCGCCGTTACTGATAGCTCGGATATTCTGCGCCGCTACTGATAGCTCGGATATTCTGCGCCGCTACTGATAGCTTGGATATTCTGCGCCGCTCCTGAAGCTCACAATCCTTTATTTTAAATTTGTCCACTCAGTGCATGTTTAGATCAATGTATTCAATTTATTATACCAAACAAATGCACATTATCAGTTATATATTAGTTTAAATTAAATATAATTTAAGAAATTATTGTTAAAATGTGATTACAATATTTCTTACATAATAAATATCATTTATTAAAATCAAAACATTATTTTTGCGGCTGGTAGTCGAAACGTCTAGTTTCTGACATTATATGTTCACGTCTGTGTATAAATGATACTTATTATGTAAGCAATATTGTAATCACATTTTAACAATAAGCTATTTAACAACAGCACAAGCTGCACATTAACACAAATATCACAAACAATACGCATGCTACTGAAGACTTGTGGACGTGTTAAACTAGCGTTTTACTGCAGTTGGTTTTAAAACATGGCGTACAATTTGTCACTTGTCGATAAGTTGTACTAGTGCCATACATTCGTAGCTAAAGTTTAAACACTGACATGTAACTGATAATGTGTATATTGGTTGGTACAAATAATTGAATTTATTTGAATATATACTGTTAACACTGAATGTAACTGATAATGTGTATTTGGTTGGTACAATAATTGAATATATTGAATATATACGTGTTAACACTGATATGTAACTGATAATGTGTATTTGGTTGGTACAATAAATTGAATATATTGAATATATACGTGTTAACACTGATATGTAACTGATAATGTGTATTTGGTTGGTACAATAAATTGAATATATTGAATATATACGTGTTAACACTGATATGTAACTATAATGTCATTTGGTTGGTACAATAAATTGAATATATTGAATATATACGTGTTAACACTGATATGTAACTGATAATGTGCATTTGGTTGGTACAATAAATTGAATATATTGAATATATACTGTGTTAACACTGATATGTAACTGATAATGTGCATTTGGTTGGTACAATAAATTGAATATATTGAATATATACGTGTTAACACTGATATGTAACTGATAATGTGATTTGGTTGGTACAATAAATTGAATATATTGAATATATACGTGTTAACACTGATATGTAACTGATAATGTGATTTGGTTGGTACAATAAATTGAATTATATACGTGTTAACACTGATATGTAACTGATAATGTGTCATTTGGTTGGTACAATAAATTGAATATTGAATATATACGTGTTAACACTGATATGTAACTGATAATGTGCATTTGGTTGGTAAAATAAATTGAATATATTGAATATATACGTGTTAACACTGATATGTAACTGATAATGTGCATTTGGTTGGTAAATAAATTGAATATATTGAATATATACGTGTTAACACTGATATGTAACTGATAATGTGTATTTGGTTGGTACAATAAATTGAATATATTGAATATATACGTGTTAACACTGATATGTAACTATAATGTGATTTGGTTGGTACAATAAATTGAATATATTGAATATAATACGTGTTAACACTGATATGTAACTGATAATGTGCATTTGGTTGGTACAATAAATTGAATATATTGAATATATACGTGTTAACACTGATATGTAACTGATAATGTGCATTTGGTTGGTACAATAAATTGAATATATTGAATATATACGTGTTAACACTGATATGTAACTGATAATGTGCATTTGGTTGGTACAATAAATTGAATATATTGAATATATAACGTGTTAACACTGATATGTAACTGATAATGTGCATTTGGTTGGTACAAAAATGAAATTGAATATATATGTTACATATATACTGATAACATTGGTTGAATAGTAAACTGAATAATGTATGTATTAATTGGATTTGGTACAATAAATTGAATATATTGAATATATACGTGTTAACACTGATATGTAACTGATAATGTGCATTTGGTTGGTACAATAAATTGAATATATACGTGTTAACACTGATATGTAACTGATAATGTGCATTTGGTTGGTACGATAAATTGAATATATTGAATATATACGTGTTAACACTTATATGTAACTGATAATGTGTATTTGGTTGGTACAATAAATTGAATATATTGAATATATACGTGTTAACACTGATATGTAACTGATAATGTGCATTTGGTTGGTACAATAAATTGAATATATTGAATATATACGTGTTAACACTGATATGTAACTGATAATGTGTATTTGGTTGGTACAATAAATTGAATATATTGAATATATACGTGTTAACACTGATATGTAACTGATAATGTGTATTTGGTTGGTACAATAAATTGAATATATTGAATATATACGTGTTAACACTGATATGTAACTGATAATGTGCATTTGGTTGGTACAATAAATTGAATATATTGAATATATACGTGTTAACACTGATATGTAACTGATAATGTGTATTTGGTTGGTACAATAAATTGAATATATTGAATATATACGTGTTAACACTGATATGTAACTGATAATGTGCATTTGGTTGGTACAATAAATTGAATATATTGAATATATACGTGTTAACACTGATATGTAACTGATAATGTGTATTTGGTTGGTACAATAAATTGAATATATTGAATATATACGTGTTAACACTGATATGTAACTGATAATGTGCATTTGGTTGGTACAATAAATTGAATATATTGAATATATACGTGTTAACACTGATATGTAACTGATAATGTGTATTTGGTTGGTACAATAAATTGAATATATTGAATATATACGTGTTAACACTGATATGTAACTGATAATGTGCATTTGGTTGGTACAATAAATTGAATATATTGAATATATACGTGTTAACACTGATATGTAACTGATAATGTGCATTTGGTTGGTACAATAAATTGAATATATTGAATATATACGTGTTAACACTGATATGTAACTGATAATGTGCATTTGGTTGGTACAATAAATTGAATATATTGAATATATACGTGTTAACACTGATATGTAACTGATAATGTGTATTTGGTTGGTACAATAAATTGAATATATTGAATATATACGTGTTAACACTGATATGTAACTGATAATGTGTATTTGGTTGGTACAATAAATTGAATACGTTGAACTAACAGTCCTTTACTCCTCCCATCCTTATATACAACTTTACAATTGGTTCTTCCGTTCACGGTAATGAAATAATGACCTTGAGATGGAAAGATCATATAGCATGCATTTACGAACGAAATTAGAACGGTAAATAAATGCATATCTTCAATATAATTCTCAAAAACGTAATTACGACCATCTGCACTGAAGACAAGAGACAGTGATGCTCCGAAACATGTGAGCCCATTTACCATATTTCACGACATCACATCCGAGAAGACTGCGATCTTCGAAGGCCTTCTTACGAAGCCATACGTTCCTCGCCTACTGACATATCCCATGTCTTTACGCATATCCAACGTTCATTATCTTGTTCACAAAAGCCGTGAAGAATACAACAGTGACCAAGAATATTTCTACACTGATAAGCACGGAAGTGCCAACTGCTGCAAATTATTTCCCTCTGCCACATCTGACTCCGTCCGATTCACCGTCTGCACCACAGAGGTCTCCGCTGTCGCCGACAGACCAATCAGAATGCACACACAATCTTGACGTCACATTTTTCAGACGCGAATTAATTTGTAACTAACAACAGCCACGGGTGCATTCCATTTGGGCGTGTTCGATTTTCAAATTGAAGCTTGACCACGCCCACAAACCGCAATTTCCGTTCAAACGCACACTTTTAACCTCCTCAAGTAAACCCCGTTAGGTGTTGACCGCACGTCATATGCCACGGTAGACCAGTCACTCCGTCTGAAATGCTTACGGATAAAAACCTTCGGTCTGTTAACCACTGTCCACAGACACTGTCTCAGTACTGTCAAAAGACAGAAGAAAAAAGGTCGAAACACTCTGGTCCTTTGGCTTCAAACAGCTGCGGCAAAAATTAAGGTAAGGCGTTCCTATCGTCAATTAATGACCATGATATAAAGTCCTATGGGGTAGTGGAGGTAGAGTCCCACGCATTAACTTCGACAGTTGATTTAGGTTAGTTAAATGGGAGTCCGGGTGGGCCCCATAGCAGGTTTGAATGTTCGGTGTAAGGGGAAGTCTCTTACTGCTGCGTGGCCTCGAACTATTTACTGCTCGGCAGAGCAAGGTCATTTCCTGCGACCTTCAAATGCAGAATGTCGCACGGCCCAATGTCCAAAAACTTTTGATTTCAGATGTTTAAGGGCTTTAAGAGTCAAAATCCCTGGAAGGCAACATACAGCATATGACAGTAGAGACTGATAACAATGCAGCGAAGTTTCACGTTCTACGGACATTTTTGTAACGTGTTAAAATTTAAATCGGGATAACATTAATTGGCACTCCAACGGGACTTTCTCCATTGCCCGATTAAAATCTAACATTCTAAGAACAATGTCTCGGAGACTAGTTGCGTCTCCTTTCACAGGTACAAAGGGGGGTAAGACACCCCTATACAGCTACACAGCTAGGGGTATTCATTATCAACGGACATACAAACTATCCACCAAGCGAAAAAAAAACTGAGTATGTTGCGTTACTTCATGACGAAGACAGACAGACAGTCTGCGAAACGTGGCGTTCTTGGAATGTTGGATTTAAAGCAATAAACAAAATCCAACAGCAAAATTACAATTGTAACAGTAATAATATAGTAATAATATATCAGGGGTGCACCCAAAATTTTTCATTTTAGGGGGGAGGGGGGGCTGACCGTGAAGGTTTATATAATTTATGTTCGATTTTTTAAAAAAAATTATGTTACAAACATCACGCCGTAATTTTAACTGTAACATAACATTGTTTGAAACTCCATTTATATAATACGAATATAACTACATGTCACGTGACTCAATCACAATGTCCTAAGTTCTTGCTGGTTCAAAATTTTATTAATTTGTTATTACAAATTCTAACGCACTAATCATCAGCTGATTTCAGTGGCTGATTTAGGCTGAAGTGTAAATCACGTAAAACTTTTGATATCATATCTACAAAATCTATGTTACCCGTCATTTCAGGCTTCCGCCGCGATGTTGATGTCATCTGCGTTCTTCTGGGATATTACACACCGTCGAATGGTAATCCTTTACCGACGTTTCGGGACAACGTATCGGTCCCATCTTCAAGGGTCAAAAAGTCCAATAAGATGGGACCGATACGTTGTACCGAAACGTCGGTAAAGGATTACCATTCGAAACTGCGTAATACCCCAGAAGAGCGCAGATCTCAAAATCTGTATTCTTTAAACTTCAGTTTTTGACTGCGCTCCTGTAGTGTATTGTCATTAAACTTCAGGAAAGTGTGAACTGACCGTTATGCATGAGTGAAATAAGTACGGTAACGTCAAATTGTTCAGAAGCATTACCAGAATAACACAACGCAGCAGATATGACCAGACCTGCGTTACCGGTTACCCGGAGATACAGTGCATCTCCACGTGAATTGACCTGCTGACCGCTAAGTGTCTGTCTGTCTGTCTCCTTCATTAACAGACTTACACAGACCCGATAAATTCTGCTGTAACGTGCGAGACAAAAGGTTATGATATATGATATATATGATATGATATATGATATACGCCTACGATATGATATATATGATATGATATATGATATATATATATGATATGATATGGTATGATATATATGATATATGATATATATGATATGATATGTGATATAATATGATATATGATATGATATATATGATGTATGATATGATATATCATATATCATATATATATATATATATATGATATGATATATGATATGATATATGATATGATATGATATATATGATATATATGATATGATATGGTATGATATATGATATGATATATGATATATATGATATGATATTTGATATAATATGATATATGATATGATATATATGATATGATATATATGATATGATATATGATATTATATATGATATGATATATATGATATATGATATATATGATATTATATATATGATATGATATATGATATGATATATGATATGATATATGATATGATATATGATATGATATATATGATATATGATATGATATTGACTGCTATTGTGTTGTCAGCCGGTGGCAGTGGTCGGTACATTTGTACAGAGGTAGAGAGAAATATAGCAGCTATATACATAAGCAGACAGCTACACAAAACAGTACAGAAACATAGAGCACACAAAATAGACGGCAAGACATACAAAACATGAAAAACAAACATAAGACGAACAATAATAGACATAAACATAAAAACATAAAACAGTAATTAAGGTATAATAAAGAGCTAAAAGATAATAAGGCAAAGAATTAAAAAAATACAAATAAATAACACATACGTCGCAGTAAGTCCATATGCTATACAGTAACACACATACGAGCTACATTACTATAAATCAGCGATAACTCGTCACAAAATCCGCTAACATTCCAGAAACACAATCCAGATATCGTTTGTATCTGACATATGTTTATTTGGCGGTAGACAGCCCCAGGTAACAAATTGCGTCTGTAATTAATTACTGAAGTACAGACTCGGTGAAGGATATCGAACCGGAGTAGCTTATCTTGACTGGAGCCAGCCTGGGGTCTGATTTCATCTCGTCAGATCCTTCCGCGCTGTCAAGTAGTTCAGACAGGGACTGACAGACAGATTTAGCCTATAGGACACAGCGGTTCCCACAGATCACAAAACGTAACCTTACAAAGTTCTGCTTTTTGTCAACGCAGTCTATTTATGTGGCGAAACTTATGGGTTTGCGCCCGGGACAGCTGCCCGGCTGTCCCACCCCTTAATGCGGCCCTGACTTTACCACTACGTAACTGTTTGTACATGAAAAGACACAGCAGGGTTTTCTTTGCAACAGAGTTACTGATAGATCTGCATTGCTAGCATGTGTCGGTACAGATTCGGACGTTTCGGACAGGACGCTTTGCCAATTTGTAAACACGAGGGTATCCAGAAAGTAAAGATAAAACACGGGTGGAAGGAGAAGGGAAATCACCGCAGACCATCCCGATCACAGCCCAGACCTCGCTCCATCCCGCTCACAGCCCAGACCTCGCTCCATCCCGCTCACAACCCAGACCCTCCCGCTCACAGCCCAGACCTCGCTCCATCCCGCTCACAGCCCAGACCTCGCTCCATACCGCTCACAGCCCAGACCTCGCTCCATCCTGCTCACAGCCCAGACCTCGCTCCATCCCGCTCACAGCCCAGACCTCGCTCCATCCTGCTCACAGCCCAGACCTCGCTCCATCCCGCTCACAGCCCAGACCTCGCTCCATCCCGCTCACAGCCCAGACCTCGCTCCATCCCGCTCACAGCCCAGACCTCGCTCCATCCCGCTCACAGCCCAGACCTCGCTCCATCCCGCTCACAGCCCAGACCTCGCTCCATCCCGCTCACAGCCCAGACCTCGCTCCATCCCGCTCACAGCCCAGACCTCGCTCCATCCCGCTCACAGCCCAGACCTCGCTCCATCCCGCTCACAGCCCAGACCTCGCTCCCAGCGATTTCCATTTGTTTTTGCATTTAAAGAAACATCTGGCCGGCCAGAAGTTTCACGAAGACGAAGAGGTGAAAAACGAAGTCACTACGTGGTTGTGTGCACAGGCGGCGGAGTTCTGTGACATCAATACAAAACCTCGTACCCAGGCTAAACAGATGCCTTGACAAAGCTGGTGATTATGTTGAAAATAGCTAAAGGTATGTGTTAAAGTTTTTTCACTCGATTTTGTTATTAAATATTTTTTAAAAAATTTTATTGCTTTTGTATCTTTACTTTCTGGATAACCCTCGTATTATTGATGTTTCCGGAGATCACTGCTTCCATCTTCAGGATCCTTTACTCCAGAACTTCGGAAACTATTTACACCTCGACATGACATCACACCCAAGCAGACATACATCCACAAGTTATACTATACAGAATTGGACACGCCCTTAGGGTTCCAGGAGGTTGAGGCTCCCAGATTTATAGATATTCGGCACATGAAGGTGGTAAGGTTGTCAGCCCTACGCACCGGCCGCCTTTACCCCCCAGGAAATACTCCTGGTACTCATTTCTGTTAGAGGCTTAGTCGACCCCAGGGCCATAGTGCGACCGGAAGGATTATGTCAATGAAAAATTTCAATTACACCATCGGGAATCGAACCCGCGACCGCGTGCTCCCACAGTAATACTATCAGTACTGTGATTATGTAACGAATTCGTACGGTGGGAGAAGCCCGCTCTCAAAATCGCAGTATCTCACAACTTTGTCTCATAAGAAAAAAAAAGAACACTGCAGCTAAGTTATTTCTTCAACACAGTCCATCCTTCAAATTCAACAACAATGTCCACAAATGCAACAACGCTTCCTTGAACTAGCTATGTGTTATTTCAGTCGGCAATTCGCAATACTAATTTCCTTTTTATAGCCAGACCTACTAAACATTCCGCAAAATGTACAGGGTATACACAAAAGAATGGTGCGGTTTCAAAAGTGAATAAAAAATTTATGTCTCACATTACACGGGCACAACATACACCGTCATCGGCGGCAACTGTCCAAGTTTCTCATGCGCTACCAGCAGTTCGCTTCTCATGCTTACTGCGTGGCCGCGGGGCCAGTTTCAAAGATGGCGTTGCAGCAGGAGATGGCTTTCTGTGTTCTGGGATGAGTCTGCTTACCGTGTGGATGTGTGTCGTGTGACCCAGGGTGCACACATTGAAGGATTGTAATTACCTAATGAGAAACTTGGACAGTTGCCGCCCCTGACGGTGTATGTTGTGCGCGTGTAAGGTGAGAAATACATTTTTATTCACTTTTGATACCGCACCATTCTTTTGTGTATGCCCTGTATTTGAATAACTTTATTTCAAATTTCGTGCCTCTACATTCACGCGAACATAAGCAACGCTCAGATCACAAGCAACTGTCTGCAAGCTGTCAACATTTAACAGTCTGTTGCCACAGCAACGTTGTCACAAATCGGCACAATATTTGCTGAACAAAAACAGAAGACAAAACAGCTACAGTTCAACCATTGTTAAGAATTTTATATGGGCCTTTTCAATGCTTCATCCTATAAATATACACATATATATATTGTGATAATAATCACGGTGCGATTGTTGAAAAAACGTATCGGCCTAAGTAACTCACAACAATTAGCTGTAGCTTTAAAGAATCGTTTTACTTACAGTTATCTCTCCAAAAATATGTTGTCAATCTGGTTCACTTACCTGAAACAAAGAAAAATCTATATATAAACAAACAACAACACGTGACAATGTACGAAGGATGGCGAAGTTCCATTGTTATAAAAATAAAAAGAGAATTAATTTAACCGAAGTATAATTATTTACACATAAACCCGAAGCACAATTATCCGTTTTCCCCTATTTGACACTACTTACAAATGTCCACTGCGGTACAAATCGGACATTAACATTCGTAACCACTCACGAATAGTCGTTTCCAGTTCCTCATTTTTGCGGAATTTAATTTTTATGACCTACAAAACCTTGATTATTGAAAGTCCCATGTATTCAAACTTTAAAGCAAGAGGAAAGACGTAAGGGTAAAAAAGAATAGGAGGACAGTGGAGCCAAAGAAAGAGAAGAGCCATGACAGAAGTGAATGAAGATTTATTTATTCGGGGAGAAGCAAGCGTCGGTTTGTAAGCAGGTCACCAGGTTCCGCGCAGCAGTCCTGATACGAGTAACAAGAAACTGGAGACGTTGCAGTGTTAAAATGTGGCTTCATACAGCGGGGTACGGGATGTATCTTTTACGGTGAAAGGTGACATTAATAATCTGGACACACACTGGTGGTCTTCAGAGACGGGTTAGTGATGAATTGTAGTCGGGAAGGCTGCATCGTCATGCAGCATCAACCTGGAACTTGGGAACCATAACAGCATTCCGTAGAAGGCAGACGAAAACCAAGAAAAGCTCTGTCGAGATGGCAGGTGGCAGGACCTTCCGGATACATGCTTATAGCCAGCAGACAGGCAAACAAAAGAATAAAAGTACCCGCCGATCCCTGAGTACGTATGCTGCTAGTTTATTGAGAGTTATAACTGCATTTAAACGTAACAACGCAATGCTGACATGTCACGTTTCACATCAACAGAAAAATAGTGTATTTAATTAAATTTCGTACTAATCCTCTAAAGCCCAGTGGTTACTATATGTACCACCATGTTTAACATTCACTAATTCTAACGTTTCTGCCACACAACAGTGTATTTATGTGTTTTTGTGTGGATTCAGAACAAACAGCGATTATTTCACTGTACAACATTAACTGACTGGTTTGTGTAACTGAGACGGAGTGTGTTTACTGCGCGGTAAGGACTGTATTTATGTGTTTTGTGTGGATCTCAGAACAAACAGCGATTATTTCACTGTACAGCATTAATTGACCGGTTTGTATAACTGAGACGGAGTGTGTTTACTGCGCGGTACGGACTGGGTCTTTTATATAATTCAGTGATATCCAAGCAGTGTTCGTGCTGTCTACGACGTAAGACGTAACACGGTCTATCGAGCAGTAAATTACATCCAGCCCGAAGGATGCTCCATGATGCGTAGGGAGCTGAGTGAAGGGCATGAGCAGGGAGACATCCCACCCATCTGGCATCCACCCCTCTGTCGACATTCCAGCACAAATCTGAAATTCCGTTACTAGCTCTGGGTCGAAAGTTCATTGCCAGATACCTGACATTTCGTCGCGATTTAACTCAGTGACACCAGGTATAACATTCAAACATTCTGCAGCCTGGCCACACGTTATATTTGCTATGTGTACCTTGTGCTTGCGACAGCACACAGCAATTGTTTGCCTAAACAACATTATTAGCTGATTGGTATTGCGTTGGAGACGTAGTGAGAGGTAGGAACTGAGATAAGAGTTTAGAGGAAAAGCATACATTAAAAGCGGTGGCCCCAGTTCGAACCCAGGCCGGTCCATGTTGTATTTATGGTGGACAAAGTGTCAGTGGGATAGGGTTTTCTCCGGATATTTCGGTTTCCTCCTGAGAGCTGAATCCTAACAGAAGGACAAGCGGGCGGAGACTGGAAAAATTCATAGCAATGCATTCTTCTTGAACTTCTTGGATCTTGAAGAAGGAACAGATATGTTGTCCCGAAACATCGGTTAACAAAGTACCAACCTACGCAGTGCAAAATCCCAGAACGAAGACCTCAAAGCAACGCTCCTTGGGCTAATTGGAAGCACAAGAAAGGGAATTACTGTCACTTTGTTTCTTTCTCGAAAGCTAGCCGCTAGGCGCTATCGCATGGTGTAAAGTTTTATCGTTTGAAAGTGATTGTGTGAAGGTCCTGTACAGATCATATAGCTCAGCGGTATTCAACCTTTTTTGTTCACGTACCCCCACATATAATTTATCTTCAACTTCGTACCCCCAAAGCTGTTGTTACATAATTCAAGTTATACACAGTCTATAATCTACATCTAAAATAAGTTAAATAAATTACATCCAAAATAATGTATTAAATAATAAGTTTTAAATGAGAAAAAGGAGAGTCAAGCTATTAAATAACAAATATATTATTGCCTATCATATAAAAATTAATAAAGGAACAAAGTTATTTTAGCAAAGCACAATTATATGCACTGTGTGGAATAAAATGAAACTAGCCGCCCAGATAAGAATCGCATAAAGGAGAGAGAGAGAGAGAGAGAAATGGCGCTCCCAAATCGCATGCCCTTACGTCCGGTCTATTGTGGCTAACCCTAAATCTGGCCATGATTATTCAGTGTTTATCATGAAATAATATATTTATTTTTTTTAATCTTACGTACCCCATAAGATGTCTTCGCCTACCCCCGGAAGTACGCGTACCCCAGGTTGAATACCACTGCCTTATATAACGAAAATTGATGTGTTTTTTTAACCGAGATAAAAAGTGTTTACTGCGCGGTACGAACTGGGTCTTTAAATTAAACAGTTTACGCTTCGTCTTTAAAGGGTTAATGTTTACATTGTTAGACGGCACAACAGAAGGCAAAATAACAGAACACAACTATTTAAATAACTACCAATAATACAAAACCAAGATACAAGTACCAGCAAATTAACAAAATGTGACGTGACAACACGATATACACGTGTTTGAATTAACATTTTAGATAATGACGAAACGTTTTAAAGTGTTATATACAGTGTCTTAATACATATTTACATTTTAACTTATAAAGTGATTGAGGCCTGCATACAGTTGACTGAACTGCTTGTGACCGCAGAGTGAATACATATGGATGTAGGTTGAACGTAATTTTGTACCCCTGATGATGGTCTTTAAGAGGACCGAAACATACGTAGGGGTGAACTTGTAAATAAAGTGAAGTGAAAGTTAGAAAATGCATTTAGTTAGCTCGTGGACAGTGAATTAACTTCCGTACAGTCTGTAACGAGCATTGTTCCTGCCGGTCAGGCGTTCCAACTTAACAAAAACTTACCGCCACAGCGCTCGAAGTCAACAGTAAACACACACACACAGCTGAGTGGCTCGGCCAGCCACTCCGCTTCTACACAAACAACACGGCCACGTGACAGCTGACAAGTGACGGTCGCGGGGCGCGTGTTAATTGTTTTTCAGCGACCGGTGTTCAAACAGACGAAGCAAAGCCAGGCAACAGTTTGGCAAACATTTATACTGAAACACCACAGAAATTCCTAACTGCAACAGCATTTCAAGAATAATAAAGCTTAAAATACTGCAGAGAACTTCTGGCGAAAAGCAGGCGAGAGCTGTGGAAACGTAATTAAGATGAAACACGAAACTATTTGACATCTCCAACTGTGCGACGTTTTTACGCCTTATTTGAAGGCGACGTCTGACACAATTAGAGAGCTGCGTGATGGGAGAAAAAAGGTTGACTAAAGTGCCAGTACAGTCAGTCTACTGGGCAGAGGTGACTGATAAATTGGGCCAATATCTTATGGCCCCATGTTTCATGTTAAAATTTTAACTATACAGAGTCGGGCAGATCTCATATACACCGCGACTGAAGCCTTAAATCACACAAAGCTCAATTCAGTAACTCCTTCTCGCGAGCGGACAACTCAGCAGTTCGCAGCCTCGCACTACCTCCACTCCATGACCTACCCCACTAAATCTCGCTCCGCCAACTCGCACACCGCACGCTCTACCATCAAAACTTCAGCACTTTCCCCACACTATTTGTCAGCTCCGTACAGTAACGTTCACAACAAATCACATCACTATTTGTCAGCTCCGTACAGTAACGTTCACAACAAACACATCACTATTTGTCAGCTCCGTACAGTAACGTTCACAACAAACACATCACTATTTGTCAGCTCCGTACAGTAACGTTCACAACAAACACATCACTATTTGTCAGCTCAGTACAGTAACGTTCACAGCAATCACATCACTATTTGTCAGCTCCGTACAGTAACGTTCACAACAAACACAGCACTATTTGTCAGCTCCGTACAGTAACGTTCACAACAAACACATCACTATTTGTCAGCTCCGTACAGTAACGTTCACAACAAACACATCACTATTTGTCAGCTCCGTACAGTAACGTTCACAACAAACACATCACTATTTGTCAGCTCCGTACAGTAACGTTCACAACAAACACATCACTATTTGTCAGCTCCGTACAGTAACGTTCACAACAAACACATCACTATTTGTCAGCTCCGTACAGTAACGTTCACAACAACACATCACTATTTGTCAGCTCCGTACAGTAACGTTCACAACAATACACATCACTATTTGTCAGCTCCGTACAGTAACGTTCACAACAAACACATCACTATTTGTCAGCTCCGTACAGTAACGTTCACAACAAACACATCACTATTTGTCAGCTCCGTACAGTAACGTTCACAACAATCACATCACTATTTGTCAGCTCCGTACAGTAACGTTCACAACAAACACATCACTATTTGTCAGCTCCGTACAGTAACGTTCACAACAAACACATCACTATTTGTCAGCTCCGTACAGTAACGTTCACAACAATCACATCACTATTTGTAGCTCCGTACAGTAACGTTCACAACAAACACATCACTATTTGTGAGCTCCGTACAGTAACGTTCACAACAATCACATCACTATTTGTCAGCTCCGTACAGTAACGTTCACAACAATCACATCACTATTTGTCAGCTCCGTACAGTAACGTTCACAACAAACACATCACTATTTGTCAGCTCCGTACAGTAACGTTCACAACAATCACATCACTATTTGTCAGCTCCGTACAGTAACGTTCACAACAAATCACATCACTATTTGTGAGCTCCGTACAGTAACGTTCACAACAAACACATCACACTTCCGTCTCCAAACAGTACTAACCAGTTTTTGTACTGAAACACAGTGTTTACTGTGAGGTAGGGATCGAATTTTTAAGTGTCGTTCAAGTCAGGGCTGGCCAAATTCAACCCACAGGAAGGCCACATAATTCGTAAGGACTCGCCTAAGTGCCACACGTGTGTATACATATATATCAAAAATCGCGAAGTGGAGGAAGGATTGAATTAACTAGAAGGCCGTTATTTACAGATTACATTTATACTGCGTCGTGTGGTAATTGTTTACAGACGTTTCGGGACAACGTATCGGTCACATCGATAATATTCCCAAAAAGAGTGCAATTCTAACGAGTCATATTTTGTAAACATTTGTCGTTAAAATTGAAGTTTTCACAGGGTTTGGTCAACTCCAATTTGTATAAAAAAAAACCTACTGCCAGCAATTTTTAATGACAAACTTCAATTTTAACGACACTCTACCTGCTGAAGACTCGCTTTTATTGACTATATCTTATACTTTGTATTTTACTTTACAAACAGACACAATTCGTGTCACAGTCTAAAAAGTTTATACAACGTAATTTTATGAATTATAGCCTGTTACTGTGACAGTAACTTGACTTTATATTGTGGTGTTATATATATATTATATTATAGATTAACTAATGGATGTAATATGAATGTAACCTTGACCCCCTGAACATGGTTCAACTGGAGCCGAAACATATGTAGGTGATATTGAACAATACTTGATAATATAGTGCATTTGTTGGTTTTATGGAAGTGTGAATTATTACCAAAATGCACGGTGGATATAATGTGAAATACACTACTCTTACCAGTTGCCCAAGCGGGTGTAGCCTGGGGACTTTTAAAACAATGTTATTTCGGATATCGGGGTGCAAAGGGCAGGAAAGCGCTTCCACATTTTTCCTAATTCTAAAGCCGTTTCAATTCAAGTTTGTGCCGTCCCCTCTCACAGTACCACGTGTCCATCACTGAACATCTGAAGTTTGTCCCTGCTACGGTATCACGTGTCCGCTGCCGAACATTCGCTGAGACAGCAACATCGATGCTGTTTACTTTCCGGACCTTGTCAGTCTTCTAGAATGGCTAAAAGAGCACAAGGATTCAGAAACTGTACGCCTGTCTGTTGTCGTTATCGGGCGGCAGAGTGCGGAGGAACTGTCACAGAGAGCAGACCCTTCACTGGACCACTGTGTTCAGTACGGAGTATCAAACGTCAGTAGAAAATATAGCTGGACAAACGGCTTCTGAAAGCGACCGGTAAAGTTTCATTGTAAACCTCACAGACTAATATTAACCAGATGTATACTTAAAGATACAGTCCGTACCGCGCAGTAAACACATCCGTCTCAGTTATACCAACCAATCAGTTAATGTTGTACAGTGAAATAATCGCTGTTTGTTCTGAGATCCACACAAAAACATAAATACAGTCGTACCGCGCAGTAAACACATTCCGTCTCAGTTATACAAACCAGTCAGTTAATGTTGTACAGTGAAATAATCGCTGTTTGTTCTGAGATCCACACAAACACATAAATACAGTCCGTACCGTGCAGTAAACACACTCCGTCTCAGTTATACAAACCAGTCAGTTAATGTTGTACAGTGAAATAATCGCTGTTTGTTCTGAGATCCACACAAACACATAAATACAGTCCGTACCGCGCAGTAAACACACTTCCGTCTCAGTTATACAAACCAATCAGTTAATGTTGTACAGTGAAATAATCGCTGTTTGTTCTGAGATCCACACAAAACACATAAATACAGTCGTAGCCGCGCAGTAAACACACTCCGTTCAGTTATACAAACCATCAGTTATGTTGTACATGAATAATCGCTGTTGTCTAGATCCACACAACATTAAATACGGTCAACGTACGCGCAGAAAACACTCCGCTAGTTACCAAACCAGTCAGTTAATTTGTACAGTGAAATAATCGCTGTTTGTCTCAGAGATCCCCACAAAACACATACAGTCCGTACCGCGCAGTAAACACACTCCGTCTCAGTTATACAAACCAGTCAGTTAATGTTGTACAGTGAAAAATCCCTGTTTGTTCTGAGATCCACACAAAACACATAAATACACTGTGTGGGCAGAACGTTAGAAATTGTTGAATGTTAACTGGGGTACTTATAGTTACCACCGGGCTTTAAAAGGTCAACTGATCGGCGAAGAAATGCCGCAACGCTAGCCACAGTACGAACACGACACAGGCTGTAGACTCTCATCCCAGAAGCGTTGCTGTGAGGGGAGATAATTAGTTTAGCCGTGACCTCATGTCACCAGCTCGCTGACCGTGGCAAGAGATCAGGCCCTGTCCATAACACAGGGAGCTGCCTTACCGAGCTAACTACATGACGATACGTGCTCAAATCATACAGCGCTGTGATGTTACAACAGGTGGTACATATAGTTACCGCGGTTGTGTGAACTGACAACACATTCCTCGTGGTGTAAATGTAGACTACAAGCTACAGGTCTACACAATACGCAATCTCAAACGTACACTAATTTAACAGACTTTTGTCCTTAAAGACATATTCTTCATCTCTCGTCTTGTTATTATTTAACATTGCTGACCTTGACGTCTACCTACACGTAGTCACACAACCATTACGTCGGCACGTAAAGTGACAGACCAACAAAATCCTGCCAGTAATCCACAAATCGACAGCCGGTAGCCACCTTGTACAAATACTTCAGTAAGAAAAACAACCCCAAGTGCTTATGCATTTGCTTTGCAAACAAAACAGAAGCGACTCAGTTCTTATCACTGTTTACAATCCATTCACTGCTGGTGTAAAGTCAACAGCCATAGAAAAAAGGAGGGATGAATCATCAATAAATCAGTACAGTCTGCCTGTTGCTACGGTAATGATCACTTTAACAGAGCACGAAAAATTCGTGACTTTTTAGGTCATATATTTCGTTCCGACAAGCGAGAGATTCTTAAGAATTCAGTAACGTACGTGTCTATGCAGTTCGAGCAATGCCTGCTACCGTTCTGTCCAGAATCGGTTTGCCTTCTGTTGTGACGTCTAACAATGTAAACATTAACCCTTTAAAGACGAAGCATAAACTGTTTCATTTAGAGACCCAGTTCGTACCGCGCAGTAAACACTTTTTATCTCGGTTAAAAAAACAAATCAATTTTCGTTATATAAGGCAGTGGTATTCAAACTGGGGAACGCGTACTTCCGGAGGTAAGCGAAGACATCTTAGGGGGTAGGTAAAATTAAAAAAAAATATAAATATATTATTTCATGATAAACACTGAATAATCAGGGCCAGATTTACGGTTAGCCACAAGAGACCGGACGTAAGGACATGCGATTTGGGAGAGACATTTCTCTCTCCCTCTCCTTTATGCGATTCTTATCTGGGAGGCTAGTTTCATTTTATTCCACACAGTGCATATAATTTTGCTTTGCTAAAATACATTTGTTCCTTTATTAATTTTTATACGATAGACAATAATATATTTGTTATTTAATAGCTTGACTCTCCTTTTTCTCATTTAAAACTTATTATTTAATACATTATTTTGGATGTAATTTATTTAACTTATTTTAGATGTAGATTATAGACTGTGTATAACTTGAATTATGCACCAACAACTTTGGGGGTACAAAGTTGAAGAGAAATTATATGTGGGGGTACGCGAACAAAAAAGGTTGAATACCGCTGATATAAGGCAAAAGTCGTTGTTTGTTGTAATATAAATACAAAACACATAAATACAGTGTGGGCAGAATGTAGAATTTGTGAATGTTAAAACTGTTGATGTATCAAGTAGCCATTAGGCTTTATAAGGTTAAAATACATAGACCTGTAACAAGATATACGGTTTTGGGGAACAGCTGACAGTTACGGTACCACAGCATGACAGCAGTAGACCTATCATGCGTAACAGAAGTGATAAGTTACAGTAACTTAAGTTATAGACCAACTGATGCACACTACAACCACTTTTTTAAGTAGCTTTATTATAAAATTGTTAAAATTGTACCCCTACACGTGTTTCGATCCTAGGATCATCGTCAGGGGGGTTTATTGCTAAAAGCTACGGTCACTTCAACACACGATTTAAAATATTCTATGTGTACTTTAAAGTTTCAAAGTTCAGATAGAATATTTTAAATCATGTGTTGAAGTGACTGTAGCTTTTAGCAAAAAACCCCCTGACGATGATCCTAGGATCGAAACACGTGTAGGGGTACAATTTTTAACAATTTTAATAATAAAGCTACTTAAAAAAGTGGTTTTAGTGTGCATCAGTTGGTCTGTAACTTAATTTAATATGACGAAGATGCACGGTGTCAACAGTGTGAAAGTTACAGTAACATTTGAAACTGCATTCCAGAAGTCAGCGGGTATGGATAAGCCAATTTACTGTGATTTGCACAATAACAAAATATGGGAAAAGTTTTTTGAACATCCTGTATTTTGTCGTTTTTTTTTTTTGGATAACTAATTATCAATTGTGACCTGT
Organism: Reticulitermes speratus; assembly: GCA_021186555.1. NCBI lineage: Eukaryota > Metazoa > Arthropoda > Insecta > Blattodea > Rhinotermitidae > Reticulitermes > Reticulitermes speratus. Next base: position 38,660,865 of record JAJKFL010000011.1, on the reverse strand, counting down.
CGTGTCAAAAACCTCTTATATGACTGTGTTGATCTTTTGACGATTTAATTTGGGTCACACAGGCTCGTCTTCATCACCATAATGACATTACAGACCTATCTTCCCAACTCATTATCTTATAACTGACAAAAAATTACCAATATATCAGCCAGCGAAATTCTCATATGGAAAAATTGACGTCATTCATTTCGCCGTTAAGCCTGTACGGTAAGAGATAATTCAAGAAATTACCATATTTATCGCACCCATTATTCAACAAAACAGTTTGGTTCCTAGAACATGTCTCTCCTTCCTCAGTCGCACTGTTTCCTAGAAGAATGTACGGCCCTAATGACGTCACTTCCTAGAAGCTTCACACTCCATCCGATACACTAACAGTAAACACATCCAGACAACGCATCATTTTATAACATCACGGCTTTTTCCTCGCCGTAAGGCTGACGGCCACCACGATCTCCGGACTTCTCAAAGGCGCAGTTCCCATCTCGCACACTGTACCTGTCGTAGTTACGCCATTCGTCTCTGATGTACAACACAGGGCGGTTAAACAGAGCACGCAAAACTGTTAAATACCACTGTCGACTTGGGAGAACATTTGTGTCTTGTGCGTGCGAGTTACTGCTAATATTGTCTATTGTGTTTATGTTATTAAAACTGTGCATGAATTTGAAGTTAGGCTTAATAATTATAATGATGAAGATAAAATGCAGCATTGCACTCAGTCTAGTTACGAAATAATTACGCCCTGTATATTGAGATTTGTGTCACTTAAATGTTCAAAAGGCAACAATAATTGAGTAAGCATTAGTAGAGTCAATAAATCATCACGAATCAAGAAAAATTATGTAAGACACCGTGGACTGTCACGTCAGTATTACTTCAAACCGTCTTACGACGGGCGTATGGTTAGCAATATAAGAATTAATAAAGGATTTGTGAATTTTTTTGTGCGAAGGGCCCCGCAGCAGATGCTACGGACGCACCGCAGCCTTAAGACTTATTGTGCAACCCTGTGATGAAGATGAAGAGAAAAATGATCAGTTTTTTCATTTTTCCAAGTAACGGAGCACCGGGGAATGAAACTGACAAGGGGAAAACCGAAGTACTTGGGAAAAAAACCTGTTCCAGTGCCACTTGGTCCACCACAAATCCCACAAGGACTGACCTGGGATAGAACCCGGCCTCCGCGGGTAGGTTCCTGATTTACTCAGTTGTACGATCTGAACCGAAGACACGATTTCTTAGCCATTTTCAATTCACATATTTAACTAATACAAAAATTAAGTGCGCCATTGTAGGTATCCAAAAATGTCTCACATTCAACTGTTTTTTAGCCATGTCACATACGTTTTAAAAGACTACGCTCTGTGACGAAGCTCGAATAGCCGTCAGACTCCCAGCTAAATGTACCGGGCCGCTACAATTGCTCTCGTTGTATCTGTCCGCTACAAGCCACTCTAATAAACAGTATTGCAGTCGCTGTATCAAATTGTTCTTCTTGTTACCAAAAGCTGTAAAAGGGTTCTCTTGTACGGCATTACTCAAAACCGTTTGATTCAAGCGACACACTGAAAATTCGGGCGAACACTAATTGATTATGCAACGACTTAATGCACACTGGTAACTATATATACCACCTAATTTATCATTCAAAAGCCATGTATTTTTACCACACACGTGAATTTGTGTCCCGTGTGATTCTTAAATAAAGAGGCACTATTTCCCTACATAGCCTTAAGCAGTTGGACTTTGTAATGGAAACAATGTGTTTACTGTGAGGTAGGAACTACAACTTTTATATGTGTATTAACCAGATAAACGTCAGGCTTCAGTCGCTTAACTAGACTTCCTAGTCTAAGAAATAAAGTCGAAACGTAATGGATGATAAACTGTGAACTTTGGTGCACGAAAAATTTATTGAACTGTACAAATGTAATAAGAGATAAAATATATTGAAAATGTATTTTTAACACAGACGTAGTATTTTTTAACATTAGACGCAGTATTTTTTAACATTAGACGCAGTATTTTTTAACATTAGACGCAGTATTTTTAACATTAGACGCAGATATTTTTTAACATTAGACGCAGTATTTTTTAACATTAGACGCAGTATTTTTTAACATTAGACGCAGTATTTTTTAACATTAGACGCAGCATTTTTTAACATTAGACGCAGTATTTTTTAACATTAGACGCAGTATTTTTTAACATTAGACGCAAATCGGATTGGTCTGTCACACTGACAGGAAGGGAACAATAGGTGCTGAGGTGTTGGTTCGGAGAATTAGGGTGTTGGGGGAAAATTTGGGAGAAATGAAGAGGGGGGAGTACATTCAGGTGTTGTTGGGTAGAAATGACGTACATACAGGGTGTTGTTGGGAATTACGTATATATAGCGTGTTGTTGGGTAGAAATGACGTGCATACAGGGTGTTGGGAAGGACGAAGACCACTCAGAAGACATAATCGTAGACGGAAAGATAATATTAAAATAGTTCTTGAACAAATAAGATGGCAGGGCTGGATTGGATTAATCGGGCTTATGATAGGAAGAAATAGCGGGCTGCTGTAAACACGGTAATTAGCCTTTGGGTTCCATCAAATTAGAGTAAATTGTGGATAGCTACGGAACGATGAGTTTATGAAGAAGGGATCTGTTCAACGGAGTTGGTTGGTTGGTGTTTGTTTGTTATGTTACGGTTGTTACATTTTGCGTGCTCCAAAATTGAGCCATATTCTTGCTCAAATATTCATGCAGTTTAGGTTTTGAGTGCGTTAAATGGAAGCGATAAATTTAGGGATTTTAATTTTGTTACTGTTCAGGGCCGTACAATAAATTTTAACACTAATTTCCAGTCGCCATATTCATTTCAGCAAGCACTCGCTGCAGCTCTGAACGCCGTCACACGATAGCAGCCTCGTGTTATTAAATTACCGTCAAACCTTTACACTATAAACTTCAACTTACTTTACATAAAAAATAAATTCTTACCTCACAATAAACACATAGCATATCCATTACAAAACCCGGTTAATGTTCAGGGAAATAATCGCTGATTATTGTGAAAATCACACGGAAACAAATCAATACACTGCGTGGGCAGAACGTAGAATTTTTGAGCGTTAAACCTGGTGGAACGTATAGTAACCACTGGGCTTTAAAGGGATGCCTCTATCATCAACTTTTAACCCCTTAAACATTACGGTTAACCTGAATTATATATAAAGACTCAGTCCGTACCGCGCAGTAAACACACTCCGTCTCGGTTATACAAACCAGTCAGTTAATGTAGTACAGTGAAATAATGCTGTTTGTTCTGAGATCCACACAAAACACATAAATACAGTTCGTACCGCGCAGTAAACACACTCCGTCTCAGTTATACAAACCAGTCAGTTAATGTTGTACAGTGAAATAATCGCTGTTTGTTCTGAGATCCACACAAAACACATAAATACAGTTCGTACCGCGCAGTAAACACACTCCGTCTCAGTTATACAAACCAGTCAGTTAATGTTGTACAGTGAAATAATCGCTGTTTGTTCTGAGATCCACACAAAACACATAAATACAGTCCGTACCGCGCAGTAAACACACTCCGTCTCAGTTATACAAACCAGTCAGTTAATGTTGTACAGTGAAATAATCGCTGTTTGTTCTGAGATCCACACAAAACACATACAGTCCGTACCGCGCAGTAAACACACTCCGTCTCAGTTATACAAACCAGTCAGTTAATGCTGTACAGTGAAATAATCGATGTTTGTTCTGAGATCCACACAAAACACATAAATACACTGTGTGGGCAGAACGCAAGGTTTTTGAACGTTAAACATGGCGGTACACACAGCTGCCGTGGTGTCATAAGGATTGTAAACATTGTCAAACACAACTTGAGAATGTGATTTTCATTAAGATGGAGAAGATCAGTTGGACCGATCGTGTGAGAAATGAAGAAGTATTACACAGAGTCAAGGAGAAGAGGAATATCGTACATACAATAAAAAGAAGGCTACCTGGATTGGTCACATCTGCGTAGAAACTGCCTTCTGAAACATGTGATTGAAGGAAAGTTAGAAGTGACAGGAAGACGAGGAATAAGACGTAAACAGCTACTGGATGACCTTAAGGAAAATAGAAGATACTGGAAATTGAAAGAGGAAGCACTACATCACACTGTGTGGAGAACTCGCTTTGGAAGAAGCTACGGACCTGTCGTAAGACACACTACAGAATGAAGAGGCTACGGACCTGTCGTAAGACAGACTACAGAATGAAGAGGCTACGGACCTGTCGTAAGACAGACTACAGAATGAAGAGGCTACGGACCTGTCTTAAGACAGACTACAGAATGAAGAGGCTACGGACCTGTCGTAAGACAGACTACGAACTTAGTGCCACATACACCACAACAGATAGGTCTCCCTTACATACAACACGCACTGTATGTGCCGGCCACACGCACAATGCAGTTTCACTCTCACTGCAAAGCACAGTACGGTAACCCACGTTGTTTTCCGCGCCACACAGTGTATTTGTGTGTTCCAACCAGTCTAAAAACAAACAGTATTTGTACTTGCAATGGAGACGGGGTGTGTTTGTTGCGAGGCACAAACTGCATTATTATTACGTATTATTTACATTCCCCCCCCCCCCGACTTCACAATGTGTTGTTAATATGCACTGTGACCTCTCTGTGTGCGATTGTGTGACTGAATGGGCCGCCATGTTCACCGTTTTCCCTTGCTTCCTCCCTTTTTGACTGAATCACACGTGGTTCTCCTTGCTTCCGATACAACTAAGTTTGTGAGTGACGTCACACCCTACGTTTCCATTCAGACTAGCGTGGTTGGCGAGTGAACACTATATATGTCACGGCCGTGACATTAAGTTCTCCCTACAACAGGCCGTGAAGGCCCAGAGGGGGAGTAGAGGTATAACTCTACTCTTTCTTTAACCTCAGCTCTAGATGGGGTGGGTGGTCAGCACCACGTCTCGACCGCTTTACCCCCTGGGAATGACCCGGTACCCATTGTACAGGATGGGTAGGCCCCAGGGCCGGTCTGGACGGGTGCTGAAAATCTCGCCCTCACCGGGATTCGATCCCCAGACCGTCGAGTTCGTAGCGAGTCGCTATACCGACTGAGCTATCGCGGTCCACGTTATAGAAGTAGCTCTACTCTTTCTGTAACCTCGGCGCTAGATGCGGTGCGTGATCAACTCCACGCCCCGGACTGTAACTAGGTACTTGAACACCTCCGTCCGTTCGTCCTTTGTCACTTTCATCACTCCTTTCTTCTCAAGTACGCTCTATCTCCGTTTCTGCTACCTCCATCCTTTCTTCTCTAATTTGTTATGTCCCTTTGTCCTCCGTGTGCAGAACATCTGTACCGAACGCGGACCACAATTTTATAAACACAGAAGACTGATTACGCGGTTTTGTTGGCGGTCACGCACGCCATCTGGACAGCGAGCGCAAGGAGCAACTTTCTGTTGTCGGTGCGTCGTCAGAAGCGGTGAGCTGCAGCTGGTTATGTTGCAGATTGCTGGGGGACACTAGATGACTGAGCTGCTACAAACACAAGTATGGAGACGAACCAGAACTTGAGGTACGGCTACTTTGTCTATAACAACCATTTGAAGACGAAAAGAGTGACAGCAATTTTATATACAAAGCTCCCCGATTTCCGAAAGAGTTTTGCGTTTGGAAGGTTCCCAGGCTTCGCCCTTTTGTCCTTCTGGTAAGAGCAACATGTAGATGAATATGAGTATTGAGCATTTGCGGAATTATAATGACAGGGGAAACACGAAATACTCGGGGCTAAACCTGTTCCTGTGAAACTCTGTCCACCACAAATCTCATACGGACTGAACGGAAATCGAATCTGGGCTTCTGCGGCGAGAGGCCGGCGATTAACCGCCTGAGCCACGGCACGGCCATTGAATACAAAAATTAAATTGAATTATACATAAATAATCAGCTCGTACCGCGCAGTAAACACACCCCGTCTCAGTTATACAAACCAGTCAGTTAATGTTGTACAGTGAAATAATCGCTGTTTGTTCTGAGATCCACACAAAACACATAAATACAGCTCGTACCGCGCAGTAAACACACTCCGTCTCAGTTATACAAACCAGTCAGTTAATGCTGTACAGTGAAATAATCGCTGTTTGTTCTGAGATCCACACAAAACACATAAATACAGCTCGTACCGCGCAGTAAACACACTCCGTCTCAGTTATACAAACCAGTCAGTTAATGCTGTACAGTGAAATAATCGCTGTTTGTTCTGAGATCCACATAAAACACATAAATACAGTCCGTACCGCGCAGTAAACACACTCCGTCTCAGTTATACAAACCAGTCAGTTAATGCTGTACAGTGAAATAATCGCTGTTTGTTCTGAGATCCACACAAAACACATAAATACAGTCCGTACCGCGCAGTAAACACACTCCGTCTCAGTTATACAAACCAGTCAGTTAATGCTGTACAGTGAAATAATCGCTGTTTGTTCTGAGATCCACACAAAACACATAAATACAGTCCGTACCGCGCAGTAAACACACTCCGTCTCAGTTATACAAACCAGTCAGTTAATGCTGTACAGTGAAATAATCGCTGTTTGTTCTGAGATCCACACAAAACACATAAATACAGTCCGTACCGCGCAGTAAACACACTCCGTCTCAGTTATACAAACCAGTCAGTTAATGCTGTACAGTGAAATAATCGCTGTTTGTTCTGAGATCCACACAAAGCACATAAATACAGTCCGTACCGCGCAGTAAACACACTCCGTCTCAGTTATACAAACCAGTCAGTTAATGCTGTACAGTGAAATAATCGCTGTTTGTTCTGAGATCCACACAAAACACATAAATACAGTCCGTACCGCGCAGTAAACACACTCCGTCTCAGTTATACAAACCAGTCAGTTAATGCTGTACAGTGAAATAATCGCTGTTTGTTCTGAGATCCACACAAAACACATAAATACAGCTCGTACCGCGCAGTAAACACACTCCGTCTCAGTTATACAAACCAGTCAGTTAATGCTGTACAGTGAAATAATCGCTGTTTGTTCTGAGATCCACACAAAGCACATAAATACAGTCCGTACCGCGCAGTAAACACACTCCGTCTCAGTTATACAAACCAGTCAGTTAATGCTGTACAGTGAAATAATCGCTGTTTGTTCTGAGATCCACACAAAACACATAAATACAGTCCGTACCGCGCAGTAAACACACTCCGTCTCAGTTATACAAACCAGTCAGTTAATGCTGTACAGTGAAATAATCGCTGTTTGTTCTGAGATCCACACAAAACACATAAATACAGTCCGTACCGCGTAGTAAACACACTACGTCTCAGTTATACAAACCAGTCAGTTAAAGTTGTACAGTGAAATAATCGCTGTTTGTTCTGAGATCCACACAAAACACATAAATACAGTCCGTACCGCGCAGTAAACACACTCCGTCTCAGTTATACAAACCAGTCAGTTAATGCTGTACAGTGAAATAATCGCTGTTTGTTCTGAGATCCACACAAAACACATAAATACAGTCCGTACCGCGCAGTAAACACACTCCGTCTCAGTTATACAAGCCAGTCAGTTAAAGTTGTACAGTGAAATAATCGCTGTTTGTTCTGAGATCCACACAAAACACATAAATACAGTCCGTACCGCGCAGTAAACACATTCCGTCTCAGTTATACAAACCAGTCAGTTAATGCTGTACAGTGAAATAATCGCTGTTTGTTCTGAGATCCACACAAAACACATAAATACAGTCCGTACCGCGCAGTAAACACATTCCGTCTCAGTTATACAAACCAGTCAGTTAATGCTGTACAGTGAAATAATCGCTGTTTGTTCTGAGATCCACACAAAACACATAAATACAGTCCGTACCGCGCAGTAAACACACTCCGTCTCAGTTATACAAGCCAGTCAGTTAATGTTGTACAGTGAAATAATCGCTGTTTGTTCTGAGATCCACACAAAACACATAAACACAGTGTGTGGGCTGCTGGGCTTTAAAACAATAACCTAGAACTAACTAATACCACAAATGCAATGCACTTCCTGCACCCTGTATACTCGCTCAGTCACCTAACACATTTCCTGTTGTACCAATAACGAAATGCCATTACTGTTTTCCAGAACGCTGTCCTGAGCCAGTACAATACAGGCCACAACCTAAGCCCTTCTTCTGATTTATTCGCCTTGTATTCTTCCTTCTTTACTTTATCACGTATGCCTCTCACCTCACTGTCCAGTCGTTAACACCCCTACTTTTTATTCGGCAAGTCTTGGGTTCAAACCTCGATCCAGTAACCGCCCATTATAAAGTGATATTTTTCGTAATTTTTCTCATTCTCTATCAGAAGATACCGGAATATCATGGTAATTTAAATTAGGCCACGACCGCTTCCTTCCCTGTTCCCTCAAATTGATTATTCATTAATCCTATTAACATTCGTCGCTATACCGCCTGAGCTACTGCCTGCACATTTAAGTAAACACTAAATCAATGTATTTTTATTTATCTTTTAGTTATATATTTATTTCCTTTCTCATTTTCTCTACCTGTCTCTCTCTCTCTCTCTCTCACATTTTAGTTAATATTAATACGGATAGTCGCTCTAAAGAGATCGAATGCCTGAACGACTGAAATCCATTTATACAAACAAACAAACAAACAAAAACAAACAGGCTGTTGTTCAGCTGTTCTCCCACGCACAGACCAACTCAGTATTCAGTGTACACGAATCACCACCGCTGAAAGGCAAACACAATCTCCCTACTGCGATGATATAGCACACCGAGCCGGGGGATTCCCCATCCCTGTCACGTCACCAAGGATGAAAAATGTCGCTATAAATCTCATTTCCGACACACAGTCCATCCTCCCAAGTCCTGTATGTCAACTCAGCGTGAGGGAAATTATTTTTATATTGTGTTTCTGTTGGCAATCCTGTCACGACGTGTTTATTGGATAAACAGTAGCAATGCGTGATTCTTCTGTCTGCGTTATTGCGTCATGCGGTTGATAAGAGGCACGGGGCATGATGGGTAGGGGATGCAGATATTGTGACAAAGGTGCCCCTCAAAGACAATCACTTGCAATGCATTGAAATAGGCCACGATTCTTCCCAACCAGTTTCTTACAGTTCACAGTAAACAAAATACGTTCATCCTCTTAAATCAGAGTGGTAACTTCACGTACCACCTACTTTAATCGTTAATTCTACCCACACTGTGTCTCTGTGTGTTTCGTATTGTCCTCGCAACAAGGCGCGTTTCTGTCCCTAAACAGCATTAACAGGCAATGTTTGTAATGGTGATGCAGTGTGTTTTATACGAAGTAGGAACTCAATTTGTATGTATTAATTGGATGAATTTCAGGAAAGTAGTTATAAATCTACCTCGTATTTAAGAAGTCGTCTGTTCGAGTCTTGCTAGAAAATACAGGTCAGATGTTCCGTGGTTTTTCCTCAGACATTTCAAGTAAAAGTCAGGATTCACTTATTCTGTAGTCTGTCTTACAGCAGGGCCGTAGCCTCTTCATTCTGTAGTTTGTCTTACGACAGGTCCGTAGCCTCTTCATTCTGCAGTCTGTCTTACGACAGGTCCGTAGCCTCTTCATTCTGCAGTCAGTCTTACGACAGGTCCGTAACCTCTTCATTCTGCAGTCTGTCCTACGACAGGTCCGTAGCCTCTTCATTCTGCAGTCAGTCTTACGACAGGTCCGTAACCTCTTCATTCTGCAGTCTGTCTTACGACAGGTCCGTAGCCTCTTCATTCTGTAGTCTGTCTTACGACAGGTCCGTAGCCTCTTCATTCTGCAGTCTGTCTTACGACAGATCCGTAGCCTCTTCATTCTGCAGTCTGTCTTACGACAGGTCCGTAGCTTCTTCATTCTGCAGTCTGTCTTACGACAGGTCCGTAGCCTCTTCATTCTGCAGTCTGTCTTACGACAGGTCCGTAGCCTCTTCATTCTGCAGTCTGTCTTACGACAGAGTAACGTCGGGAGTGCCGCAAGGGAGCGTATTAGGTCCGTTGCTGTTCCTCGCTTATGTTAATGATATTTGGAAAAACATTGAGTCAAATATACGGCTTTTCGCTGATGATTGTATAATATACAGGAGGATAATCGATAGTAGTGACATTGAAAATTTGCAGACAGACTTAAATAGATTAGGGGAATGGGCGGTTGAAAATGAAATGAGGATAAATCCAGGTAAAAGTAAAGCAGTAAGCTTCAATAGAGCTAGGGTGAAAGGTACACTGAGGTATTGTATTGGGGATCAACTAATTCCAGAGGCAAATAGCTTTAAGTATTTAGGAATAATTATACGCAGCGACCTAAGCTGGGCAGATCATGTAAATTATACACTAAGAAAATCATGGAAGGCTCTTCATTTCGTAATGCGTATACTCAAAAGGGCAAATAATAATACGAAACGTTTAGCTTATACGGCACTAGTGAGACCGATACTTGAGTATGGAGCGGTGTGTTGGGACCCATACAGAGAAGGTCAGGTAAGCGCTTTGAATCGCGTGCAAAAAAGAGCGGCAAAATTTGCAAATAATACAAATGAATCGGGTTGGGAAACATTGACACAGCGTAGAGCGATAGCCCGAATATGCGCCCTTTTCAAAGCATACACCGGGGGACGGGCTTGCAAAACGATAGGGGATAGACTGCTAAAACCATGCTACCAGGGTAGGGACGATCATAGTCGGAAAATTAGGACTAGGAAACAAAGAACAGATGTAGGTAAATATTCCTTTGTAAATAGGACCATAAAAAGCTGGAACCAATTACCTCCAAGCGTACTAGCGACTTTCCCCTGTAAATTAAGCACTTTTAGAAAAAGGGTCAAGAAAGTCATTACAAGCTAAGGATTTTTAAGTGAGGATTAAATAAGAATAAGGGATGTGAAGTGAAGGGGTGTGAAGTGATGTGAAGTGAAGTGCTTTGGTTTCAAAGTGAAGTGAAGTGAATTAAGTTCTTGGAGATATATTTATCATGTACTTTGGTCTGACTTTATACTGAGGATATTCTAACGCACTGAAATTAACTAATGTGTGGGTGTTTTTTGTAATGTGCGTGTGTGTTTTTTTTTTCTTGTATTGTGTATAGGTGTTTTTGTAAGGTGTGGATGTTTTTGTAAGGTGTGGATGTTTTGTAATGTGTGTATGGTGTTCTAATATGTGTACTTGTATTTACTGTATGTATTTTGTTTTGTATGTGTATGGGTGTTTTTGTAAGGTTGTGGATGTATTTGTAAGGTATGGATGTTTTTGTAAGGTGTGGATGCTTTTGTAAGGAGTGGATGCTTTTGTAAGGTGTGGATGTTTTTGTAATGTGTGTACGGTGTTCTAATGTGTGTACTTGTATTTACTGTATGTATTTTTTTTTTGTATGTGTATGGGTGTTTCTGTAAGGTGTGGATGTATTTGTAAGGTGAGGATGTTTTTGTAAGGTATGGATGCTTTTTTAAGGTGTGGATGTTTTTGCAATGTGTGTACGATGTTCTAATGTATGTACTTGTATTTACTGTATGTATTTTGTTTTGTAATTGTGTATAGTTTGTTTTGTATTGTTACTTTTATGTATATTATATGTCCATTTGTATTGTGTGTACTAGTGTAAGGACTACTGCCACCGGGTGAAAACCCAATTGCAGTAAATAATAATAATAATAATAATAATAATAGGTCCGTAGCTTCTTCATTCTGCAGTCTGTCTTACGACAGGTCCGTAGCCTCTTCCAAAGCCAGTTCTCCACACAGTGCGATCCAGTGCTTCCTCTTTCAATTTCCAGTATCTTCTGTTTTCCTTAAGGTCATCCAATAGCTGCTTACGCCTTCTCCCTCGTCTTCCCGTCATTTCAATCCTTCCCTCTATCTTTCCTTCAATCACATGTTTCAGAAGGCAGTTTCTACGCAAGATGTGACCAATCCAGTTAGCCTTTCTTCTTTTTATTGTATGTACGATATTCCTCTCGTCCTTCACTCTGTGTAATACTTCTTCATTTCTCACACGATCGGTCCAACTGATCTTCTCCATTCTTCTCCATCTTATTTTAAACAGCATATAAACGCTTCTTCTAAGTTCCTCACTGTCAATAGCCTTGTGATACGTCACACAATATTAGTACTTGATACAAAGCAGCGACAAGATGATAATAATAATAATAATTACACGGTACTTACCAACAGGCCTGAAGACCACACAAGAGGTCCGTGTGGGTCTTATGGTAAACAAAGAGGTTCAAGGATGGGGTTTTCTCCGAGCACTTTAGGTTTTCCCAATCAGCAGCACTCCACAGCTGGGCCATAGCCACTCATTCATGTATCACGCAATCCCCAATACAATCTCAATTACTCAAAGTATCGTTCAATGACACACTTGATACAGCGCACATGCGCATATACGAGTAAGAAGATGGCAACTGTATAGAAGAAACAAACGAAACACGCGAATTACAGCCGTTATGTTCTGCATTACGAAACTCTACAGTCTGGTGTTCAGATATCGAAGTTTCAGAGAAGAATACAGTAGTCCCCCAGTATCCGCGGGTGATACGTACCAAGACCTACCGCGGATACCCGAAACCGCGGATAGTAGCGAACCCTATACAAGTAAGTGAATGTGTTAAAATATTCGGTCCGCAGTAAACCGCGGATAACTGAAATCGCGGATACCGAATCCGAAACCACAATTCGTGAAAATTCCTTCCGTCGGACCTCGAAGTAAAACAAGGATTGCCTGAGAGACATGACCATCTCTGTTCCATTGTTTGCGTGGCTTGTGGAAGGACTAACAATAAACGTAGCTTCTACGACAGCGGTATTAATATCGTGTCAAAATTCCAAATTCTCTGTAAATTGCTTCTACGACAGCCGCATCAATGTCGTACCAAAATTCCAAATTCTCTGTAAATTGCTTCTACGGCAGCCGTATTAATATCGTGTCAAAATTCCAAATTCTCTGTAAATTGCTTCTACGACAGCCGCATCAATGTCGTGCCAAAATTTCAAATTCTCTGTAAAGTAACTTCTACGACAGCCGTATCAATGCCGTGTCAAAATTCCAAATTCTCTATAAAGTCACTTCTACGACAGCCGTATCAATGCCGTGTCAAAATTCAAAATTCTCTATAAAGTCACTTCTACGACAGTCGTATCAATGCCGTGTCAAAATTTCAAATTCTCTGTAAAGTCACTTCTACGACAGCCGTATCAATGCCGCGTCAAAATTCCAAATTCTCTGTAAAGTCACTTCTACGAAAGGCGTATCAATGCCGTGTCAAAATTCAAAATTCTCTGTAAAGTCACTTCTACGACAGCCGTATCAATGCCGTGTCAAAATTCCAAATTCTCTGTAAAGCCACTTCTACGAGAGCCGTATCAATGTCGTGCCAAAATTTCAAATTCTCTGTAAATTGCTTTTACGACAGCAGTTTCAATGTCGTGCCAAAATTCCAAATTCTCTGTAAATTGCTTCTACGACAGCCGTATCAATGTCGAGGCAAAATTCCAAATTCTCTGTAAAGTCACTTCTACGACAGCCGTAACAATGCCGTGTCAAAATTCCAAATTCTCTGTAAAGTCACTTCTACGACAGCCGTAACAATGCCGTGTCAAAATTCCTAATTTTCTGTAAAGTCACTTCTACGATAGCCGTATCAATGCCGTGTCAAAATTCAAAATTTTCTGTAAATTCACTTCTACGACAGTCGTATCAATGCCGTGTCAAAATTCCAAATTCTCTGTACAGTAGCTTCTTCGACAGCCGTATCAATGCCGTGTCAAAATTCCAAATTCTCTGTAAAGTCACTTCTACGACAGCCGTATCAATGCCCTGTCAAAATTCAAAATTTTCTGTAAAGTCACTTCTACTACAGCCGTATCAATGCCGTGTCAAAATTCAAAATTCTCTGTAAAGTCACTTCTACAACAGCCGTATCATTGTCGTGTCAAAATTCCAAATTCTCTGTAAAGTCACTTCTACGACAGCCGTATCAATGCCGTGTCAAAATTCCAAATTCTCTGTAAAGTCACTTCTACGACAGCCGTATCATTGCCGTGTCAAAATTCCTAATTCTCTGTAAAGTCAATTCTACGACAGCCGTATCAATGCCGTGTCAAAATTCCAAACTCTCTGTAAAGTCACTTCTACGACAGCCGTATCAATGCCGTGTCAAAATTCCAAATTCTCTGTAAAGTCACTTCTACGACAGCCGTATCAATGCCGTGTCAAAATTCAAAATTTTCTGTGAAGTCACTTCTACGACAGCCGTATCAATGCCGTGTCAAAATTCAAAATTCTCTGTACAGTCGCTTCTTCGACAGCCGTATCAATGCCGTGTCAAAATTCCAAATTCTCTGTAAAGTCACTTCTACGGCAGCCGTATCAATGCCGTGTCAAAATTCAAAATTTTCTGTAAAGTCACTTCTACGGCAGCCGTATCAATGCCGTGTCAAAATTCAAAATTCTCTGTACAGTCGCTTCTTCGACAGCCGTATCAATGCCGTGTCAAAATTCCAAATTCTCTGTAAAGTCACTTCTACGGCAGCCGTATCAATGCCGTGTCAAAATTCCAAATTATCTGTAAAGTAGCTTCTTCGACAGCCGTATCAATGCCGTGTCAAAATTCCAAATTCTCTGTAAAGTTACTTCTACGACAGCCGTATCAATGCCGTGTCAAAATTCAAAATTTTCTGTAAAGTCACTTCTACGGCAGCCGTATCAATGCCGTGTCAAAATTCCAAATTATCTGTAAAGTAGCTTCTTCGACAGCCGTATCAATGCCGTGTCAAAATTCCAAATTCTCTGTAAAGTTACTTCTACGACAGCCGTATCAATGCCGTGTCAAAATTCCAAATTTTCTGTAAAGTCACTTCTACGACAGCCGTATCAATGCCGTGTCAAAATTCCAAATTCTCTGTAAAGTCACTTCTACAACAGCCGTATCAATGTCGTGTCAAAATTCCAAATTCTCCGAACGTTCTCTGTCAGCTGCGCATTTTACCACGCTAAATCCCTTTACTCTTTCACAGCAACTCAAAAAGACGTTACAGCCGTCCCCATAAAAACTACAACAAACACAAGCTAGGTACTGCTGTCGTCACTTGTTTCCAGATATGAATCTAGAAAAGACTTGTCAGCTCGATGACATTTCGTAGCGCGGCACATTAAACCTTCACATGACATTTGTAGCTACACACACACACACACACACACACACACACACACCGTGCTTTTTAAAACTCAAAAAGGCGTCCTGCCCACACACTGTGTTTATTTCCCAGAACAGCATTACCCTCGTTTCTATCCAATGAGAAGCGAAAGTCCTAATTTTTTGCTCAGGACTTCTGTGCATCAAAGAGCCGCCTCCAGCGTCAGAGCACTGGACTTCCAGCCCTGGACTGAAAGAGCCCGAGGCGTTGTCCCATTTTAGTTGTCACTTCAGCTGTAACCACCTCAACTTCTGTTCTGCCTAACATCACGTTCCTAACGCCAAACATCTAACTCCACGGAACAAAGTCCTTCTTGGGAAGCTTACAGACCCTCAGCTCGCCAACAAACTCCCATCATTACTGTGTTCACAAAAGCCCGCAACCTGTCGCAATCTTTAGCCAGTTTAATCCAGTCTGCCGATCCCAGTGACCGTGCGGTCTAAGGCGTCGGTCTACGGCCGCTCGCTTACTGGGATTGTGGGTTCGAATCCCGCCTAGGGCATAGATGTCTGTCTCTTGTGAGTGTTGTGTGTTGTCAGGTAGAGGTCTCTGCGACGGGCTGATCAATCGTAAAGAGGAGTCCTACCGAGTGTGGTGTGTCTAAAGTGTGATCGTGAAGCCGCGAAAATGAGGCGGCCTAGGCCCCCAAGGGGCTGTCCAGCCACTGGAAAAAAAATCCAGTCCACGCTCCCCATCCTGCTAAAGATCCATTTTAATATTATCCTCCCGCCTACTATGTTTAGGTCCTGCAAATGGTCTCTTTGCCTCAGGTTTCACCACTAAAATCCTGTACGCATCTCTCCTCTACCCAATACGTGAAACACTCTCTATCAAGGTCATTCTCCTCGATTTGCATCAGCCGAATATTTGGTCACGGTACAGCTGTTAAGCTTAACAGTAAAATAAGTGGCTAGCTCAGCACAACGATCAGCTACGAACAGCTCAAGGACCAATGTAGCGGTTTTCTATTCCACAAAAGCACAAAATACGATCCCTCTTTCCATAGCTCCCACACCGACAGCTACGACCTCCCAGCCTTCTACGGAATCGATGTCCGGGGACAACTGCCACGGACTTAACCGGCCGGCGCGTTAAGCTGCGAAGTTTGCGAATGCGTAGAGCTATATCCCGCTCGCCACCCATACGTCTTCATGGCACCGTACGTAATTAAACCCAGTAACGACTTCACTTTACCTTAACAGCATGGTCGTCTGCGCTCCGAGCAACATACCTCAAATGGCTGAAACAAAACAGCCCCGTCCTTGTTAGGCAACTTCTCCTGCACTGCCGTAAGGCGGGTCTGCATATCCGACATACTGAGGCGTAGGGGAGAACTCTCCGTAACACTAGTGTAAAGCTACAGTAAGCAGAAACTTGTTTCTGTGGCCAGCACTGTGTATAGGGAGAATGGTGGTAGAGCTCCATGTGTTCTTACTCCCCACATCAGATAAAGAGGTGTAACGGAAGTGTCACGATGCGATGTTTCATACCCCTGGAGAATAAAACAGTCCCGGTAGGGGCGAGATTTTCCGCACCCGTCCAGACCGGCCCTGGGACCCACCCAGCCTCATGTACAATAGGTACCGGGTCAATCCCGGGGGTAAAGTGACGGGGGCGTGTAGTTGGCCACCCACCCTCATCTAGTGCCAGGGTTAAAGAAAGAGTAGAGCTATACCTCTACTCCGAATCTGGTCCTTCGTAGCATGTTCTATTTAGAACCTTTACCTTTACCTTACACAGCTGGGAGGTCCCCAGGCGCCAGTCTGGGTGATTTGAAGAGAAAAATCTATTGTCCCTGCTGGGAATCGAACCTCGATTCCTCGATTATTCAGCCCGTAAACCAGTCAATATACCCACAGAGCTATCTCTGCTGCCCAGCTGATACCATTTGTTTAGTTTCCTCTATTACAAGCAGGATAATGGTTCGTGAAAACTGCCCACATTTTGTACAGCCACAATGTTCATTACAGAGTTAACAACAGCCCGCCAATTAAAACTATCCTCAGCCGCACAAACCCCATATCACAAGCTTCCACACAATATATTTAAAATCAATTATAATAATATCCTACCATATACGTCTAAATCATCCAAGTGGGCTATTTCCTTGAGATTTCCCCATCAAATATCTGCATACATTTTTCTACTCCTCCCAACATGTCGCATGCCCGGCCATACCATTTTCCTTCATTTTATCACCAAATGGTAGCTTATGTTACCAGTATCACAACATATAGGCACTAAACGTTTCAAGAGGGGAACACAGTGTAAAGTAAGACTTTAAATTCACTGTTCACAAACCAACTAAATGCACTGTTTCACTGTCACTTCTCTTTATTTACAAGTTCACCCCTACATATGTTTCGGTCCGCTTAAAGACCTTCATCAGGGGGTACAAAATTACGTTCAATCTACACCCATATGCATTCAATCTGAGGTCACAATCTGTTTAGTTAACTGTATGTAGGGTTTAATCATGTTTTAAGTTAAAATGTTTAAATTTTAACTTAAAATTTTTAACTGAAACTGATTGTGATAAACATTTTAACTTAAAATTTTTAACTAAAACTGATTGTGATAAACATTTTAACTTAAAATTTTTAACTAAAACTGATTGTGATAAACATTTTAACTTAAAATTTTTCACTAAAACTGATTGTGATAAACATTTTAACTTAAAATTTTTCACTAAAACTGATTGTGATAAACATTTTAACTTAAAATTTTTAACTGAAACTGATTGTGATAAACATTTTAACTTAAAATTTTTAACTAAAACTGATTGTGATAAACATTTTAACTTAAAATTTTTAACTAAAACTGATTGTGATAAACATTTTAACTTAAAATTTTTAACTAAAACTGATTGTGATAAACATTTTAACTTAAAATTTTTCACTAAAACTGATTGTGATAAACATTTTAACTTAAAATTTTTCACTAAAACTGATTGTGATAAACATTTTAACTTAAAATTTTTCACTAAAACTGATTGTGATAAACATTTTAACTTAAAATTTTTCACTAAAACTGATTGTGATAAACATTTTAACTTAAAATTTTTAACTAAAACTGATTGTGATAAACATTTTAACTTAAAATTTTTAACTAAAACTGATTGTGATAAACATTTTAACTTAAAATTTTTCACTAAAACTGATTGTGATAAACATTTTAACTTAAATAATGATTAAACCCTACATACAGATTAACTAAACTGAATGTGATCGCAGATTGAATGTATATGGGTGTAGATTGAACGCAATTTTGTACCTCCTGATGAAGATCTTTAAGAGGACCGAAACATATGTAGGGGTGAACTTGTAAATATAGAGAAGTGACAGTGAGAAAGTGCATTTAGTTGGTTTGTGGACAGAGAATTGTTAAACAATGCACGGTGAGACTAATTTAAAGCTTTAAGAATTTAAAATTTGCTTGTTATTTAAGAACTGGACATGAGGATTTTTTTTTTTACTAATTCCTGGTTTTTCCCCTTTGATCCATTTTTGTTCTGTATTAATCCTTTTTCGTCCTTTCGTGTCTCTTACGGTCCACAACCGTCTTTTTACAACACAACACAAACATCCATGCCCCCGGTGCGATTTTTTTTTTCTTTTTGCCTGTCCGGGGTTTTTCCCCTTTGATCCATTTTGTACTGTTTTTAAATCCTTTCGTCCTTCATGTCACTTTACGTTCCATACTACCGTCCTTACAACAAACACAACACAAACATCCATGCCCCCGGTGGGATTCGAACCCACGATCCCAGTAAGCGAGCGGCCGTAGACCCACGCCTTAGACCGCACGGCCACTGGGATCGGCGTCCCCTACCCACAAACTGTACCGCAATACTTGCACACTGCTCTAGCAGGTGGGGCTACCGTGCACAGTGTTCGCAGTACAGAGTAAACGTCGTCACATGTTTGTGTGTTCTGCCAGCCAAGTCACATTCAGCATTGCACAACAAACACTGTCGCACACAGACACAAGGCCACCTTCAACAACCACTGCAAGCACAATTCATAACAAGCGATCAGTAACACTCAACATAACAAGAGCAGAAAGTCGATACTAGCGCATTCTGACGTTCAAAAACTGAGCAGCACTAACAAATCAATTTCTGACACTGACACGTGTGTCACTAAAATTAATAATTTATGGAGAATAATTTCAATCCGTTCAGGTTCAAGTGACACCATAAATATTCACACGGGAGTGTGGTTAGTCAGGTGTGCCAACTTCACACTGAAACCACCAATCAGAAGGGTTAATATCACCAGACAAACAATATGGCAGTTGTGAAGAAGAAACGCGCCTCTGGGCTGTAAGAAAAATTGACGGATGTTCCGGGCAGATATTGACGTCAGGGAAGTGGCACTTCGTTCACACTCAACAAGTGTTCTGCTGTAGCTAATGTTACGTGAAGTTCACAGGAGGTATAAAACTGTGCACTCACGTTTAAACAAAAGTTAAGAAGGAAAGAGGCTGTAAGAGGATGCAGAGTGCACTTACCAGGAGGGCTAAGCACAGCGAATTACGCACTGTTAAACTTTTAAGGCTAAGTGAAAGTACTGTGTCCATTACTCCTTATATCCGATTGAGCACTCTTTTGTTTGGAGGACCCCAGGGTCCACCCGTTTGTACTTCTTGTAAGAATAGTGTTAAGATGAAGCTGAATATAAAGCACGTTGTATCCCTATGTCTGTCCGCATATTAAAAGTTTTATCCGTATTTCTGTCCGCATATTACAAGTTTTATCCGTATTCCTTTCCACATATTACAGGTTGTGTCCGTATGTATGTCCGCATATTACACGTTGTATCCGTATGTATGTCCGCATATTGCAAGCTGTGTCCGTATTTCTGTCCGCATATTACAAGTTGTATCCGTATTTCTGTCCACATATTACAGGTTGTCCGTATGTCTGTCCGCATATTACACGTTGTATTCATATGTCAGTCCCCATATTACAGGTTGTATCCGTATTTCTTTCCATATATTACAGGTTGTGTCCGTATGTCTGTCCGCATATTGCACGTTGTATCCGTATGTCTGTCCGCATATTACAGGTTGTGTCCGTATTTCTGTCAGCATATTACACGTATCCGTATGTCTGTCTGCATATTACAGGCTGTGCCCGTATTTCTGTCCGCATATTACAGGTTGTATCCCTATTATGTCCACATATTACAGGTTGCATCCGTATTTCTATCTACATATTACAGGATGCATCCGTATTTCTATCCACATATTACAGGTTGTATCCGTATTTCTGTCCGCATATTACAAGTTGCATTCGTATGTCTGTCATCTTCCTTCTCTACCAGAACATTACAGTTTGCATCTGTATGCCTCTCTGCACATTACAGGCTCCGATCATGTCTTTCCGTATATTACAGGTTCTGTCTCGAGTGTCCTGATAACCAATGCCACTGTTAAGTCAGTGACTCATACCAGTTCTTTGTACAACATTTTGTACCATTTCGTAAAACAATTTTAAATACTCCCGGTGGTTGAGTGTACTTCAACTGCAAGAACGACTGAACAAGCAGTTTAACGAAAGTACTTATTAACAAAAGCTGTTTAAAGTTTAATTCACCAAGTGTCAAACAGCAAACAATTACTAAACATATTATACCAGAGGGCGGCTCTCTAGCTGGCGTCAGCACCCTCTCGATACGCAGTGCTTCCGAGCGCTGCCGGGAATTAAAACCGTTCTAGTGTCCTTCAGACGTCTAAAGAACTTTTACGTCGACTTAACCACTTTGCTAAAATGTGCTACGCAAAACACTCGGACTCCACCGAGATTTATTGAGAGGAGATTGTAGAAAATTACGTAACGTAAAACTTCATGGTGCCCTCACAACCAAACTACCTCACTTTGTTTTGATTGTTAAACGATCCTATATCACCTTCATATGCTGGCAATGTATAAGGGTGAGACAAATGAAAACCTTAAAACTTGCGAAAAAAAATCAAGACCCCACTGTGTGCAGCAGTGAATTTATCAGCATGTGTTACAAGTATGTACTGTGGGTGGTAAACCTGGCAAAGCGAGCTTCGTGATGTCATCAGAGCCCGTAAAGATGGCTGCTATACTTTTAAATCACAGCTGCTCTGAACTCTTTAAAGTCTTCATTTGACTAGCCTCAGTAAAACAAACAAAGTCTGTTACAAATAAATGAACGTTTCAGTCAACACAATATACAGTGTGTCCACGAAGTCCCATCGGGGTTTTGAAAAATTGTGGCGCGCAAACAAATTGAGCTAGCCACATGCAGTTTGCGGCAGATTACAGTGAAACTCTGGAAGTTTTTTACTGACCTCAGTAGACCTCGATGTGGTCTCCCTCGGTAGCACGGAGAACGTCCAGACGATATTCGAGCTATTGCCATGTTCTGTGGAGCATGTCCGCTGGAATAGCCGAGATCGCATTCCTGATACGGGTCTTCCAGAGTTTCACTGTAATCTGCCGCAAACCGAATGTGGCTAGCTCAATTTGTTTGCGCGCCACAATTTTTCAAAACCCCGAAGGGACTTTGTGGACACACTGTATATTCATAAGAATACGGCTACGTGTTTCGACTAAAAATGGTTAGTCATCAGGGCCAAATACAAGATTACAAAAAGGGAGGATTTTACAAATGTATTCTTGTATTTGGGCCTGATGACTAACCATTTTAGCCGAAACACGTAGCCGTATTCTTACTGAATATATGTTGTGTTGACTGACCAAAAAAGACATTCAATGATATTTAATAGGGCAAGACGGACGTGCACCTTAAACTAAATTAAGACTTTTACTGTACAAATTTAACACGGAGCCTTTCTGGCCTGTGTGTTTCGACCTACATGAGATCATTCTCAGTGTCACTATTGATTCTTATATTTGTTTAACAACAGTGCCAACAACTTGTCCACCACAAACTGTACAATACAACATTTGAAATTACTGAACACTGATGACAATCGTACGCAAGTCGAAACGTGTGTGTTCAGAGCTGTGGCCACAATACAGCGACAGAACATCTTTACAGCTATAGAGTAAGACAAATTAAAAATGGGAAGTGTAAAATTAACTAGAAATTTGTAATTCGCTATGGCTTAATTATAAATAAAAATTATGTAAAAATTATTATAATTTTTATGTAGCACTATATATAGATGTTTAATGGCTCCTGCCATTATATATTTTAACATTTAAAATTCACAAAGCTGTATAACAAAGCTGTATACGTCTTTAGGCATTCATATTCCCTGAAGATGGCTACAGATAATAGCCGAAACAAATAGAAGTGTTTTCTATTCAGGAATAAGTGCAATTTCTTGGCAATAAACTTGTTTATATATATATATATATATATATATATATTTGATAAACACATCCATTGCCAGATAAGTTGTACATTATTAAGTTTCTGAATGTAGCCTAACAATCTAATAAATGTACGTATATGGCAGTTTATGTTCCTAAGTTATTTGAAGGTAACGTCACCGCACGTCACTGCAGTGATCTGAATCACCTCCCCCCCCCCCCCCTGCCGATTCGTTGTACTCAAGGGCCCAACCTCACCGATACTCTACGCTGTTAGTAACAAAACAGTTTTCCAAAGAGGACTAGTTCAACAGATCTGAGCTACTTACATCTGTCTGTAATAAGCTTACAGAACTCTTCTGCGTCCAAATCACTGACACCGCAGTTTGCTCAGACTAAATTCAGAGAGTTCTAGGAGAAATTGACAGTTATCTAGACCAGTGGTATTCAACCTTTTTTGTTCGCGTACCCCCACATATAATTTATCTTCAACTTTGTACCCCCAAAGTTGTTGGTGCATAATTCAAGTTATACACAGTCTATAATCTACATCTAAAATAAGTTAAATAAATTACATCCAAAATAATGTATTAAATAATAAGTTTTAAATGAGAAAAAGGAGAGTCAAGCTATTAAATAACAAATATATTATTGAAAATCATATAAAAATTAATAAAGGAACAAAGGTATTTTAGCAAAGCAAAATTATATGCACTGTGTGGAATAAAATGAAACTAGCCGCCCAGATGAGAATAGCATAAAGGAAGAGAGAGAGAGAGAGAGAGAGAGAGAGAGAGAGAGAAAAAAAATGGCGCTCCCAAATCGCATGTCCTTACGTCCGGTCTCTTGTGGCTAACCCTAAATGTGGCCCTGATTATTCAGTGTTTATCATAAAATAATATATTTTTTTAAATTTTACGTACCCCCTAAGATGTCTTCGCGTACCCCCCCCCCCCCCCGCCGGGGTACGCGTACCCCAGGTTGAATACCACTGATCTAGGCGATACTACAAGTCATGTAAGTCGCACTGTTCAAGACAAGAAATTGATGTAAAAAAAAATATGGCAGGGAAACCTGCAGTAACATTACTGTGCCACGGAACGTGACGACGTGCAACTGACAGACAGGTTTCTGCAATAAGCTTACAATTATATCTGCCGGCCTGAAAGGAACGCTGCCGAAACGACGGTGGTTTTGTTAATCACAGTCGCGAGAACTTCAAATCTCATTTCACTGTTCATAAAACACCGACAAAATACACTTCACTTTAAGATATATAACACAATTAGCTTCGATTTGTCCATCGATGCAAATGCCGATACAGTTGGCCTAACCTCAAACTGGGCCACATTATAATTTTGAATTCAGTTATCATTTTGTACTGCACGCGATCATCAAGGCATCGTTTAATAAACTATAAATTTACTTGTCATGTCGTGCACCATGCTTGATAAGATTTATGGGATGCATCTATCACGTAAAGCAGGGGTCGCCAAACACGCGATCGTCTGCCATTTTTTATGCGCCCACTGTGCTCAAAAAAGACGTCTGTACCTAAATTTCACACTGTTGACACCGTGCATCTTGGTCATATTAAATTAAGTTATAGACCAACCGATGCACACTAAAACCACTTTTTAAGTAGCTTTATTATTAAAATTGTTAAAATTGTACCCCTACACGTGTTTCGATCCTAGGATCATCGTCAGGGGGGTTTTTTGCTAAAAGCTACAGTCACTTCAACACATGATTTAAAATA
Source organism: Reticulitermes speratus (assembly GCA_021186555.1). Classification (NCBI taxonomy): domain Eukaryota; kingdom Metazoa; phylum Arthropoda; class Insecta; order Blattodea; family Rhinotermitidae; genus Reticulitermes; species Reticulitermes speratus. Next base: position 38,636,518 of record JAJKFL010000011.1, on the reverse strand, counting down.
TTCTATGTGAAGTGACTGTAGCTTTTAGCAAAAAACCCCCCTGACGATGATCCTAGGATCGAAACACGTGTAGGGGTACAATTTTAACAATTTTATAATAAAGCTACTTAAAAAGTGGTTTTAGTGTGCATCAGTTGGTTTATAACTTAATTTAATTTTAGTCTGTACCTAAGTTTTATGATTAAAACATTTTAAGACATTTATGCACATTATATAAAATCGTGTTCCCACAAATGTACACCCTTTATTATCTGTTATTCAATACAGTTTATATTAAAAATAGTCCAACATGTTTCGAACTATGTTACAGTTCATCCTCAGGGACTCAATTATTTATTACACCAGCTATCTACGTATGGTAATCATTTTTATATAAAATTTTTATATATTTTTTTTTTATATACACGATTTTACATAATCAAGAAAATGTACGGTACAAATAACATAAAATTTACGCACATTACTTTTATATAATGTCACAGCTGTGTTCTATTTTTCCATGTCATCGTTTCAAGAACTATAAACTTTATTGTACGATAGGCTTGTATTATTAATTTTTCGGGATACACAAATTATTACGGGGCTATACCTATAGGCACACGCGAAAAAGTTCTGAAAATTCAGATGCTCACTCATACAGCGAAGTTAGGCGACCCCAGATCTACCGCCATTTGTGTCAGTCTATCTATCTACGTATCTATCTGATACATGTTGTCACGATTGTACACGGCATACACAAAAGAATGGTGCGGGTTTAATAGTGTTCACTATTAAAACCGCACCATTATTTTGTGTATGCCCTGTATATAGCTTCCAGAATAACCACCATGTTTATCAAAACGTAACTGTATTAACTCAATAAATATGAATTCGAACATAACTAAACTTAAATCCCAAAGCAAAGCTTACCTTTCGTAGCCGATGTTAGTGTCACAACGCCACTCCATACGATTTGTTAGGTCAAAACATCAAACGGCCACAGTTCAAACACACGCATAGCAACAGTACACCACAAGTTCTGAACACACATAAAGTACACGCTACACAAACACAAACACAAACACGACATTCCAAGCTCAAATTCCTCCACTTTCACCACTTCATACATAATAAAACGTTTAAAAATCGTGTGCATTACAAGCAGAATGCATGACCAATATACACCACAATGGACGCCATACAGTTGATTGCCACCTGTTACACGGGTATTGGTCGAGAGGCACGTTACGTCATCGTACCACTATGACGTTACACCTATCACCCCTCCTTGAGGGGGCGCACAAATCAAGATACTGCCTCAGACTGGCCTTCGGAATCAGCACAATCGGTCAGCTGTTCGCGCACACAAATTTCCCTATCTACAATTCATTCCTACGACACGAAATGCTTGGACGTGGTTTATATAGCAGAATGAGTTTATACGAACTGACAAAAAGTCACACATAGATTGTTGGTCGACTTATTTACCAGTAAAGTTAAGCTTAGGCCGTGTCATGGCTCAGGCGGTCAGTCGTCGGCCTCCCACCGCAGAGGCCCGGGGTCGACTCCGGATCAGTCCATGTGGGATTTGTGGTGGACAAAGTGGCACTGGGACAGGTTTTTCCCCCCAGTACATCGGTTTTCCCCTGTCAGTTTCATTCCACCGGTGCTCCATTACTTGGAAAATGAAAAAAACTGATCATTTTCATCACAGGGTTGCACAATAAGCCTTAAGGCTGCGGTGCGTCCGTAGCTTCTGCTGCGGGGCCCTTCACAAAAAAAGTTAAGCTTATATCTGTGATTAAGTAAAAACCATGCTATGACTACTGGATTTTTGTTGTGGTGAAGGGCCCCGCAGCAGATGCTACACACGCACCGCAGCCTTGAGGCTTATTGTGCAACCCTGTGATGAAGTTGATCAGTTTTTTTCAATTTTCCAAGTAATGTAACACCGGTGGATTGAAATTGACAGGGGAAAACCTAAGTACTCGGGGAAAAACCTGTCCCAGCGCCACTTTGTCCACCACAAATCCCACATGGACTGACCCGGGATCGAACCCGGGCCTCCGAAAGGAAAACACTTATATTGCATCTTTATCACAGGGTTGCACAATAAGTCTTAAGGCTGAGGTGTGTCCGTAGCATCTGCTGCGGGGCCCTTCAAAAAAATTAAGCTTATATCTGTGATTAAGTAAACACCATGCTATGACTACTGGCTTACATTGCTGGAGTTCAACTCCACGCATTATTGAACGTGACACTGGGTGGAAATGCGCGATAAACTTCAAAACCTACGTGTTTTGCCCGCCTGGAAAGGGATCCCGGTGGGCCCCAGTGAACGCCGGGTAGTGAGAAGCGAATGTCTAACTCTGCTGTGAATCTGACTACGATTGCCCGGTCACTGTTTAACCTTTTAAAGCCTAATGGTTACTATATGTACCACCATGTTTAACATTCACAAATTCTACGTTCTGCCCACACACTGTATTAATGTCTACTGTATTTATACTACAACAACCAGCGACTTTTGCCTTATATAACGTAAATTGATTTGTTTTTGTAACCGAGATGAAAAGTGTTTACTGCGCGGTACGAACTGGGTCTTTAAATGAAACAGTTTACGCTTCGTCTATAAATGTTTAAGCCAGTCCGTCTCGCAATAGCTTGCAGTTCAGAAAGACCAAGCACTAACATGCTTTACGATATATCATTATCCTTGAAGCTGACCAACTTCATGGAGCAGAGCCCTTCTTGAAAAGCTAACAGTTCCTCACCCAGTAAATCCCTCGGTTTATAGAACACGAAAGTTCATTACCGCGTACACAACAGCTCACCACTTGTCCCTACGCAGAGCCAGACGAATCCAGTCTGCTCCCTCCCATCCTATATTACGATACATTTTAATAATATTCTCCCATCTACGATTAGGTCATGGAATTAATTTCTTTCCTTCCGGTTTCCCGACAAAATTTTATGTGAATTTAATTTTATACTTCAAACTGCGGAATCCCATGTTCTTCCGTCTATATCAGAAGATTGTCATGTGTTAATATAACCTACTATTGGCTGGGGGGAGGGAAAGTTTTTTTCACCTGGGGTAAAATGGCCGCTGCGTGACGACGACCACTTACCTCCATCTAGCTCTGAAGTGAGGAATGAGTGGACCTTACTTCCACTCCCTTACATGTCTTTATGACGCGCACAGGAACAGATTTACCTTTAGCTAGCACCGATTATGACATTCTTACCTTTAAAGCCCAGTGGTTACTATATGTACCACCATGTTTAACATTCACAAATTCTACGTTCTGCCCACACAGTGTATTTATGTGTTTTGTGTGGATCTCAGAACAAACAGCGATTATTTCACTGTACAGCATTAACTGACTGGTTTGTATAACTGAGACGGAGTGTGTTTACTGCGTGGTACGGACTGTATTTATGTGTTTTGTGTGGATCTCAGAACAAACAGCGATTATTTCACTGTACAACATTAACTGACTGGTTTGTATAACTGAGACGGAGTGTGTTTACTGCGCGGTACGGACTGTATTTATGTGTTTTGTGTGGATCTCAGAACAAACAGCGATTATTTCACTGTACAACATTAACTGACTGGTTTGTATAACTGAGACGGAGTGTGTTTACTGCGCGGTACGGACTGTATTTATGTGTTTTGTGTGGATCTCAGAACAAACAGCGATTATTTCACTGTACAACATTAACTGACTGGTTTGTATAACTGAGACGGAGTGTGTTTACTGCGCGGTACGGACTGTATTTATGTGTTTTGTGTGGATCTCAGAACAAACAGCGATTATTTCACTGTACAGCATTAACTGACTGGTTTGTATAACTGAGACGGAGTGTGTTTACTGCGCGGTACGGACTGTATTTATGTGTTTTGTGTGGATCTCAGAACAAACAGCGATTATTTCACTGTACAGCATTAACTGACTGGTTTGTATAACTGAGACTGAGTGTGTTTACTGCGCGGTACGGACTGTATTTATGTGTTTTGTGTGGATCTCAGAACAAACAGCGATTATTTCACTGTACAACATTAACTGACTGCTTTGTATAACTGAGACGGAGTGTGTTTACTGCGCGGTACGGACTGTATTTATGTGTTTTGTGTGGATCTCAGAACAAACAGCGATTATTTCACTGTACAGCATTAACTGACTGGTTTGTATAACTGAGACGGAGTGTGTTTACTGCGCGGTACGGACTGTATTTATGTGTTTTGTGTGGATCTCAGAACAAACAGCGATTATTTCACTGTACAGCATTAACTGACTGGTTTGTATAACTGAGACTGAGTGTGTTTACTGCGCGGTACGGACTGTATTTATGTGTTTTGTGTGGATCTCAGAACAAACAGCGATTATTTCACTGTACAGCATTAACTGACTGGTTTGTATAACTGAGACTGAGTGTGTTTACTGCGCGGTACGGACTGTATTTATGTGTTTTGTGTGGATCTCAGAACAAACAGCGATTATTTCACTGTACAGCATTAACTGACTGGTTTGTATAACTGAGACGGAGTGTGTTTACTGCGCGGTACGGACTGTATTTATGTGTTTTGTGTGGATCTCAGAACAAACAGCGATTATTTCACTGTACAGCATTAACTGACTGGTTTGTATAACTGAGACGGAGTGTGTTTACTGCGCGGTACGGACTGTATTTATGTGTTTTGTGTGGATCTCAGAACAAACAGCGATTATTTCACTGTACAGCATTAACTGACTGGTTTGTATAACTGAGACGGAGTGTGTTTACTGCGCGGTACGGACTGTATTTATGTGTTTTGTGTGGATCTCAGAACAAACAGCGATTATTTCACTGTACAACATTAACTGACTGGTTTGTATAACTGAGACGGAGTGTGTTTACTGCGCGGTACGGACTGGGTCTTTATATATAATTGAGATTAATTTTGTCTTTAGAGAATTAATATACCTGTGTGGTTAACCGTCACAAATGACGTACTGATATGCAAAGTTTAGTAAAGGAGTTTTATTCGTAATCAAAAAATAATGTCCATCACAGACAGCTACACACAGACACACAATTTGACTTTTAATTTACAAGAAGGTACAACACGAACTGTCCCTCACATCAAAGGCTTCCAGTCTGTTATCACATTACAGTGAACTGAACTACTCAAATAACACTGAGAAAAATAATTCGAAAAAACTCAAATTAAATGATTTGTTAATTACCGAGAGGGAATATACAGCACATCCGTACCTTATATCGACCGAGCTTCACCATATCCATAGCAACCGGCGCCTGTGACGTCACTGGCAATATTTTCTTACAAATAAATTTTATTTATAAGGCACGAAGGATTTGAAGTTTTGACGACTGTAATGGTTCATGTTGTGGCGTTGTGAATGTAACACTGTGTGCTCTGGCAGGTGGTTGCAACGCCTACACTGAAGACGAAGGTAATATCTTTCTCCGAAACCACAAGACTGCACGGTGTCACGTCCTAGAATGTCAATGACGTTTCCATGGTTCATGTGCTTTACTGCAATGGATTAAAGTCTCGGGTCTTGTGTCGAAAATATGAGGGTTTGAATGTCGAACAGTAGACTGTGTCAAGAAAGGCCGTGGCCTACTTAATATTCTATCTAGGCACTTGATGATTAGTAGTTTAGGCAGTTCGTATTTTAAAAATACTCAAAATGCTGCACGCCTTAAACTTCATCTTTTCATCAGTAAACCTCAAAATTTCTTCAGCCAGAATTTAATTTAAATACGAATATTTGAAATTTAAAATTATAGACAGTAGACGGCACCCCCCCCCCCCCCATATTATCCCTCTTTCTTTCCCACGTTTTCCCATTTCCCTGTGCTGCTTTTCCTTCAGATGCATCTGTTTCTATCATTCTCTTCAGCCCCCCATCTCTAGCTCCCTTCTCCCCCCTTTATTTTCCTCCATCTGCTAACTGGTTCCTTTTCCTTTTCATTCCTACCTTTTGTAATCGACTTTGTTATTTTATCGATTTATTTATTTTTATAGACTTCTCGTATTTTTTATTTTTTGTAATCTGTATTTTTAATTTTTCTTTACCTTTTTTACGTTATATTATTTATTATTAATAATTTATTTTTGTTTTTATTTTCACTTTTGATTTATTGTTATTTTTTAGTTTCTGTTGATTTTTATTCTTTGGTTTTTATTTATTTTACTTATTTTATTATTATTTTTATATTTTTTATTTTTATTCCTCTGTTGTTGTATTTCTATTTTTATTAGTTTTATTTATTTAATTAGTTGTTATTCTCTTTTCCATTTATACATTCGTATATTTCGTATCTTCCCTTCCCCGTTATTGCTCCATTCCATACAATTTTCTCCCATTATTCTTATCCTGCCCCAAGGGCAGCATTTGGCCACCCTCACACCGGTTCTCACCCAGGTATCCCTCTAGCCACTTTACATTTCTCTCTTCCCCCCCCCCACGTGGTTTTGGTTTTTTCTTCTCCTAATTTATTTATTTTTATTTTTTACATTTTTTGTTTTATTCGTATTTTATTTATTTAGCTTTATCTGTATATTTTCCTCCCTTACTTTATTCCACACATGTTTTTCCCCCATCATTCTTAGCTCATTGCACTCTCAGTACCCCTAACTCCTAACTTTGTCTCCATCCACCCTTCCCTTACCCTCGTTCTACCCTATTGACTGTCATCACACCTACTGATTTTCACCCCGCGCGCACTTTCCCATATATAGGGCATACACAAAAGAATGGTGCGGTTTTAATAGTGAACACTATTAAAACCGCACCATTCCCTTGTGTATGCCCTGTATAATCTACGTTACAGGTCGCTGGCTTGTTTCTGTCCTTCTCAGACTCTTGACCCGTTAAGATGGGACCGATACGTTGTCCCGAAACGTCTGTAAACAATTACCACAAGACGCCGAGTAATATCCCACAAGAGCGCAGATCGCATTTAAAATTAAGTTCATACCTCACAGGAAACCATTTTGATCTCCATTACCAAAATCAACTAACTAATGTTGTTTAGGGGTATTTCCGCTGTTTATCTTTAGAATTATACAAAACACGTAAGCACAGTCTGTGAGCAAAGTAATTAAATTTTAATATTATACCAGGTGGTAATTATTGTAACTACTTTGCTTCACAGGGTTAGGATTGAGGAAAGGTGTAGTCACTGATCGTGTTAATGTAATATACCGTCATTTTTATGAAAGAACTGAATAAAATCGCGGCTTCCAGTTGAATGCTGGGACAGCACGTACAATCCGTCCGCTTTCCGAGAGGTTTCCCCTTACGAATATGTTATAAGCATTACTGTAACAACCCGGTTCCCAGACTACGGCCGTTGCCAGGTAACCAGCATCCTCTAGTAGCCACCACTTGCTATCGGACTGAACACGGTGCGGAGTCACGTGACCGGGGCCTGGCGCCCAAGGCGCAACGGGCCGACAGTTCGACGTCCTACAGCCCACACACCGACACAGTGACCAGCTGTGTCACCTGCCATCCTAAGGCGTTCCCACGATTTGGTTTGGTCGATACACAGAGGCCTGTTGCTTCATTGCAACTGTTTCATATACTTCTCAAGAGATGGCAGTGCAGAGAATTACACAGTGTGGAGCGGATGCATTTCTGTTTAGATTGGTCTGAAAAAAAAAGGGAGATGATTTATCGACATTGCTTTTCACCCTCGCTTTATAAATCGCCATTAGGAAGGTCCAATTGAACGACGATGGACTGAAACGATAACGACACTTGATTCACGTCTTCTGAATGTTGAACGCTTTCTGGAGGACTTAACCGTGACTTCAGGCTTCCGCCGCGATGTTGATGACATCTGCTCTCTTCTGGGGTATTACGCGGCGTCGTGTGGTAATTGTTTACAGACGTTTCGGGACAAGAGTCGGACTCTTGACCCTTGAAGATGGGACTGATACGTTGCCCCGAAACGTCGGTAAAGGATTACCACTCGACGCCGCGTAATGTCCCAGAAGAACGCAGATCTGGAGGTTTTGATTATGTATAGAAAGGCAAAGCGAGCTGTCGAAACGTCGGGTACTCTTCACTTAACGGTATAAAGTAACATCCCTGGAACGCTGAGTCATCAGGAACATCAACGTCGTAACCTGAAACGTCCACACTTTGGCTTCTGATATGTCACTAAGCTAAATAATGGGAAACCTAAAGGTCGCGATGGACGGTATATGTAGCACGTACAGGAGAAAAGCATACAACATTTTGGTGAGAGACTTCAGGAGAGAAGATATCTTGTACAGTAATATTAAAATGAAATCTTACATATATAAGGAAAATTAATGTGATTTATTATTAAAGATTCCACAAAGGGAATAGTTAGTTCTGGACGAAGTAATTAATTAGTTAAACATCAGCTTTGTAACACGCTCACCAGCCTATTGCTGTTCTTTGTAAGACAAAACCCACTTCTAAGCGCTACGTGTTTCAAAACAACGCGATATAAAGCGTCTTTCGTAAGGAAAGACAAACAAAGGTCGAGTTGATCAACTGCGAGAACACGTGTCTCACTTGTTTGTGACAGTACACTACGTCACAGGACACGTGTGTTCCTCCCCGTGTTTGCGACAGTGCACTACGTCACAGGACACGTGTGTTCCTCCCCGTGTTTGCGACAGTACACTACGTCACAGGACACGTGTGTTTCTCCCCGTGTTTGCGACAGTACACTACGTCACAGGACACGTGTGTTTCTCCCCGTGTTTGCGACAGTACACTACGTCACAGGACACGTGTGTTTCTCCCCGTGTTTGCGACAGTACACTACGTCACAGGACACGTGTGTTCCTCCCCGTGTTTGCGACAGTGCACTACGTCACAGGACACGTGTGTTCCTCCCAGTGTTTGCGACAGTACACTACGTCACAGGACACGTGAGTTCCTCCCCGTGTTTGCGACAGTACACTACGTCACAGGACACGTGTGTTCCTCCCCGTGTTTGCGACAGTGCACTACGTCACAGGACACGTGTTTTCCTCCCCGTGTTTGCGACAGTGCACTACGTCACAGGACACGTGTTTTCCTCCCCGTGTTTGCGACAGTGCACTACGTCACAGGACACGTGTGTTCCTCCTCGTGTTTGCGGCAGTGCATTACGTCACAGGACACGTGTGATCCTCCCCGTGTTTGCGACAGTGCACTACGTCACAGGACACGTGTTTTCCTCCCCGTGTTTGCGACAGTGCACTACGTCACAGGACACGTGTTTTCCTCCCCGTGTTTGCGACAGTGCACTACGTCACAGGACACGTGTTTTCCTCCCCGTGTTTGCGACAGTACACTACGTCACAGGACACGTGTGTTCCTCCCCGTGTTTGCGACAGTACACTACGTCACAGGACACGTGTGTTTCTCCCCGTGTTTGCGACAGTACACTACGTCACAGGACACGTGTGTTTCTCCCCGTGTTTGCGACAGTACACTACGTCACAGGACACGTGTGTTCCTCCCCGTGTTTGCGACAGTGCACTACGTCACAGGACACGTGTGTTCCTCCCAGTGTTTGCGACAGTACACTACGTCACAGGACACGTGAGTTCCTCCCCGTGTTTGCGACAGTACACTACGTCACAGGACACGTGTGTTCCTCCCCGTGTTTGCGACAGTGCACTACGTCACAGGACACGTGTTTTCCTCCCCGTGTTTGCGACAGTGCACTACGTCACAGGACACGTGTTTTCCTCCCCGTGTTTGCGACAGTACACTACGTCACAGGACACGTGTGTTCCTCCCCGTGTTTGCGACAGTACACTACGTCACAGGACACGTGTGTTCCTCCCCGTGTTTGCGACAGTACACTACGTCACAGGACACGTGTGTTCCTCCCGTGTTTGCGACAGTCACTACGTCACAGGACACGTGTGTTCCTCCCCGTGTTTGCGACAGTACACTACGTCACAGGACACGTGTGTTCCTCCCCGTGTTTGCGACAGTACACTGTTATTTTCTTGACGAATTTGGCTCGACTTGCAAGCAGCTTAGCGCAATTTCAATTTTAGCTTCGTATTTCGAAAATCTGCACTCGTTAACAACTTCACCGACAGATGATGCGGTAACTATGGCGACACTTTGTGCAACAGCGGCAAAGCTGTAAACGTTAGGCTGTTACATAAAACCACAGACAACATTTTTTACTCAAAACAGCCATACACTACATAAAAAGCAGGATAAAATAAGCTACATGTTTCGGCTTATTAAGCCATCATCAGGCCCTTACTAAGAACACTAAGAAGACAATACCGCAATAGACGCGATATCTCCACCTTTACATATAATAGTACATTACAAATGAATATAAATTTCTTAAAAAAATAAGTTTTAACACAAAATGTCTTAATATATATATGTGTCTTCTTAAAGTTCTCAATAAGCGGCTGATGATGACGTGATAAGCCGAAACATGTAGCCAATTGTATCCTGCTCTGTAGGTTGTGTGTGACTTTTGTGTACAAAACGTACTGTAAGTGAATAACAAACCGGCAATATCATCTGAGAATACCTAAAAAAATTTAAAGCATTGGGGTTAAGCATATCAAGTAACAGCGGGTCAACAGAATGTATTTGTGAGTTTGCTACAGTGTTGAGAGCACTGCACTGCCGTCAGGCTGTATTACAGAGCACTGCACTGCCATCAGGCCTGAACGAGGGAATATCGGATGTAATTACAGGGCACTGCAATATCGTCAGGATTTATTACAGAGCACTGCTTGTCGTCAGGATGTATTACAGAGCACTGCAATATCGTCAGGTATGTTTTACAGTAGCACTGCCTTGTCGTCAGGATGTATTACAGAGCACTGCAATATCGTCAGGATGTATTACAGAGCACTGCCTTGTCGTCAGGATGTATTACAGAGCACTACAATATCGTCAGGATGTACTACAGGGCACTGCCATATCGTCAGGATGTACTATAGGCACTGCCATATCGTCAGGATGTAATACAGAGCACTGAAATATCGTCAGGAGGTATTTCAGGGCACTGCAATATCGTCAGGATGTACTACAGGGCACTGCCATATCGTCAGGATGTAATACAGAGCACTACAATATCGTCAGGATGTACTACAGGGCACTGCCATATCGTCAGGATGTACTACAGAGCACTGCCTTGTCGTCAGGATGTATTACAGAGCACTGCAATATCGTCACGATGTATTACAGGCACTGCAATATCGTCAGGATGTACTACAGAGCACTGCCATTATCGTCAGGATGTAATACAGAGCACTGAAATATCGTCAGGAAGTATTACAGGGCACTGCAATATCGTCAGGATGTATTACAGAGCACTGCCTTGTCGTCAGGATGTATTACAGAGCACTGCAATATCGTCATGATGTATTACAGGGCACTGCAATATCGTCAGGATGTACTACAGAGCACTGCAGTACCAACAGAATATATTACAGAGCACTGCAATATCGTCAGGATGTACTACAGAGCACTGCAATACCAACAGAATCTATTACAGAGCACTGCAATACCAACAGATATATATACAGAGCACTGCAATATCGTCAGGATGTACTACAGAGCACTGCAATACCAACAGAATATATTACAGAGCACTGCAATATCGTCAGGATGTACTACAGAGCACTGCAATACCAACAGAATATATTACAGAGCACTGCAATATCGTCAGGATGTACTACAGAGCACTGCAATACCAACAGAATATATTACAGAGCCATGCACTGAATGATAACGCAGGGCTGCCAACACCGCAGCAGCACTCCACGATTTATCATTCTACCGCGGACAGTTTTATGGTCGGTCATTGAGAAGTTACAAATTACTCTTTCAAATAGAACAGCAAACAGACCCCCGTCCGGTTACTGGGGCTCCGGGACGGGCTTGTAGCCCGGACGACAGGCAGTGCTGTTTGTTAGCAGCACAACACTACTTCAGTCGCACAGCAGCTGTTTGTTAGCAGCACAACACTACTTCAGTCGCACAGCAGCTGTTTGTTAGCAGCACAACACTACTTCAGTCGCACAGCAGCTGTTTGTTAGCAGCACAACACTACTTCAGTCGCACAGCAGCTGTTTGTTAGCAGCACAACACTACTTCAGTCGCACAGCAGCTGTTTGTTAGCAGCACAACACTACTTCAGTCGCACAGCAGCTGTTTGTTAGCAGCACAACACTACTTCAGTCGCACAGCAGCTGTTTGTTAGCAGCACAACACTACTTCAGTCGCACAGCAGCTGTTTGTCAGCAGCACAACACTACTTCAGTCGCACAGCAGCTGTTTCTCTCCTGTCAAATACCCACAATGCCCACAACGCTGTGCTCCAATTACAGCTGTTAAATTTGAGAAATAAAATTTAACTGTGTGCCGAAATTTAGAGTAATCAAATGTTACTAAGCGGGACTCACACACACCCTTATACACACACAGAGACACAAAACACTCACAGACACATTCACACACACACCCACTCACACATACCCAGACAGACACACACACTCACACACCAGACACATTTAAACACACTCACTCAAACACACCCGACATACACACACTCCTCACAAACAAAGACACGCACACTCACACATACATACACACCCACTACACACCCAGACATACACACTCACACGTACCAGACAGACACACACACACATTCACACACACAGACAATTCACACACACACTCCCACACATCCAGACACACGCTCACACACCCAGACATACACACACTCACACACTCAAGACACACCAGATCATTCACACACACAGACACTCCACACTCACACACTACACAGAAACATTCACAACAATCACTCACACACACCAGACATAAACACACTCACTCAAACACACCCAGACATACACACACTCACTCACAAACAAAGACACGCACACTCACACATACATACACACACACTCACACACCCAGACATACACACTCACACGTACCCAGACAGACACACACACACATTCACACACACAGACACATTCACACACACACTCCCACACATCCAGACACACGCTCACACACCCAGACATACACACACTCACACACTCACAGACACACACAGATACATTCACACACACAGACACTCACACACTCACACACTTACACAGACACACACATTCACACACAATCACTCACACACACCCAGACATACACACACACATTCACACACACAGACACATTCACACACAAACTCCCACACATCCAGACATACACACACGCTCACACACACCCAGACATACACACACTCACACACTCACAGACACACACAGATACATTCACACACACACACACTCACACACTCACACACTTACACAGACACACACATTCACACACACTCACTCAAACACACCCAGACATACAACGAGTGCAAAGACTAATAAATATCAAAATAGCCAAAGCACTCCGCACCACATCCACTGCAGCGCTCTGTGTCTTGACAGGTCTGACACCTATTGTATTCAAACTACAGGAGATAGCCAAGGAGTACAAAATAGTAAAACAAAACTTAGAATGGAAAATAGACACCCCACTGGAGTACAAGAAATGGCCCCATCCAGCGGACATTCCAACAATACAGGAGGCCAACCCATGCGAGAATTATACGGTTGAAGCATATACGGACGGAAGCAGAACGGACCAAGCGGTAGGCTCTGGAATAGCAATCTTCGTCAGCAACGAACTGGTACATCAACTGCAGTATAAATTAGACAAGCGGTGTTCCAACAATCAGGCGGAGCAGCTAGCAATCCTGAAGGCACTGGAAAAAATTGAGAGCATGGAACTAACGACAGGCAGCCAAAAAAAAGCAGCGATATACACAGACAGTAAAGTCACACTAGATTCACTACATAATGCTAAAAATCATAACCACATAATAGAAGCAATTAGCGAGAAATTAAGATTTGTAAGACTGCAAAAGTGGACAATAGAAATAGGATGGGATAGGAATAAATAATAATAATAATTCTTGGCTCAACAGCCCTGTATGGGCCTGGGCCTCCTCTTGCCTCCTCTTGTCGAGGTTACTAAGTCATGCGCATTCATGGCAGCTGGTGACCGGCCAGCTAGCCGCGCTTAGTGTTCTATCGATCCTGATGTGCACGCCAGAGCCATCTGGCAGGCAGTCAGGAGACTTGGATGAGAAATGGAGGCAATTTGGCTTACGCAACATTTTTATTCATGCCCGTAAGGTTCTTTTACATGCCGTAAATCTACGACATGGGACCGACGGCTTTACTTCCCCTCCGAAGGAAGTGGTGCTACGGATTTTTATCATCCTTAAAAATCCATCGACCTCGGTCGGGATCGAACCCGCGAACCTTGGGTCCAGTGGCGAGCACGCTAACCACTAGTCCACCGAGGTCGACTCACATAGGGATAAAAGGGAACGAAATTGCAGACCAACTAGCAAAAATGGCAACCACAAATGAAGAGCCAGAGTGTTACAATATGATCCCAAGAAGTGCCGTGCGGAAAAAGTTAAGAGCAGAAAGCATAGAAAAATGGGAAATTGAGTGGAAAAACACCACGAAAGGAGAAGAGACAAAAATATATTTTCCTACAGTCGCACAAAGACTTCAGCAAAGGATACCGCTGACATCAAAACTCACTACAATGCTAACAGGACACGGGAGATTGAAGGCATATTACCATCGATTCCATATTATCGATTATTCAACGTGTCCCTGCAAAGGAGGAGAGCAAACAGTAGATCACATCTTATATGAATGTAAGAAACTGAACGACGAGAGAAAGAAATTAAGAGGAAACATAATTAGAAAAGGAGGAACATGGCCAGGAAATAAATTGCAATTAGTAGGAAAGTTTATCAAAGATTATTGTAAATTTATTAATTCTATTGATTTAGAGAATTTTTAAGGTAAACATATGAATGTACAATACTTAAGACACTGTAGTTTGTAACAAGATAGACAGCAGAATAATTGTAATCAACAGCACAATTTAACAGTAAACCAAAACATGTATTATTACTTACTGTAATGGAACTGTTGATTGATAAGATAAATAAATAAAAAAAACAACACGCTCACACACACACCCCCAAGACATACACACACTCCACACCAAACACACACTCACACATCACAGACACACACAGATACATTCACACACACAGACACTCTCACACTCACACACTTACACAGAACACACACACTCAACACACAGACAATCACACTCACACACACACAGACACATTCACACACACACACTCAATCACACTCTCGACGTTTTGTGTGGGTGGTTACCGACGTTTTGAAGCATCGTATTGCCCATAACTGCAAGAGTCAAGCAATCATTTAGACTGTTTTAAAAACCCTGAAGATGTGAACGCTTAATTCCGAAACGTCGGGAACCTCCCACCCAACACAGTACGTCACATCCCAGACAATCCCGTTCACCAGCAAGACAGCTGTGATAAAATCAAACCTCGCAGCACAGGTTAATTAGCATGCTTGTAAGATCAGAACTGTGTTATTGACTGGAGAGGAGAGGAGAGGAGCGCTCAGCAAACACTGAACGATATGATGGATCATCGCGTTGGTTCACTGCACAAAAACTGTAAAAATTCCTCTCCGGGCCGTGTGGTGGCAGCAGATGCAATACTTCTACTGTGAAATTGACCAAAAGAGGCATGATGAAACGTTTGAATGGCGACTGGAACTAAATGTCATTTTGAATTGTTGAATTGAAACCATTCGATTACAGTTCATTACTAATAAAGTCCTATGTCTGTATAAACAAGTTTTTACTGTAATTCAACCCTTCAGGTTAAAGTGGTTACTTTATGTACCGCCATGTTTAACATTCAAAAATTCTACGTTCTGCCCACACAGTGTATTTATGTGTTTTGTGTGGATCTGAGAACAAACAGCGATTATTTCACTGTACAGCATTAACTGACTGGTTTGTATAACTGAGACGGAGTGTTTACTGCGCGGTACGGACTGTATTTATGTGTTTTGTGTGGATCTCAGAACAAACAGCGATTATTTCACTGACAACATTAACTGACTGGTTTGTATAACTGAGACGGAGTGTGTTTACTGCGTGGTACGGACTGTATTTATGTGTTTTGTGTGGATCTCAGAACAAACAGCGATTATTTCACTGTACAACATTAACTGAACTGGTTTGTATAACTGAGACGGAGTGTGTTTACTGCGCGGTACGGACTGTATTTATGTGTTTTGTGTGGATCTGAGAACAAACAGCGATTATTTCACTGTACAACATTAACTGACTGGTTTGTATAACTGAGACGGAGTGTGTTTACTGCGAGGTACGACTGATATTTATATTTTTGGGGTTAAATAAATTATATTACTGCCCTTTAACTGAGTTTATAACGAACGAAGAGAGTTTAAAACGCTACGACTATGTTTTGTGTGGATCTCAGAACAAACAGCGATTATTTCACTGTACAACATTAACTAACCGGTTTGTATAACTGAGACGGAGTGTGTTTACTGCGCGGTACGGACTGTATTTATGTGTTTTGTGTGGATCTGAGAACAAACAGCGATTATTTCACTGTACAACATTAACTGACTGGTTTGTATAACTAAGACGGAGTGTGTTTACTGCGAGGTACGAGCTAGATATTTATACATAATTTAGGTTAATATAATTTAATATTGGCCTTTAAAGGTTTAAACGATACGAATGAGAACAGTTCAAAACAACACCCACGCCGAACAACTTCGCATATTGACACAACATTCTCAAAATAAACAGCCACTATTTCCCTCAACAACATTAGACGACTGGTCTTTAGGGGAGATGGAAGTGAGTTCTCTGTGAGGTGGTATCAATGTCTTTATGTATCAAATACACAGATTTAATGCTGCAAATATTTAAGGCTTCTCTCGTTAATATATATATATATATATATATAAAATATGTCATTCAACGGTAAGCCATAACAGTCACGCAGTATTCCACGGCCCAGGTGCGCACTCAGAATTTTTCATTGGTTTGTGGGGGGGGATTTTTGTTGCAACTGCATTTACATACATACAAATATAACTACATGTTCCGTGACTCAATCACCTAATTTAAATCACAAGCTCTAATCTTCTTGGTTTTTTTAAATTTAATCTAATTTTATTTCATTTTCCAAAATTCTAATGTACTGGTCATCAGCAGATGTCAGTGGCTGATTTCGGCTGAAGGGTAAATCGCGTAAAACCTTTGACGTCTTTGTGTACACAATGTATGTTTTTTAAATTTTTATTTGGGGGGGGGGGGGCTGCAGCCCGGCAGCTCCCTAGTTGAAGGAACCCAAACGTCACTTTCATGTAACGAAATGCCTAAGATGTGTTTTACTATGTCACTTTTTATGCTCGACGCTCAACGTTTTCTTCAGCCTCACATCGTACCTCACTGTAAACACAGCCTGTCTCAATTACAGAAATAGTTTCTTTGCTAAGAGCGCGTACCTCACAGAGAACAATATCAGCCACGACAACTCCATCGTATTGTGCTTCCCTAACAACACGACTCTCACCCCAATATCCCTCACACAAACAAAATTTCCCTTCTAAACGTCAACTACAGGAATATTCCGAAGGTCTCGATGCAGTCCACAAAGCACTGTGGGCGCGGTCGGCCTGCGCCTCAAACTGTAAGCACAATGACGTGCTCTGTTGAGGTGGAAAACACTTCACGATCGAATTATCCGACAGTAGCGATTAAAACAACTGAGCGTGAAAAAGTATACGAGCGGCAGTGATGCTGCCATGTTGCCACATTGCTGTTACAACAACGGACATGAAAAAAGATAGTAGGCCTAGGAAGACAGTGGGAACCGAAAGGTTGAACTGATATCTGTACGGGATTTCGGAAAACTCACTCTGTCAATTATGGCGCAAATAAAGTGGCTAAGTTAAGATCATATAATTAGCAAATCATGGCAAAGGCCGTGCCATGACTCAGGCGGTTTTAGTAGCCAGCCTCTCACCGTGGAGTCCCGGGTTCGATCCCGGGTCAGTCCATGTGGGATTGATGGTGGACAAAGTGGCAGTGGAACAGGTTTTTCCCACAAGTACTTCGGTTTTCCCCTGTCAATTTGATTCCACCGGTGCTCCATTACTTGGAAAAATGAAAAAAAACTGATCATCATCACAGGGTTGCACAATAAGGCTTAAGGCTGCGGTGCGTCCGTAGCATCTTCTGCGGGGCCCTTCACCACAAAAAAAGAGCCATGAAAATCTTTCTTCTCACCTTGATTTCCCTTGCGGACGTTCAGGACAGACAGTACGGCGGCAGAAAGACATAAAGCTGCAGCGCAAGACCGAACATGCTGAGCGCCATAATTGTCAGACTTTCAAAATTATTCGAAAGTTACTGCGAGTCATGTTCGGTAAGGAATGTTCCCCATG
Organism: Reticulitermes speratus; assembly: GCA_021186555.1. Taxonomy (NCBI): domain Eukaryota; kingdom Metazoa; phylum Arthropoda; class Insecta; order Blattodea; family Rhinotermitidae; genus Reticulitermes; species Reticulitermes speratus. Next base: position 38,618,097 of record JAJKFL010000011.1, on the reverse strand, counting down.
TATCGATCAAGCACTGCAGCTTGCGGAAATAATGCAGGTAGCATACAACAGATGGCGCAACAGTCAGTCGCTACTGAAGTGATAAGTTGACGTGCTATGACAACGACTTGGGAAACTATTTTCCCATGAAGTTGGTAATGTGATTCGATTTTTATGAACGAAACCTATTTCCTCCATCTAAATTCACTGCCAATTTATATAGATGTATGCTGATGGCGTAATGGGAGTGCAGCAGGTCACAAAAACGTGAAGAAATTTCCAAAATGGCCGAAAAGACATCCGTGATGATGACCGCACCGGTCTGCCCGATGCACAAAGCACAGTTGTGAACGCAGCACTGTGTACTAACCTGTGTTTGGGCTCCTTAAACAACACTTGGGAAGGACGCTAATGTCACAATAACGAGTAAGTGGAAATTGCTGTTCGTGAATTGATACTAATTAAATAGTCTTATTTTTGAAAGTGATTGGATCTTTAAATTCATATGAAGATGGAAAAATGCATCAATATTGTCACGGATTATGCTCTAAGATCGGGTAGAAGCTGGTAGTGTTCAGCCCTCCAGTTCTAGCGCTTCTCTTTAAGACATTTTTTTTCCCTATGGATCGACAGCCCCTTGGGGGCTTAGGCCTCCTCATTATCGAGGCTTCACGGTCACACTTTAGACACACCACACTCGGTAGGACTCCTCTAGACGAGTGATCAGCTCGTCTCACAGTCCTCTACCTGACAACACACAACACTCACAACAGACAGACATCCATGCCCCGGTGGGATTCGAACCCACAATCCCAGCAAGCGAGCGGTCGAAGACCCACGCCTTAGACCGCACGGCCACTGGGATCGGCGAAGACATTATTACTTTGCCTACAGCAGTTCCCAGCTGCCTTAACAACTTCTCATTTCGCTATCCCACATTGTAATAACTCCATTTATAATGTTTGTTCATTATCCGCTGTTTTTAAGTGATGCTGGTAGGCCTGCCTAGTAAGGAGAAGCCCTTCCCACCCCTGGCTCTACTGAATATAATCGTTTGCAATCAAACAAAGCTGGAACCACTCCAAAGACACCGCCCACTGCAGTATGATAAGCCACTGTAGAGGTGGTGGCAGAAGCCAAAGGGGATCAGGCCTTACGTTCTGACTTCTTAGTGGAGAGAGAGAGAGAGAGAGAAGAGAGGAGCAGAGGAATTTAATTGAACACGTGACGACGTAACAAGAAATACTGTAAGGGCGATCAAACGAAGGAGTATGCATTGCGTTGGACATGTAGCAAGCACGGGTATAATGAAGAAAGTCTGTAAAACCTCCAAGAAAGAACTACTTAGTGCATTTCGCGTATATTCAGGTATAATATTAAAATGTACCTTAAACAACAAGGAGTGGAAAACAGAAAGGCGCGTACAGTAGTACCTCGCTTTACGGCGCTTCGCTTTACGGCGCTTCGCTTTACGGCGCTTCGCTTTACGGCGCTTCGCTAATGCGGCGCTTTTCAATTATATTCATTTTTATTATTTTCGGCGCTTGCGTTACACTTACGGCGGTGTCGCGTACATCAGCTGAGGTATTATTTATTATTTTTACTTTCACGTCGTCTTTTTTCGGCCTAGCTCTATTGCACACTTAATATATGACAGTGTGAACGTGTTTTGAGGCTTTTATATGCACTAGCAGGTGAAAAAAAGCATGTGATTCGCTTTACGGCGGTGGTCTGGAAAGTAACCCGCCGTATTAGCGAGGTATGCCTCTACAAGTTAGTCACTTTCAGGGGCGATAATTGAACCCGGCACCTCCTTAACACGAAGCAAAGATGCTGCCCTCTCGACCGCGAACTTTGAGAGTCGGAATCGCCTCTTCGCTTTGCAAACACCCTATAGAACGCGTCGGCGGCTCCTTTGATTCCTGGAGACGTCAGTTCTGTCTTGAGGTGCTGCATAACTGCACAGCTTGCCGTATAAGCTAGAGGTCATCACGAAAATAACCCTGGTGAGATGATGACATGAGGTCAGGTAAATAAGCCCCATAGATCGACCCCCTTTACATGTGCCTCGTCCCCCTCCACCGCACCCCTCCATGCCCCACGACAGTCTGAATGGTCTCAGTGACACTCACGTCATAATTTTGCTAGTGACAAGCGCTTTAGACTGGTTGACATAGGCCAGATGAAAGACTCGACAGCCATAATTCCCACGATCCATGGGTCTTCTTGTTATGGCTTCAGTATGCAGGGACTTTGGTTACTTAAGTTCTGTCTGATAAATGTACATTTTTATTTTCTATTATTCAATATATATATTTCATTCAAGATGGTCCAACGTGTTTCGAACCTTATATGAGGTTCATCTTCAGGGAAATTGCTTTAAATTACACCAGCCCTTCTTCAAAGGTACATGTTAGGTTATACACTTTAAAGTGTTGTCTTTGTTGTCTTGTGGTTACTGAAATTGATGTTAAAATACTTACGTTAAAAACAGTTGAAATCTGTACATAAGATAAGTGAAATATTATTTGTAGAATGTTCAGTTAGGTAACACAAAATAACATTTTAAAAAATAACATAAAAAAGGGACTTTGGTCTTGTCCTCTTTCACTCCCTGAAAAAAAAGACAGACCAATCCGTGAGGATGTAAGTGTACCATAGTTACGGCCCTTTCCTCAATCACATGTTTGTCCCATTCTTTTCTACGTTCCTAGTCACCGCACGTCCTTCGGTCCAGCCACTCCGTTCTCTTCTCTTCGTCTCAGATGTCTCTACATCATCTCCACTCCTCTCATTTTCTACCTCTAGTACCATACCGCCTACCGCCTACCGTCTCCCACCCCCCCCCCCCCCCTATTATTTGTGTCCGCAGCTTCCTCTTCCTAATCTGCCCTGAAGATGGAGACAGTTCTTTCCCCCAAAACATTTCCACCTTTACAGCAGTCTACAAGCCGTCACATCACACAACACAGCACTGCTTCCTCTCAGCAACTTCAAAACCTCTCGACACACAGCTATAGGCTATTTTTTCCAATGGCTCGACACCCCCTTGGGGGCCTAGTCCGCCTCATTATCGAGGCTTCACGATCACACTCAGACACACCACACTCGGTAGGACTCCTCTGGACGAGTGATCAGTCCGACGCAGAGACCTCTACCTGACAACACACAACACTCACAAGACACAGACATCCATGCCCCCGGCGAGATTCGAACCCGTAATCCCAATAATAGAGCGGCCGTAGACCCACGCCTTAGACCGCGCGGCCACTGGGATCGTCAGCTATAGGCTATATACAATGAAATACGGAGTAATAATGCTCAGTGAACGGTGCTGCTATCTACAGGCATTATTCTCAGAAAAGGTGGACATTCTCATACTTCTGACGCATAATTCCCACTGCTGTCATCTTCCGCTCTTACTCGTAACTACTAAGTAGCCATAAAATCAAGCATTAGCTTATGTACGTATAAGGGCCGTTCTTTATCACTATTTACATACACCAACTGGATGCGACTTTATTTACAAAACGCACACACAAACAGTACAGCCTACACCATGAAAAATGCCACCTATTGAACAAGATAAACAGGTAACATGCATCAACATTAACATATTATTTTAGTACAAATAACAAATAGTGTCTGTGCGTACAAAGCAGTGAAAAAAGTGAAAAACCTTGCCTAAGAGTGAACCAATGAAAAAAGACGTTTTAATATATGCAGTTTTAACGACAATAAACCCCTGAAGATGGCTCTATAAGAGCCGAAACATATGTCGGTTATTAAAAAGTTTTTAAATATGTTTTTAAAAAACTATACAGTTTTTTAAATAAAGTTGCATCCAGTTGGTGTATGTAAATAGTGACTGTGAAAAGATGCACGGTGATTACAGAATAAAGTGATGCACGGTGATTACAGAATAAAGTGATGCACGGTGATTACAGAATAAAGTGATGCACGGTGATTACAGAATAAAGTGATGCACGGTGATTACGATAAATGATGCACGGTGATACGAAAAGTGATGCACGGTGATTACAGAATAAAGTGATGCAGGTGATTACAGAATAAAGGCAGTTCTTTACTTCTATTGCCTAACAACTCAGCTTCTATGTTTGTGTTAGTCGCTTTGACAGTTATACCGTGTCTCAGAGCAGTGATGGTTCTACTGGCAAGTGGAGAATAAGGCTAAATACTGTTTTACACGAACCAAATGCACTATTAATATAAGAACAATAATATATTCTATATACAGGGCATACACAAAAGAATGGTGCGGTTTCAATAGTATTCACTATTGAAACCGCACCATTCGTTTGTGTATATCCTGTATATCTAACACCCCTACACGTGTTTCAGCTTATCGATAAGCTATCCTCAGGGGGTGTCATAACTGCATTAGGATGGCTTATCGACAAGCTGAAACACGTGTAGGGGTTTTAGATATTTATAGAATTCTTTATTGTTCTTATAATAATAGTGCATTTGGTTGGTGTAAAACAGTATTTATCAGTGGCGGATTGGGTCTAAAAATATTGGTTGCCAGGAGACAAAGGGGGCCCACCCACAACTATAAGGCTATAATTTAATTTTTATAAGAAATAAATAAAATTTTCAAAAAATACATAAGTGGAAAAAGGTACAATTATAAATTTGCGAAATAAATGTATATTTTTTAGTAATTACAGTGTACATATATTGTACATATTACTGGCAGTATACAGTAGATACTAAATGTAAATACAGATTGTCATAATTGCATTTTTAAATTATTTTTTTAATTTTAAATAAATGGTGAATTTTATTAAATTTTTTTTATCAAAATAGTAATACAACGTAAATTTTAGTTGCAGCCAGTAATAATATTGGAACTTCTATTATATTTTCAAGCTACTAAAAGGTCATTAACATTTTTAACATATTGTCTAATGTTTAAGGGGGCCCACTTGCCATAGGGCAAGCTGACACCCTGGCCAGTCCGCCACTGTTATTTATATTCAAAAATGCACGGTGAAATTAGAATAAAATAAGGTTTAAATTTCGACAATAACAGGCATCCCCTTAAGTTTAGCTCAGCACTTGATACCAATACAATCGACGAAGTTAAGTTTCTTTAAATTTAACTTAAACTCCGAAATTCGGTGACAATTTCGCAACTTCTTTCAGTTGATATCACGGAAGTTCATAGAAAATACAAACAAGCAATTAATTAAGAAATTCAATTTGTATGTGACTCGCCACCAAACTCTGTACCGTCAGTCCTTCTGTATCGTTCCAATTAAGCTTAATTTACGACAAGTTACGAGTTTCGACTAATTAACTGAACAGGCAAGAAGGCTCTCAGGGGACGCGCCGATCACACAGCACGAACAGGCAGACCTATGTCACACAACTGGCCGTGCCTGTATCGAAACGTGATTGAACACTGGACGTAGCTGGAAGTTGTGGAGCATAGAACTGGCTCTGGACAGTGTCCAGTGATGGCGAGCCGAGCGACTGTCAGCTGCTCAAAAATACACACGTACCTCGGATCACTCATCGTACTCAAATTAAAATTTAAACATTTTGTCGATTGTATCGTTGTTGCATTTTTTTTGTTTCGCGGACTGCAATTGGCCGAACGTTCGCCAATCAGAACTCAAATAACAGAAGGAATGAATGCAGAAACAAAAAACACCCAATCACCAAACACAGTCCTGTAATGTGAAATTATAAACAGTCCTGTTGTTTCCATTTCCCCATTGTCCATATATCACAACGAGATGCCCCACGTACAGATATCAAGAGATGATCTGACATCACCACCATCACCATCGTCATGTAACAGTCATGCAGTCGGCCACCTGCTGACCCGTTCCAGTCTCACTCATCCAGAAGTCTCTTCAACGGTCTTCCCTGGCTCCTTCTGCCTTTTGGTCTGCAGTTTTTTATTATCCTGTGCAAACTGTCACGAGGCATTCTATTACATTTTTTTTTCCAATGACTCGACAGCCCCTTGGGGGCCTAGGCCGCCTCATTTTTCGATGCTTCACGATCACACTATTTAGACACACCACAGTCGGTAGGACTCCTCTGGACGAGTGATCAGCCCGTCGCAGAGACCTCTGACAACACACAACACTCACAACAGACAGACATCCATGCCCCCGGTGGGATTTCGAACCGCATCCGTAAGCAACGGCCGTATGACCGACGCCTTAGACCGCGCGGCCACTGGGATCGGCATTCTATTCACATGCTGTGTCCAATCATCTTCCACAGCACAAAATGTAACATTCTGAACTGGTAACCACAGTTTAATTAACGACGCTGTAGACCAACTACTGAATACGAAGATTGAAACCGCAAACTGATGTGCGACAGTGCCCAATACTGTGCAACACAAGCCAACTGCAAGTGGTGTAACACAGTTTAATTAGCGACGCTGTACCAACTACAGATTACGAAAGTTGAAGTCCTGACAGTGCCCAGTACTGTGCAACACACAGCCAACTGCCAAGTGGTGTAACACAGTTTTAAGCTAACGATGTGTGGCGTCAATTGCACGACGCCCAGTGCGTCCAGACGCCCCGTTATCGTTCAGTAATTCATGCGGGATTCCAAACGAAAGAATGCAGCTTAATTAGAGATGAAGTAGCTACTGATGTCTTAGAGAATAAGAAGTGTTTTCTGATCAGAAGCTGATGTCCACCACGACCAATCCAACGGACAAGAGCAAGACGTTTGTTCACTGGAGGTCAACGTTTGAATTGACAGACAATTGTTTAATAATTTAGTTATTTACACCTAATAAGTTTCGGAGGTGAAGTGTGAAATTACAGGATGGTCAGCATTGGTGATATTCACATAACGGTGTTGCCGATACAAGTGGCCGCCGCCGTTCGTGTGCAGGGATTGCGGGTTCGAATCCCGCCGGAGGCATCGATGTCTGTCGCCTGTAAGTGTTGTGTGTTTTCAGGTAGTGGTCTCTGCGACGGGCTGATCACTCGTCCAGAGGAGTCCTACCGAGTGTGGTGTGTCTGAGTGTGATCGTGAAGCCTCGTTAATGAGGAGGCCCTGGCTCAGTAGGGACTGTTGCGCCATGGGAGGAAGGGGAAACATAATTGTTACGTAAAGGTAAAGGTCATCCTATAACAGGCCATGAAGGCCCAGATGGGGAGTAGAGGTATAGCTCTACTCTTTCTTTAACCCTGGCAGTAAATAAGGGGGGTGGTCAACTCCACGCCCCGGTCGCTTTACCCCCGGGAAAGACCTGGTACCCATTTTACAGGAGGCTGGGTTGGTCCCAGGGCCGGTCTGGACAGGTGCTGAAAATCTCGCCCCCACCGGGATTCGATCCCCGGACCGTCCAACTCGTAGCGTAGTCGCTATGACCGACTGAGCTACACAGCTACGAAGTGGCTCAGGACAGGCCCAGACCGACATTGCGCCATGCTGTTCATTACTGAGATAGCCACAAACACATCGTACGTTGCATGTCTCAATAATGACTACGGCTGTAACCGTAATGTCCATTTCTGTATTGTCAATTCGGTTCCAAGTTTTTCCCTCAGTTGAGGCTATGCGTGTTTCATCTGCCATGCCAGCTGTGATCTCCGCACTCTTAATGCACTTAATGCAATTCGCTTACTTATTGAGCGGCACCACGACTATAAACATTTAAAGTAATAGACAGTGATACATGTGTGTCTGCACAGTCAAGTGTCTGTGTGTACTGTGTAATGATACAAAGTTCTGGTAGACAACGTAGCGGAATTGGACTGGCTGGCTGGCTAGTAAATGCGCTGCGTGTCTTATCGACAGCACTGTTACACTTGGTAATGGAGCTCCGTGATAAACCGTGACCGTGGAGCTATTATGCCAGCTGGTGAGGCGGCTAGCATTAGCTCAAGGTGCCGAATGAGATAAACAAAATCAAACGCCACCTATTTATTTGACGAACAAGCAACAATACTTACAGAATGGCGTAGTTTGAAGACAATACAAACACCAACATATCAAAACAATACAAACACCAACATATCAAACAATACAAACACAACACATCAAAACAATACAAACACCAACACATCAAAACAATACAAACACTAACACATCAAAACAATACAAACACCAACACATCAAAACAATACAAACACCAACACATCATAACAATACAAACACCAACACGTCAAAACAATACAAACACAAACACGTCAAAACAATACAAACACCAACACATCAAAACAATACAAACACCAACACGTTAAAACAATACAAACACCAACATATCAAAACAATACAAACACAACACATCAAAACAATACAAACACCAACACATCAAAACAATACAAAAACCAACACGTCAAAACAATACAAACACAAAAATATCAAAACAATACAAACACCAACACATCAAAACAATACAAACACCAACACATCAAAACAATATATATTACAAACACGTCAAAACAATATCAATTAGCACATTGAAGAGGCTCCACACAGACCAGCAAATACTTGGCAGTTCCGTGGAGGTACCAATAATCACAAATCTGACCACAGCACTACCAAGGACTGCAACAACCCCCCGCTATATAAAGATGTGCCGAAACATAATTTTGAAAGACAAGCCGAAACTAAATTTGGATGCTCATCCCGCGGAGACTGGTCGCTGAGTGACCAAGGAAGTTCACAGCTTAGACAGGTTAACTGGTGGGTCATACCAGGAGGTAAGTAGGGGAGAAAGGGAAAGGTACAAATAAATGTGGGTCAAGGGTGGCAGTATCGTCCGGCGGAAACGTCTCTTGATATTGTGACGTAACACGGCACAATGGAATGCTCTCCTACGGCACGGTAAGGTGACCACAGGCTGTACCAAAATGTTAGAAAACGCGTCGGAACTTATACACGACGTGAGGCCCTTCTAAGGTCTCAGCCCTGACCAGCCTTTCGCTCTGTGACAAACGACGATGAAAGAATGATGACTGTCACAGGCAGCCAGAAGACGTTTATTTGGAAAAGTATACCACAGGGTCTTATGCGCTTTTCTTTAGCGAAACACTCCCGGAAAATTGTGTATCTGATGTGCGCAGATGTAACAAATCAAGTTTTAGTTCACTACTTTGGACAAAGCAGTAAGACATTCCCTGACAACAATATTTAACTTATTTGCGGCGGTCTTCACCGTAATGACACCTCGTATACGACGCGAATACAGTTCAATGCAAAGGTTTATCTGCTACCTGCGAGTTTGAACGGGACAGATGGAACTTCTGCGGTAATCTGATCGTGTATGCTGTACGTATTTTGGTTTAGGAACAACCTCTTATGTGAAACCGACAACTCCTAATTTGAAATGTGTTCTAATACACGTGGATGCTGCAAGCGAGCGGTAACGGTCAGGCTCGTAATGCATTTCAACACTGTTGCCACACGAAAAACACTCTGCTCTATACAGCCGATGGTCACTAGCAGGAACAACTGTCCCAATGTCACTTTACCCACAAAAGCTTTGAGTTCGAAACCGACGTTGCAACGTGTGCATCGGGTGGCTCAACAGCAAAGGACGGTCATCGAAGTTCGCAGGTACTTTCACAGTTACTGTTGTATGTGTATTTATTTAACGACGTTCAAAGTACCTCAGATTATAGCATCAAATTACAGGATTATTTGCGAATTAAGAATTTGAAAGGATATGGATGAAAAGTAGTGGTTTTATTTGGCATATAATCACGGGACATCCGTGGAAGGGCCTGAGGAAACCTATAGAAGTCTCAGTCGGCATTATTACGTGTTGTTTTTACGACGGAGTAGTGGATTAGTTTATGTTATTTGTACCGTACATTTTCTTGATTACATAAAATCGTGATCCGACAAATGTACACCCTTTATTATCTGTTATTTAATACAGTTTTATTAAAAATAGTCCAACGTGTTTCGAACTATGTTAGTTCATCTTCAGAGACACAATTGAGTCCCTTAAGATGAATTCATTTGTTTCGAAACATGTTGGACTATTTTTAATATAAACTGTATTAAATAGCAGATAATAAAGGGTGTACATTTGTCGGATCACGATTTTATGTAATAGTGGATTAGTCGCGGTGGTATATTCTGGGAATTGTCTTGAGGACTGGGGAAAACCACAAAAAAACTTATGAAAGATGGTGTCTCGGGAGAAATTAGAGCTGGGCACCTCCCGAAAATACCACCTGCCAGCAAACCCGTAAAGTCTCATAACGGAGACGACCTTTCTGCCTCCATGACGTAACCTGGGACCTCCTGAATAAGAAACAGTGGCGCTAACCACTTCAACACGAAGACGAAATATAGACCCTGAAGAAACCAGAAAATATGAGACTCAGTAAGAACACTTCGGGCCATTTTACGCGCAAGTGGCTAGAGAAGAGAGACAGAAACTTGAAGTTCCCTGAAGGGTAGATAATGAGGAACAAGGACAGAGACTGGGTAAAAGACTCCAGCAATTGAATCATGAAATAAAGAGTGAGGTGAAGCACACCTGGAGCTGCTCAAAGGCCAAACCAAGACGAAGACACTGAAGGAGGATTTCTAAAGCCGTAATGGTAAGATCTGCACTGTGCTGTCTCAAGTGCGCGGCCTAACACAGCTGGGGAGCAGTGGCGTGCATACACCAGGCGACGTTACCCAGTCCACTTGACAATGCTGCACACCAGGCGACGTTACCCAGTCTACTTGACAACGCTGCACACCAGGCGACGTGAACCCAGTCCACTTGACAACGCTGCACACCAGTCGACGTTACTCCAGTCCACTTGACAACGCTGCACACCAGGCGACGTTACCCCAGTCCACTTGACAACGCTGCACACCAGGCGACGTTACTCCAGTCCACTTGACAACGCTGCACACCAGGCGACGTTACCCCAGTGCACTTGACAACGCTGCACACCAGGCGACGTTACCCCAGTCAACTTGACAACGCTGCACATCAGGCGACGTTACCCCAGTCAACTTGACAACGCTGCACATCAGGCGACGTTACCCCAGTCAACTTGACAACGCTGCACATCAGGCGACGTTACCCCAGTCAACTTGACAACGCTGCACACCAGGCGACGTTACCCCAGTCAACTTGACAACGCTGCACACCAGGCGACGTTACCCCAGTGCACTTGACAACGCTGCACACCAGGCGACGTTACCCCAGTCAACTTGACAACGCTGCACATCAGGCGACGTTACCCCAGTCAACTTGACAACGCTGCACACCAGGCGACGTTACCCCAGTCAACTTGACAACGCTGCACATCAGGCGACGTTACCCCAGTCAACTTGACAACGCTGCACATCAGGCGACGTTACCCCAGTCAACTTGACAACGCTGCACACCAGGCGACGTTACCCCAGTCAACTTGACAACGCTGCACACCAGGCGACGTTACCCCAGTGCACTTGACAACGCTGCACACCAGGCGACGTTACCCCAGTCAACTTGACAACGCTGCACATCAGGCGACGTTACCCCAGTCAACTTGACAACGCTGCACACCAGGCGACGTTACCCCAGTCAACTTGACAACGCTGCACACCAGGCGACGTTACCCCAGTCAACTTGACAACGCTGCACATCAGGCGACGTTACCCCAGTCAACTTGACAACGCTGCACAACAGGCGACGTTACCCCAGTCCACTTGACAACGCTGCACACCAGGCGACGTTACCCCAGTCAACTTGACAACGCTGCACACCAGGCGACGTTACCCCAGTACACTTGACAACGCTGCACAACAGGCGACGTTACCCCAGTACACTTGACAACGCTGCAACCCCTCAGTTCTTTGAAATAAAAATAAAATTGACATTTTAGGCTTCTGCCACGTAGGTTGGTTTCGGAGGAACATAATGCCTCCGTTCTCAGGTTCGAAGGTGATAACATTTTGGTCAGGAAACCACAAGGTGTCACGTAAAATAGCATCAACTGTCGTCAGTGCCCTGAAGATCAAACATCTTTTTGCTTACTTCAGAGCATTATAAACTGTGTTCACGTAAATAAAGGAGGAACAGTTAGGCTGAACATGTAGAACACATGAGAAATTCATAAAAGGCTTTACTGTTAAAACTTCACGACACCATTTGGCGGAACGAGACTTAGAGAGGGATACATTTCTGGGATAGCTTATAAAGACTTTTCTTTCACGTGGGACATCTCGTTGTGATGATGATACACTACAATGCGAGGATAACAGCCTGATGATGGCTTCTTGTGTATGAGACGAAACATGTAGCATTAAAACCGCACGATATACTAAATGAATTTAGTTGTTACTGGCTGCTAGAGGCAACACACTTTGTGTAGCTTTTAAAGGGTTTGTGATGTGAGGATATGAAATGGATTGATCTGGCTCAGGATAGCGACTTGTGGCGGACCCCGCTAAACACAGTTTTATGACAGGTGAGGTAATTTATTGGACAGATCAGCCAATGTCAGTTTCTCAGACAGGACTGCGGTCCACAGTCTTAATTATATTCATACTTGATGAATTTCTGCAGCAGAAACGAAAGACGAAACTCGTTGCAATTAAATTAATTAAGAGAAAGAACCCTCCTTCTAAACATCCCGTTGTGATATCATATAAACTACAGCAATACCTCGACTTTCGCCGCTTCGAGTTTCGTCGATTCGCTCTTTCGTCGGGTTTCAATTATAACCACGTTTCCAAATATCGTCGCTTGCTTCGCTATTTCGTCGCATTTCGTCACCACCGCGCGCCATCTTGTTTCTGTTTGTGATGGCACAGGAAGTGCCGAAACATGTGTACGGACAGAAAACACTAAAACAGTGTAGTGCATTTGTTGGAATGAAATAATTAATTAAGGTAAATTTATTTTTACGGTAATAAAAACGTTCGTTACATTTTTAGTGTTATAATACCGAAACTAGTGTCGTAAGTGGAATGCTTCTATAAATATTGCAATTAATGCCACCGGGTGTTTTCGAATTACCGTGTATTATTTACCTTATAGGGTGTTAATGTTCATTGCATCACGAAACATTCTGCACAGAAAACATGCGTGTTTACATACTACACGCTATACGCTAATTAACTAATTATATTAAACAATCCTTGTTAAAATCTGACATTGAGCCTTTAATGAAGTCCCAAGTCTCATTATCCGCAGAACTGAAACATTCCTACGACAAAATCCTATAAATATTTCAACTAAAACAAGATGGAAGGTTCTAAGTGCGGTGGATGATAGGGCTGTCTTGTAGAGAGTGACACCGTAGTGTCTGGTTGAAATTTCAGCAAGACCTGCTGCCTCCATCATCAGGATAAATGAAAAATTGGGGCATAGAAGTCCCCCCCCCCCCCGAAAGTTGCTAATTCTCGTCATTCTATAGAACGTCACATCCAGAATATAGCAATATAGCAATATAGCAATATAGCAATATTCATCGTCCATTAAATTTTAGACAAGTGATTCTCAAACGGTGGGCCGCGAGCTTTTGCCAATTTTACTGCAGGTTTTTGAACAGAAAAATTATTACATAAAATGAAGCAAGAAAATTATGATTGTAAAAGTGAAACTCTGACAAAGGAGTTACACACACACACACACACACAGTTATGAAGGGCAGTGCGTGTAGCACGGAGTCTTTACTAAGCTTAAGGGGCATTATTACGTAAGTCTGGAAAACATTACATTTACTGAAGCTCCTTAAGCCTTTATTTTAGGCCTCGGTGCACTGTACGGAGCTTTTACTCTTCACACGCCGCCTGCCTCGGTGGACCAGGCGGCTGTGAATTCACTAGCACAAATTAAAGACCTCCTGTCTTCAGCAGAAACTTGAATTTGAAAGCCAGCGTCGTTAATATTTGTATAACAATGTTATCATATTTTGGCTCCGCCATAGATCATGTGTTTATATAACAAATAACGCTTTCAAATTAAGTGTACTATGTTATAGATTGGCGATCGCAGTGGCCGTGCGGTCTAAGGCGTCGGTCTACGGCCGCTCGCTTACTGGGATTGCGGGTTCGAATCCCGCCGGGGGCATGTAAGTCTGTTGTGAGTGTTGTGTGTTGTCAGGTTGTCTCTGCGACGGGCTGATCACTCGTCCAGAGGAGTCCTACCGAGTGTGGTGTGTGAGTGTGATCGTGAAGCCTCGAAAAATGAGGAGGTCTAGGCCCTCTAGGGGCTGTTGAGCCATAGTTAGAAAATATACATATATTATAAATTTAATTTTATATTCTAATTCTATTGTGGTTAGAAACAAAAGACTGACGTTGCAGGTCTGCAGCCAACACCAAACATTGAACCTGCTGGTCTCCAGCACCTCACAAGAGACGCAGGTCGATCTTCAAAATGGCCCATGACAGTCACGTTTAGACCAATATATTTACCCTTCTGAACCCTAAACCGCACTCTACGTGAGCTTCTCTTAGCCGTTATCCGCCTGTAAAATACAGTTGGTGCTGCTAACGAATGTGTCATAAGAACTCAGCTCTCAGCGTTAAGGTAAAGGTCTCCCTAGAACAGGCCAATGAAGGCCCAGAGGGGGAGTAGAGGTATAGCTCTACTCTTTCTTCAACCTCGGCGCTAGATGGGGGTAGGTGGTCAACGCCACGCCCCGGCCGTTTTACCCCCGGGAATGACCCGGTACCCATTGTACAGGAGGCTGGGTAGGCCCCAGGGCCGGTCTGGACGGGTGCTGAAAATCTCGCCTCCACCGGGATTCGATCCCCGGACCGTCCAGCTCGTAGCGAGTCGCTATACCGACTGAGCTATCGCGGCCCACTCAGCTCTGAGCTAACGAAAGATATTTACCGATCTGTAAACGGTAGGCCGCTTTCCTGTCTATCTATAGTTGCCGTACGCCATTATCTGTGAAAAGAAACCCGCCCTGCCATCTATTGGCCATTTGTTGCAACAGTGATACCGAGTTCCTTCTTTATCATGAAAAGGTAACAGAAAAGAAAGATTTTCATCTTAAAAAAAGTCAGCGTAGAAAGGGTTGAACAGTTGCGTCCATCAATCCAAGCAAAACGGCGACTGTGATAAGAGGCAGTGCTGACCAAGCGGCCACACACATAACCTCACTTATTCTTAACGGACTGGAGACAATTCAGAGACGCATTAACGTCATGGGCGGCA